>OX596073.1:64032311-64632311 GCA_951394005.1 Protophormia terraenovae
GTATTAAGTAGACAATCAGTTATTTATTTTATTTACTTTGTTTAGATTTGCAGCAAAACCGTCCTAAAAAATATAAACAAAAAATTCAATAAAATAAATTTATTAATAAATTATCTTTATTTTGTAGTGAGATAAGACTAAAATGTTTGAATGATTGATAAATAATTTTGTATATCCCCGGTTGGTTTTCTTTTATAAGTATGAAATATGAATTATCTTAAATAATATATAGGTCAAAGTACATTAGTAAATTGTGATTTATTTAAAAATATCATCTGAATTTCTTATTCATATTTAAGTTACGGTGCAATTTCTGAAAACATTAACCCAGTGCACGTTGTGGTAAATATCTTCAAAGGTAGCGATTAATTGAATTTTAAAAATTTAACTTTTCGTAATAAAAATGGGTATCAAATAGAAATAGACAAAATATTTCTTCTCATATTATTCTAAAAAGTGCATATTGTCTGTTTTAATATTCTAAAAAAATCGTGCTCATAAAGAAATTTATTTTTTTATGAAAAAACTCATACAAATAATACCCTAAATGCAGACTATTTTCTTTATTGATTTATTATACATTACACATGGGGAAGAATAGGCTTGTTAGATTTACATAAAACTTTATGTTTGGAAGAGGAACTATACATACAGTACTGTGCAGAACAAAAGCAACAAAATTAGGGTAAACCTAATAATAGTTGTATTTTTTACAATATTTGGCTTACAGCAAAAATAGTTTTACAATGTTTGTTCACAACATTTGTTGTCAACTATAAAGTGTGGTCGTGACTGAAGTCCAAAGTGAAAAAAATTTAATACTTTTAAGTTAATAAAATTTTTATTTGAATATGTCATAAATTAGGGTCAGAATCATCTGACATTATAATAGAAATAAAAAGTTTTTACTGTTTATGATGCTAAATTTTGTTAAGAATTAGTGAAAAAAAATGTGTAATAATGCAGTCAAATTTATCGGAATAGTTTTTTTTTTTTTTAGTTTTAAAATTTTTGAAAGAAAAAAAGTAACATAAATATCCATAGCATTTACATACGCCTTAAAGACCAGAATATCCATTTGTATATTCTGTTTTAATATTTTGCAAATTTCGGTTCTAAACCATTTTGAAATGTTTGTTTGATTGATTGATTAAATTTGTATATCTGCAGCTCGCAATTTTTTAAGTAATTGAATAAAATTTGGTATGAATTGTTTTTTTGATACAAGAAAAATTATTGTTAAAATTTGTTATGATTGCTCCAAATTTTCAACTAGCTCTCATGCAAAGATGTTACCGCAATAGAGGTTAAGTGATTATATATGACATATATGTAGTCAGATTTTCATAAAATTTAGCAATACTACATGTTTGGTAACCATAAATTACTCTACCAAATTTCAAAGGAATTGGTCCATACTGGGGCATCAGAAGGGGAGGCAACACAGAGGTATGCATGGAAATAATACATTTTCCCAAATATATAATTTTCTATTATGTTGTATAAACTTGAGAATAGTACAATTTACTTGTATTTATACTATTTTTTTAATTATTTAATAATAAAATAGTATTAATAAATTTCATATTCACACAGGAACAAAATTAAAAAATAAAAAAACTATGTATAATTTTCATTATTTTTTCATTAATATTGTGCGGTGAGTTATATTATTAAAACTTATTTAAAATCTAGAGAAAATTGTCTTTTCAACGATACCAATCACTTATGTTAAAATACCACGTTTTATTTAATGCCACTTTTGATATACCTATGCCCCTATGTGCAATCTTCAAATATCCATTTGTGTATTCTGTTGAGTGTGCAGAACAATAACAACATTAATGTTTTGATATTTTGTTTCATTATACCCTGCACCACCATAGGTGGTTGGGGTATTATGCATTTGTGCTGATGTTTGTAACGCACAGAAAAAATTATCGAACACCTACTTTTTTCGACTCAGAATCACTTTCTGAGTCGATTTAAGGATATCCGTCCGTCTGGCTGTCTGTCCATGTAAACCTTGTGAACAAAGTACAAGTCGCAATTTTAAAGATATCTTGATGAAATTTGGCACGAATAATTATTTTGACACAAGGACGAAGCCTATTGAAATTGGTTATGATCGGTCCATCATTTCACCTAGCCCCAATATTTCAATGGAACTCGGTACAAAGGAGTTTTGTGTAAGTGTCAATCTTTGTGCCAAATTTCATCAATATCGGTCAATAATTGACCCCATATAAATCCACTCTTATGAAAATAACTTTAACATGCATAAATCCTATACGAATGATAGTATCAAGTTTATATTCGACACATTGTCAAAATTTATGAGAATCGGTCCATAATTTACCATAGCTCCCATATAAACCCACTTTCGGGAATCGCCCTAAAGGGCATAAAATCATTTAGATGTTAGTACAATGCACTGTTCTGTATTTGTATAATTTATTTTACATTTAGTAAAAGTGTTGGTCTACAATTGGCCACAGGTCTAATTTTTAGCTCATACACAATGGTGTAGGGTATCTCTCGTTTTGTTCTATATTTTATATTTTCTGTAAAATTAGCTGTTTTAATGCTATTAAATTGTTAATTGATTTCTCTAGAATAGTTTCCATTTGAATTTGTTGACTACGCAACACTGCACTAATTTTGAAGCCCAAATGTATTAACAAATGCAATATTATGAAATTATTTTGTTGTAAATTTAATACTTTAAAAATAATTTAACATTTAGAATTTTGTTGCTTATGTTCTGCACTGTACTGTACATCTCGGGTGCGGAGCTAAGGTGTTTAACTACTTGCAAAATTTTTTTTCTTACCCACTTTCAAAGATTGTTAAATCACCATAAAGCTCTTGATAGGACCGTTGAAAAGTATGATTGCACGTACAATTTTTTTTCGAAACGATTTTGAATTTTAAAATTGCAAAATTAACAAACAGACAAACGGAAGGACGGAAATAAGAGTTCTCTAAAAAAACTTAAAATTCCAAAAATGCATTTATTTGCTTATTGATCTATATAAAAACAGAATGTAAACAATAAAAAACAATTATATCACCTTCTCCTGAATTAAGCCCCATTTTGGACTCCTATTACCGCAATGTGCAGTGGTAGCCAAGAAAGCTTATTTTTAATAAATTTAATTAATAAATTTACTAGAATATGTTCTTTTTATATTTCAATGTGTTTTGGTTTGTTAAATACCTAATTTTTCAAAACTCTGCCATAACAACTGTCTTAAAAATATTTTGAAGGCTTCTTTTTTTATCATTATATAGATAATTTTAATATTTCATAATTTTGTGCACTTCGTTGTCATTCATGCAGTCAGCCATTCCGTAATTTCATTTTGAAGGGTGAATGGATTTATCAAAGCATTCATTAGATATTTCCTTAACAGTTTTACTTAAAAAAATAAACACGCATTGCAATGATCAAAACTGAACACAATAACTAACCAATTATAATACTCAAAAGAGAAAAAAGGGAAAAAATAAATAAGAGAATCTCTTTATCTCGTGATGAATCAGTGACAATATCAGCAAACGCCATCTAAATAACATAAGTGGCTAAATAACACTAAACCAAAAACCAAAAAGGACAGAATAAAGGGCCGACTATTGATGTGAAGAATCCAAAGACAATTTTGTAACCAGAGAATATCTTGTATATAAAATTTCAAATAACTAACAGATTGAAACACATCCATGATGGTCAATGCCACCACCAACACCAACATACATACATAATTTCTGCTAACGCCAGTATCACCATTATTTCCCTAAGCAGAATGTTAAAGAATGCAATTTTTTGCGTACGTTATATTCTATATACTTTTAATTTAAATTATAAAACTTTTAAAGATCTGCTTTTATGATTATATTTTTGCACTATAGTCGCCATTAGTCCTAATGCGATTATTGCAGATTTAGTTCATTCATAAAGATAAAGTTTTAATTTTAAATTATATTCATTGAAATGATTGATTAAACCGACAAACGAATTCAAATGCTAAACATTTTTCATAAACATTTTTATTCCTACTTATATAAATACATACTTGCATTAGTATCTCTAAGTTTAAATTAAAAGAAAAAAATACTTTTTCGCTTTTACGTGTTTTTGATCTGATTACAAATGAAATGGAGAATCGACGAAATTCTTAAACAAATTGGACATTATTTTCCTGTGTCCTGTTAAAACAGTAAAGAAGAATTTACAAAGAATATTCACTTTGAAATTTGAATATCTAATTCTAATGGCAATTACTTTACCAAATTGATTGCAAATTACGAGCACGCACGTGAACTAGAGTGAAGTGATAAATAACGTGTGCACCATGCACAAACCAAGTTCACATTGTGGATTATGCAATATTTTGTTGCTTGGTATGATACACCAACACCACCGGCACCACCATCTTCCGCACCACCTTATTGAAACATTTTTTTTTTTTTTTTACAATATTTGTAGCAGACAAATACAGTTTGTGTGTGACTAAAAGATTCTCTTATTCATTTGTAGATAAATGAAAGAAAAAATTGTCACTGCGGTTTACAATACTTTTTCTTTGGAAATGGGAAGTATTGCTTTACAGATTGCATGGACGTTCTAAAGAACTGCCTATTATGTATAAGTCATAAATTATATTAAGCCAAAACTTTTATAAGATACCTTCTAGCACTAACATTTGTAAGATGGGGTATGACGAAAAACTTAAAAATTTAATAGCTCAGACCCTCTCCTCATCTTCTAACACTAGATTTCTAAATTTTAAAATATAATTAAAGTTCATTTCAAAATTATTGCTGCCACGTAAACCATAATTAAGAGGTATCTATAAATACATAGATACATATTTCCTCGGAAAGGCACAATATGAAGTTTTGATCTAAAATAAAATGTATTAAAGAAGCGCATTAAAATGTTTTAATATATTCATATGCATACCTCAATGATGATGATATACATATGTATACAGTTCAAAAATTTAGCTTGGTATATAGGACTGCGGTGCCCGGAAGCTTTGGGAAAAAATATCTCTTTATGGGGGTACATTGTGTTTGTTATTCCATGCGTAACATGCCGAAATATTCATCTAAGTATATATTTTGGGTCTTTAGAAGAATCTAAATCGATCTAGCTATGTCTGTTCGTCTGTGCGTCTGCCTGTTTGTTGAAAGTAATAGGCCTCTGGGGGATGAAATATTTCTCTTATATATGGTTTGTTTCGATATTAAAAATGGTCAAAATCGGTTAATAGCAAATACTATAAAATACTCTCATAAATCCGACAATATCTCTCTAACAAAAGCATATACGCCATCGAAATTTTGTATATGTTATATTCGGCTTGGACTTTCTTGTCGAAATTTATTATTTTTTTTTATCTGGAATAATAAACGGTAATTTGTGTATCAATTTGTTTAGTAGTTATAACTAAAAAATACCATGTCATATCTACTGAGGAGCTTGCAATTACATGCTTTTTCTCTAAGAATACTTCCCAAAACATACAAAACCGTTACATAAATGCAAAATTCACAACACACAAACATAAACTCAAAGAAAATTCCCTGATAGAAAACAAGCATTTTACGGTGATAACTGACAATGCAAACATGAAAAACTAATTTATTTCAGTTTCTTTTTCGTACGAATATTTGCCAATTCATGTTGTCTAAGGTCTAGCTCCGAAAAACTAAAACTTATGCGACAAACTGTGCCGTTCGTCGTCTGCAGCATACAGACAGGAAAAAACAAGCGCAAATAAAATGATTGCAGTCGCAATTTAACAGGAAGTTACGTCTAAAATATAGTAAATACAAATATTTAGAATAACTATTCTGGTAAAAAAAAAAAAAACACCACTGGAATACGAAATGAAAGTGCTGATGCAACTAACCTTATCATGAATACATGAATGCATGTGGCAACATAGTCTATACAACAGGTAAACAAATGCTGCTACATTATTACATGTGTATGTATAAGAAAATACAATAAATAAGTAAAATTTAATTCACCTGGTGATTTTAACCTGTTGAATTAAATGTTAAATTATTTTTAATACACGAGAATCAATTGAGGAAGATTGAAGAAATAATGTAATTTTAATGAATGATTATTTATAACACTAAAAAGTTTCTACACCACCAGAAACATTTTGATTTCCAATGATTTCATCTCTAATATTTAGGTGGAATTATTCGCGATTCTTGTCTTGTTTAATTGGTATGCAATTAAAGAGTGAAAATCAACGAAGCTATAGGGCAATGAAAGGCAGAAAGAGAAACATAAAAATTTAAATGTGTTTGTGTATTTTATTTGTTTACGCTCTTTGTTACGTATGTGTTTGTTGTATTCATGGCTATAGGATGTGGCGATTTTTAATAGCTCTGGCGACAAATTTTTCGTTTGGCGACATGGCGAATTTTTTTGGCGGTTTTTAACAAGGTGGCGATTTATTTGGCTAATTTTTAAAAAATTATTATACAGGTATTCGTGGGATAAAACTATTACGTCTTCTTACTAGCAAATGGCTATTTTTAATCTAAAAAAACAAGGTGTCCGTACAAAGATTGTTAGGTTTTGTGTGAACATAAAATTAAAAGCACGAAGTTACTAATTAAAGTTGCAAAGTATTTAAAGGTATTCATATATATTTATAATCATCCTGGTAATATCTGCAAATTGTAAAAAACATTTAATGTTACTTCGTCCTTGGCTCAAGACATTTAATAGCAATTTTGCAAATCCCTTTTTAAACACAAAGGTTTTATCTTAAATTTATAATTAATTGAAATCAATTTTTTTTTTATTTTTTCTTAAATAAAGCCTGATTTAACAAAAGCATTTGACATCAAATTGAAACAAGCTCGAATGTTATATTCGGCTCGGCCGAATCTATATACCCTCCATCAACTTTTTCAAACTTTACGTTATATGGGAGGTGGGAAGTAAAGTGGGCGGACCACGCCCACGGACGGACATAGCTAGATCGACTCAGAATCTAACCAGGACCCAGAAAATATATACTTTATGGGGTCTTAAATAATTCCTTCAACATGTTACCCATCTTTTTGATGGTGGGTATAAAAATAACATAAATTTTTTCTTTAAGTATTAAATTATTTTTTTAGATTAAGAATAATTTAGGAATAACATTTGATATGATATTTTTAATTCAAACTTGAAATTCGACATGAGTATTTTAAAAAATACGTTTAAATTATCAAAATTCAAAGAGTTTAGTTTAATTAATTTGCTACTCCCAAATGCCTGTGGGTATTTTTAAGTTGTAACTTCTCAAGTGGTTCTCAAAGCAAGAGCTTGTTGTCCTTAATTTATAAATAGCTTCACCAAATGTTAGATGATTTATTTTCTTTCATCTTTCAAATATGTATATGTATAGATATTATAGATCACAATGAAAAGAAAACGTTCATGAATAAATTAATTCATCGAAAAGATTTACAAGTTTAATAGGACAAAGTTCATTATATAATGTTAGAATTATTCTGTAAAAAAATATAATAAATTTCAGTAAATTTATGAAATTGTTGACCTAAAATGGAGTTATGTCAGAAAAGTGTATTAAAATTTGTAATTTTATTTTTATTAAATTATTATTGCTTACTGCTATTATCATTGATTTTGTTGAAGCTGAACTTACATTTTAAAATTATTTAAAATTTGAAGCACTAAACATTTTTTTTAGTTTTTCTTAAAAAAAAAAAAAAAAAAAAAAAAAAAAAAAAAAAAACTTAAATAAAATTAATTTTTGACGATTTCTGATTAACAATTTGGCGACAGAGGCTTAAAGAATCTGAAAATAATAATTTCTTCTTGCGCTCTTTGTTTTTTTTTTTTTTGTTTTTTGCTTAGCCATGCGGCATGAATCTGCCTTGTTGAAAGCTAGAACAAAACTAAATGATTTTTTGTTTGTTAAGTTGTTAAGGCTCCATTACTCTACCGTAAATGTAAATGTAAAAACGTAAATGTACCTGGAAACGTAAGTGGGTGCTTACTCAAAAAACGTAAATGTAGCCAGTATTTTGTTATTGTGTTGTTCACATCAACATCAGTGATGTAAATTACACATTTTTTTAGTAAAACAAATTCAGTTTAAAAATCGCTAGATTTATTGGTTTGTGCTTTAGCGACTTGTATACAAAACGAAATTTGTGCTTTTATTGCAAAATTTTTAAATTTTAATTTATTGATTAAACTTCGCACTTTATTTAAATTATTTTAACAAGTTTTTTCCGAAGAAAACAGCAAAACAAATTGTTCAGTTGATAAACTTATTATATCGATTTTTTACGCAGATTTAGTATATTGAAATAAAAAGATGTCAACACTGTCCTTTCAGCTGTCACGTAAAAACGTAGAGCGACCTCATTTGATTAGGTTGCTACGTAACATTTACGTTTTTGAGTACACAAACACACATAACTCTCATAAGCAAAACGTGTCAGCTGATTCGCTACATTTACATTTACGGTAGAGTAACGGAGCCTTTAATCGTCCATAAATTTACAATAATCAAAAGTAAAGCTTCCTTATCCGAAATAGAAGATCTACGAGAGAAGAACCTTGAATGACAGGGGAACCAATGAATCTTAGAAAATAAACAAAAACTCTTTTATAGAGCGCACAAAATGATGAGTATGATACAAATTTCATAGAAAATAACAGAGCCATACAGTGCTGCAAGCTGTTTTGCGAACAGGTTGACAGTGTAAATGGTGTTTCGAAAATTAAAAAATTTCTATCGAAAACCCATACCCAACCAGAAGGTCTCACACTCTTATAAAAGCAACGCCAATACGAACACAATAATTACAAAACAAATGGTCAAAAATGGGGTTAAAAGCTTTTCTCCGTTTAAATCGGTAGGAACAGATGACATTTTTACAGTCCTTCTTCTGAAAAGTATTGACCTAATAGATGTGGAAATATATAACTATTGCCTAACATATAGAAATGTTGTCTTCAACCTTTGCATGGTATTGTCGGGAGCGAACAATTTGACAAGCTTTTCTTTCAAATTTAAAACTCGATTATAATAGCTTTTAACAAAATCAAGAAATTGATCCAGTGGTTTCAACTATAAGAATTGTATGCACTAAATTTTTAGTGCGTAGTCCTACTTGGTTTCATGAATTTCAAATAGAGTATAGATAATGTCTGTAACAGTTTTAGGGTTAATATTTACCCATATAAGATTTATGACGTTTTTATTTGTAACTTAATAATTTGAAATTTCAGAATGCTTCTTTGACGACCCTCGCAGTTTTTTTTAAGAAATTCTTAAAAATCAACATTGAGTATTTAATATTTCTAACACGGTTTATTTAAATATTGTTAGTTTTTTGACCAAAACAGTTGGATTTTTTTTCGGTAAAATCTAAATACATTGATTGGCCAAGAGCCATAATCTTACCAACACAAAATATGCTGCCTTCATATTCACACTTCACCATCATCGTCGACACTCTATTTTCAACGTCATTATCATCATCTGCATAAATATAAAAAATATCTTGAAATTTATACAAAAACACCACGATCGATATAATATGTGTGTTGCACATACCGCCAATATGTCCAAATCAATGATGCATGATGATGATACATGAGTTGTTGCCAGAGTTGGATTATTATTATTATTTTTTGTTTCTCCTTAACTTTTTGTTTATAAACCATCATAAACAATTTTGGCATAACATCTATCAAGGCATCTAATGGATAAGTGTGAACGATCACCATACGGCTGACTACATAAAACATGATTCCAGCATCAGCATACGAATATATTGGGAGTACTTATGTTAACACTATGAGTCGATTTGTCTGTCCGTCCATCAGACTATCTGTCTGTCTGTGCATATGGTGCAACAACACCTTTTTGTGATTATTTCAAAGAATTGTAATGTTTACCTTTTGGCTTGTTAAAAACATTGTTTGTTGAAAACTGAACAAAAAAAAAAAAAAAATATGTATGTTTCATGTTGTATGTTTGCAACATGAAAACAAACTAAAGAAATTTAGCGCCTTCCTCTCTAACACTTAACCAAATTTAACTTCTGCCATCTTCACCGTCGTCATTTAAACTCACTTATATTGCGGGTTCATAAATAATAAATAAATAAACAACAAAAATTTCAAGGCGATTTGTTTTTGGCGATTATTTTCACTTGTTTATAGACATTTAAATTTTCTTCTTCTTATTTTAACAATTTTATTATCCTCAAGGTATGTTCTTTAACTCCTCAAGTGTTGAATGCATTATTAACTGGTTAAACCAGCCAGCCCTTTATTCTTTATTTAGTTTGTTATATAAACGCTTCAGCCATTATAAAGTTGTTACAATTTCTACTGCTCAATCTTGAAATCTTTTTTAGATTTATGTCCTCTTCAAACATTCTTTCTACAATCTTACTCATGTTTTTTTTTTTAATTTTATTTGCTTTTATTAAGTAAAAAATTGAACTTGCAATCATGCAACACTTTTCATTAGACCATTTTTCATTTTCGTTTGCCTATTTAACTTATGTAAATTTAACTATTTTCTATGTGTAAAATATTTTATTTTTTTTTAGCATGAGATAATTATGTAAATTTGTTTACGTGTAATGAACGTTTAAAATATTTCTTTATTTTTTCAGCAAAATGCAAAAACTTTCCGAAGATTTTTATCTTTGCCGCCGTATTTGAAAGTGAAAAATGTAAAACTATTTTTCTAGTGTCTTATTATTATGTATTTGAAATGAAAAAAATGTGTGAGTTTTAATATTGACAAGTAAATATTAAGGGTACTTACAGTTAGTATTACACAAAATGAGAATATTAGTAGATAAAACGAGCTATTAAATAATAAATTGCTTAAAAAAGATATTACATTATTTCAAAAAGTAATAAATTATAAGAAACCTGTATCTGTGCATTTTATAAAATTATTACATATGCCACATCAAATGATTCGACTTAACATCTAAGTATATCTCCCCAGTATAATTTGTCCTTGTAGCTTTCTTAAATGAAAGTTTAATGTAATTAATTTTTATATAATGACCGAAGCTGATAAATAAGGATTTTAGTCGAATATAACACTTACCCTAGAATATCACTAATAATATCTTAGGTTAGTTAATGTAGTACATCCATTCAGAGAAATATTGGTCCATTGTGACTCCCTCAGAACAACAATATATTTAATTCGAAAGAAGAAACTATACATAGATAAGATGGTAAGAAAAATTGTGTGCCCAAATTTATTCAATCCAAGACAACGCAAACTCCTTAGCCAGTATACATGAATCCTATCGAGCTTCCTAGGTCACACTTGAGAACATCCTCCAATCTGACACTTTCCTTATTGTAAAGTCCTTCAATATACCGAATCTGCTTGTGCTCTTCATGTCTAATAATAGATTTGAATATTTTTGGCCACAGAGGCTTTGATATTTTGCAGTCCGTTTGGCTATTCAATACATGATTGGTTGTATACTGGATAAATTCCTTAATTACTCTGAAGTAACAGCCCAAGCAGTTAGTACTTGGAGGAACTTTTTTTTAGTTTAACACTTACTCAGAAAAAAATATTTCAAATTATTTTTTAAATAATATTATTAACAAACTTTACATTGGAAAAAAATTTTTAGCTCATATCAGTTAAAAAAAACAGTAATAATAAAATTGATATTATCATTTTAATGACTGGAGTAAAATTAAACATGTATGAAAAATACATTGCTCAACAGTATTAAGTCAACATTTCCCAACAAAAAAAAAAACGATCAAGAGCTTCTAAAAAAGAACATTTTCACCACTTCAAAAGTAGAACAAAGTGCATATTTAAACCTTTTTTATAAGTTCTTAATAATTATTTCCAATAAAGTGGAAATAAATGAATTTTTAGCTGGAAAATAGGTTAATAATTTCTAATAAAAATTAAAATTTTACAAATCTTAAAGCATATTCATTATATTTTAGTAAGTCTGAAATATAATTTTTGGTTAAAAATTATATAAATATAGTTTTAATGAAAGTTCTTCAAAAGAAATGAACAAGAAATATAAAAAAAAGTACATACTACCAATGACAACCATGTGTTAAAAAAAGAACTTATGCAGCTCTTTTTCACTACTAAGTACTTCCATCCAATGACACATGACTTTTTCAGTTCCCTTTTTACTGTGTTGTGAATCTGTATGGTAGCAATAGCCTTTGAGCATGTCTTCCAATGGCCCAATGGCCAGTGATCACCCCAATGAGGTTCTATTGTGGATTCTCCGAAGCTTCAACAATTTTTTCGTCCTGTCTGTCCATATTAGGCCAGGTTTTCCTGGAGTCAACGCAAGTGAGTTCACTTTTTCATCTTGCTATCGCTTTATTATATAGATTGTATGAGATTTGCTGCTTACGTGTCATAAGAGATACACCAATGGTTCGATATGATCCAAGGTGGTTCCTGCATTTGTAAGCATATCCGCTTTACAGTTACCATCTATGTCCCTATGTCCCGGAACCCATATAAGGGTAGCCGATAAATGTCTTGCTATCTCTTCCAGAGACGCCCGGCATTCTTAAACAATTCTCGATGTGGTGTACACATTCACTAGGGAATTCATGGCCGCTTTGCTATCAGTAAGTATATAGACATTCCTGTGTAATATCCCATGATACTGAATCCATTCAGCTGTTCTGAATACATGCCACATCCGGCACTTTCACGTGTTTTTGGCCCATCGGTAAAGATAGCAATGGTGTCATCTGATATTAGGAGACCATTGCCATAGTGAGTTTCATCCAGTATTTCCACTTGAAACCCCGGGTCGAAAGTTGGTCCAGGTGTGACATAGTCAACTTCCTTATTCCAATTAACTATACCTAGGATTTTGGCATGTCCATAATGATAATTATTCCACGCCCTATTGGCTTTTAGTCTCACAGCCGTTTGTGCCGCTATTTGCTTTACTTGGATGTCTGGTGGTAACCAGTTCAAGATTGTCAGCAGCGCTTTAGTTGGGGTGGTTCTAAGAGCGCCAGTGATCATGATCGCCATTGTTCTCATAATACGCTCGATTTTATTTTGATGATTCTTCTTCTCCAGAGCCAACCACCAAACCGTCGACCCGTAGAATAAAATAGGCTTGACGACACATTCGCATTCTTAGGGTTTAAGAGTCAGTTCAGGCCAATTGCCTTTTTGCAGCAGTAGAGTGCTGTTGCCGCTTTTGTGGTCCTTGATATTGTATTCAAGTTCCAATTTAGTTTGCTATCCAGTATAAGTCCAAGGTATTTGGCATTATCAGATAGTGTCAGAGTGACAGCATTTAGTTTCGGGGTTAGAAATTTATGAATCTTATATTTCCTTGTGAATAATACCAGTTCATTCTTAGTTGGGTTTACTCCCAGTCCATTGCGCATTCCATTACTACCGAAAGAAGTTTTGGATCTTTGCCCGTGGCTTTATCGCGAAACTTTATTAACATATGCAATTGTCTTGAAACACGTCTTTTCCATGGTCCTAAGTAGTGTGTTATTTAGATTCCAAAGTAGAGGAGACAATACGCTCCCTTGTGGGGTACCTCTCGTTGCTACCTTGCAAATATTTGGGGCGCCTAGATTTGATTCGATCCGCCTAAAAGTAAGAAGCCTCCGGACAAATGAAATTATCGTGCGAACTATTTCAAGCTGTAACAAAGCTTCTATGACAAGGTCAGGTTTGACGTAATTAAAGGCTCCTTTAATATCCAGGAAGGCTACCATTGTAAATTCCTTATAATTTAAGGATCATTCTATGTGGCTTACCAGTGAGTGCAGCGCAGTGTCGATCGATTTACCCTTCATGTAGGCATGTTGAGCCGTTGGTAGGGTGTCCGATCCTAGAGATGACCTGATATGGGCAGCTATTATTCTCTCTAGAGTTTTCAGTAAGAAGGATGATAGAGATTTAAAGGGATGAATACTTTTAACTGCCCATCTTAAGTAAAAAACTTAAATTAATTTAAACCGGGAATTGTATGTTAACTATTTTTGTGAATAAATCCTTATTTTGGCAATAATAAAAATTATTGTTAAATAATTATAAATAAATTATTTTGTTATTAAACGAGTTGAATTTAGTAGTTTTTCTTAAAATACAACTTTTTTTGTTTTTCTTACCAAATAAACAAGTTTTACGGAGTTTATGGAGTTTAGGTATTGAAGCAGTTGGCTCCTTTTATTCCAAAAACCCAGGTAAACATGTTATTTTTGTGACCTTTAAAAGATGAAATTCAAAGATGTTTTGGACAAAATTTATATCTTTTATTGAAATATTTTATAAAAATTATATTACATAATTTGTTTTATTGTAGGTATATTATTTGTTTTGGATATAAGAAAATTTTAGTTTCATGAGACTTCTTTTTTAAATAAAAACTCATTGCATTAAATTTTAATTTTTTACAAATGAATTATTGTAATTTTTTTTTTAGTTACTTAGTAGGTAAATATAAACCCTTTAAACTAGTATTTTGTCAACACTGTGTCACCTCAACAGGAAATTTAATATGTCAACAAGTCGTGTTTCTTAGTTTGTGAGAAAATATTTCTTTAAATTGCACTTCTAAGTAAAATTTGTTTTAATTAAATACTAAGAATTTTAGGAATTTTCTCTTGGCTCCTAAATAACCATATTGTCAACTTTGTTTTATAAATTTTAGACCAGTTTTCAGGGAAATAGTACATTTAACATCCGGTACTCGTTATAATACTCTTGTTAATAATGTCAACAATTAGCGTTTAACTAAAATTAACAATAGAAAACAAATTATATATAAACGAATATGTTCGTCTAATGGCACCTCAAATATTAAGGAATTTGAAACCCTTTTTCAAATAGCAACAGAAATAATAACATTATGTAATTATTACAAAACAAATCAAACAATTGTTAAGCATCCACGTTTAATATTAAATAGACACACGATGTAAGTCAAACTCGCACTCGTATGCGCCACGCAAGGAAGTCTTACCTCTTGTTGTAAATTTATCATTATATGTATGTGACACTTAAAATTCATGTAACAATTGTAAAGACTTTGCACGAAAGAAATTTCATTAAATATAGTTTCAGAAAAAAAATATTTTAAAAAAGTGATTTAGTTTCGAAATACAAAGCTTTCGTTGGAATCATCATTAATGCAACACAGTTTGATTGAATGAATTTTTAAAATCATCAAATCCTTAATAAATACCAAGACAAATATAAAGTCCCTCTATTACGATATTTTAAAATAACATGGTGCTACAGTGAAACAAAAAAAAAAAACACACTTGCAATGTAACATATTGTAGTTTGTAGATATGGGTTTGTAGATTATTATACCATTTTTAGAAGATAAAATTTAAAAATTTTATCTTGAATACCTATTAATCGATTTATGTGTTTTGAACTGCATTAGAAAGAAAATATTTTACATCTTTGAAAAACTGTATTTACATACATTTATATTGATATCAAAATTGTTTTAAAGTTATTAAAAACATGAATTAAATTTTTAATTTTTTTATATGTATATTTTTATTGCGCAGCCATTTTTGACCCACACTTTATTAGAAAAAATACTATATTATGTTAGGAGTAAAATGAGTCCTCACTTGATGAAATCGGATTAGAATTGTATAATATATGATTTTTTTTTCAAAGTTGTTAAACTCATAAAAACCTGCTACTTTACGTATATTTTGTTGTTACATTTTCATCGTGTACACTCTTTAGGCCCGTGTATTTGTTATGTGTATTTAACTAATGTTTAAATCAAAAAATAACTTGTCATATTGTTTTACACTGAAATAAAAACCAAAAACAAGGTACAATGTTTACAACAACTGGAGACACCCTTTTTATGATTCGATCATTGGTTCATTCATTCTTTGTTGTTTTCCAGTTTTCAAATGTTAAGGATGACTTAAAACGAAAACCTCATCATTATGTCATTAACAATAGCTGGCAATGGCGCAGAAGGCTACAATTCTACACATGCTACAGGCAGCATGCAACAAGCAGAAGATAGACAGACACAAGCAAAAGTTACGCACGCATCAATTGTGTAGCAATTGAGCAATTGAGTTGAAAATTATTGGGTTCATGTCGAGAATGTCTTCGTCATCGTCTTCCTTTGAATTGATAGATACCAACTAATACAAAATATAAACACACCTTTGACTTTGTCTATGAATTTGAAATACACACATGGATACTTGGAGAACAAATCTATAAAGTACCAACACTTCTTACACAGTATGTATTATTGTTCTCATACTTGGAGGAGCTATAGAGATATAGATGGTGGAGTTATTGCAGCACTTTAAAAAATGTTCACATAAATTTCAATGTTAAATTCTAAGTAATCGACAGGGCATGAAATGTTATTGCCTCATAAGAATATTATTGGAAAGCCGCGTGTGCGAGTTGTTTTGACACCTAACATCCGTATCTAGTATATAAGTATATTTATGTATATCTGTCCGTCTGTACATCTCTCTAACCATTCCATTCATACATTCATTCATCCAATTGTTGCATAAAGCGGTATTTGTTAAATAGAGATGAACTCGTAATATGAGAAAAACAAAATATTGTTTTAATATTTATTTCCTAAAGTATGAAAAAGTGTTACAATGATTCCTGCATGTTTTAGACAACTACAACTACGATAATATGTGAAAAAAAAACATACAGATCATGTTAAAGATGAATGAAATATTGTGTTAACATTCTGAGCTAAATTGTTTTTAAGACATTTTCAATATGAAATAGAGCTCAATTGTAAGTATGTTGCAATAGAAAAAAGGATGCCAGATTTTTTATAATTTAAAACTAAAAATACAATGATTTGAAATTTGTACTTGAGTGATTCAATATCTAAACGGATAAAAAACAGGCGTTTTCGGATTTGATATATTTTGCTCAAATCACAAACTTTCAGACTAAAGGCTTTTTCCGATTCAAAAATATGACGTGTTAAAAATTAGAAAACTGTTGAATTTTTTCGAAAAGGTTATGTAAGGGGACATCATTTGAAACACATTTAATGATATGTATATTAAGCGATAGCTAATAAAAATTATTATACCCATGTTTCATAATTTTTAGAAAGAAAAACGGACATTTTATATAAAATTCGGTAGTTTAAATTTTTACTTCTACGTAATTTTTTAATATGAGTTATTTTTATTGAAATTACATTGAAAGTTTAACAAATAATAAATATAAAAATTTTTTCCCTATGGAAGGCAACGAAAGAGATTAAGCCACCGGTAGAGGCACAAAATCCTTTAAGGAAGGCTGACGGTACCTGGGCCCGTAGTTCAGAAAATAAGGCCAATTTATTTGCATGCTATTTAAGCTCTGTCTTTCAACCAAATCCCCAAACAAATAATTTTGTATTGGGAGAGAAAAATCACCAGGATATGATTCAATAACACCATCCATTATTAAAAACCTACCGAATGCCATTCTTGAACGATAGAAATATCGTCCCAGTTCACCAGTTTGGTTTTTGTGAAAAACATGGAACCATAGAACAAGTGAATCGTCTAACTGGAGAGATAAGGAAATGTTTTGAATTTAAGAAGTATTGTTCAGCTATCTTTTTGGATATCTCGCAAGCTTTCGACAAAGTTTGGCACAAGGGCCTAATATATAAAATTAAATGTTTTCTACTACCATGTACCCATAAATTTCTGTTGTCTTATTTATCTGACCGTTTATTTAGAGTAAAATATAACGAATTTGTAACGGAAGAATTTGAAATAAAAGCAGGTGTCCAGGGAAGTGTTCTTGGACCTACCTTGTACTTAATTTACACTTCTGACTTACCAGCATGCGATGAACTGACTGTTTCTACGTTTGCTGATGATACGGCAATACTCAGTTCCCACGAAAACCCACACATAGCATTCAGTCAATTTAATATTTACCTCCGACGTGTGGAGACATGGTTGAAAAACTGGCGTATACGAGTAAATGAATTGAAAAGTAACCACGTTACATTCACCCTCAGAAGAGGAAATTGTCCTTCTGTCAAACTTGATGACATAAGTATACCCCAGTCAGATCATGTTACATACATTTAGATAGGCGACTAACGTGGCGTCGTCATATAGAAACCATGAGACTTCATATGAAGTTAAAAACTTCTAGCATTCATTGGTTAATAAACAGACAATCAAAACTAAGCCTTCATAATAAAGTCATCCTGTATAAAACCGTTTTAAAGCCAATTTGGACATATGGTGTCCAATTATGGGGTACAGCCAGTAAAACGAGTATCGATATTATACAGAGGGCCCAATCAAAAATTCATAGAACCATGACGGGTGCACCATAGTATATAAGAAATGAGAATATCCATAGAGAGAATATCCATTTTTAATAGACGAGTTTAAAAAACGCAGTGAAAAATACATTGTAAAACTGAAGACTCACCCCAACCCGCTCGCAAGACTTCTTACTGAAGTTCGATCGGAAACAAGGTTCGCAGAGCTTATTTTCCACCCCGTTATTAAGAGGACAAATAATTCACTTGCGCATGAACTCGTTGGAGATAAAGTATGAATACATATTGTGAGGCCTTAAAAAAAGATAGATTCAATATATAAATAAAGAAAACGTAAAAAAAAAAACATTAAATGTCGATTTTATCCTTCCTATTAGTAATTTTTGAAAAATAAAAAATTCAAAATACAATTTTTCTTTAGCTATCGTTTGATGTATAATTCATTAATATTAGTGAAATTGAAAAAAAAAAATATGTTCTAGCATCATTGACGTAAATGACCATGTGGCATCCTGTTCCAATCATCGTAGAAAGTGGAAATTTGGCTAGTATGTTCTAAATGATATCATTTTTAATAATTTTAAGTACGTTTAAATGTAGATGGCAAAAATGAATTATGAACCACCATAGTGTACAGGGCTATAACCAAATTTTGGCCCTAGCACCACGCGATGGCGAATGTTGTGTTAATTACGAAAAAAAATTTCTGGCCATTTTGGAATAAAAACCTCACCCACAAAACGATTTATAAAAATCTCACAAAACAAAAGTACATTAATTTTAAATAAAAAATAAAAAAAATTTAAATATTAACTTAAATAAAGTAAGTAAAATAGTAAAGTGGAAAATGTTCTTTAATTATTAAAAGACATAAACTTTAAATTTATTGTGCCCGTTACTACTTTAAAACCACGTTCTGTACATATGTACATACACAGAAAAAAATGGATTGTAAATACAATTAATTTTTTGCATATACAATTAAAAATTTGTTTGTTTTTGAGCCAACAACAATTTTTGTGAATATAACCACGGGATTTTGTATTTTTTATAAAAAATTAACTTATTTTTTTTCAATTAATATTTTTGCTTTATTAACTGATGAAATTGTTAAAAACAAAATATATTTTTAATAAATGCGATTGTCGAATTAAAAAATGTTTTGAATTAAAGTTATTGTTTTTTTGAACAAACCAATTGTTAAATCTGAAAAATATTCTTAATAAAATTGGTTATTATAGTAATATAATATTTTGTTAAATTTCACGCACATTTGAATTAAATATATTGTCTAAATAATGATAATTATTTAATTAAATTGGTTGTTACGGTAACAAATAATTTTGTTACTATTACAAACAAATTCAACAATTTTTTTTTTAATAAAGCTGATATTTTCAATGAAATTTATTAACCAAACAAATTTTTATTTTTTAACAATAAATTTTATTGTTTTTTTATTAAATTTTTAATTAAAAAAACGCTGTTTTTGACATTAAATTATGGTATTTTTTATTCTTAAAAAGATATATATTTCAATAATAAAAAATTATTTTATATAAATAAAATTATACAGAGAAATGCAATAGGGTTTTATAAATAATTAATTTGATTACAAATGTTAATTTTAAAAATTATATGTATATCATTAGTTAAAGTAAAGAGTTAGTTCAAAAAAAATTATTTTATACATAAATTTGATGTAAAAAGACATTAACATTTAAAAAAAAATTAATTAAGTAATTGACTTATAAAACTTGCAAGTTTTAAATTTTTTTTGGCTGTGGGCATTTCAAAAAAGAATATTTGGATAAATGTATAAAATATTTCTGATTGTTTTGGAAACTCCAGATTAAAAACAAACATTATTTTGTATAAAATATCTACAGCAGTTAAGGTAGTCATCATGGGATACCTTATTCCATCAAAATATATCGAAATAGTTTTGATATCTTCTAAATCACCTAACACTAAAAGTAATGGCTGTATACTTATTGACTGGAGCTTCAGCAAATTCAATTTTGTTTCCAGCTCTTCGGAACTTTTGCCCATTATAGCAAATGATTCTTGAGAATCGATAATCGAGAATTTTTTTCGTTGTTTGGCTCCATTAGGCTCCGTTATTACACTTAATGGCGGTAGAAATATATGATGAAGAAACCAAAACGTTCCAAATATTTTTGTATCTAAAATTAAAAGGAAACGGAACTGAATAAAAATAAAATAATTAATATTATATAAATTACACATTTACCTTCGTTACAGCCTTCTAACTTTTTGAGTATAGCTGAAGCCGTCGAGTTAACGACTTTATTCCGCAACAAACTAAACAACTTTCCCCCGTAATCTGCCCATTTGGTTTTTAATTCTTTAGCCTTTGGAAACTTTAGTTGAAAGTCTATTGATATCTATAAATAAATAAATGAAATATAAATAACTACATCTACTAATCAATAAAAATACTTACTAATTGAAATCCTGATGACTTTTTATATTCCGGCCACTCGTTCAATATTTCCAATGTACTTTTCTTCTCTTTCATTTGTTTAAATCTGTAGTAAGCACATTTTCTCCAGTATAGGTCAAATTCCTCCGGAGATAAGTTTCCACTTTTTAAAAGGTTTAAACACTGTTCCCAATCGGATTCCGGATCTGTAAATAAAGAAAATATTACTTTTCAAGTTTATTTTAATTTTTGTTTTAATTTACCGTGTTCTTCACTTTCATCTATTTAATTTTCTTTTTCAAAGTCTTTAAATATTTTGTTATATCGTTTGATGTTGTGTATTTTATTGTACAGCTTTCCCCGCTTGCCTGTAGTATTGTAATGCTAATAAAATAAATATATTAGATGTTTTGATATTTGTAAGAAAAGAAACAATTAACCTACCAATTCTTCCGTGGGAAATATTGAACAAATTTGAAATTCAATATTTGAGCAATCAGTAATTGTACAGTTGTATCCTTTCAAATCTAAATACTTTGCCAATGTGTTTATTAATAAAATTATATATTTTATTTTAAATATTGTTTCAGCACCAATTTAATGTAAATAATCACTTTATATAAATAATATAACACTTTAATTCTTACAAAACACTTGACTTCTTTACTGTCGCATAGATCGTTTTGTTCTGTAACAATGTCAGTTAAACATTACTTCTTTTATGCATGTGTGTATATAGACTGCATATAGAGCACATATTAGATTTGCCAAACGTATATTGTTGCTAAGTTCTTTAATATGTGTTTTTGTAACGAATTTAAATGATAAAAAAAAACTGCAAAAAAAAAAAAAAAAACAAATAAAAAATGTTGCTAAATTTCATATTTCATATAATCGCTTAAACAGTAACACACAATATGATTTTGAAAATTAGGCACATATATGTACCAAATGATTTTTTCCTTTTTTTCAATTATCATGTATATAAAACGCAAATTAGTGACATTGTTCTTGTTTTTTACATTTTTTTATACATGTCTTGCATTCCGTTAGAAATTCATTGAGATTTTTAATAAAACTATTTGTCAACATTTTTAATTGAAAAAAAAGGTTGAATATTGTTATATTAACAATGTTGATGGTAACTTCTTTATTTTTATATTTTAACAAATGTTTTTTTTTTTTTTAATAATTAAAAAATAAACCAAAATTTTTAATATTTACAAATATTTTGGCTTTATTAATAAAAAAATGTTTTAAATCTTAAAACAAATTTAACAATTTAAATTCGTATGCAAAAAATTTAAATTTTAACATAAATTTGACAAAACTAATAATCAATTAAATTTATTGAATTTTTTTTTTTTGATAATTGTTATATCAACATCGTTCTTAATTGTATTAATTAAGCGTGTTTCAATATAGAAATTGTTAATTAACAACTAAAGTTGTTACACGGATTTTGGACACAATTTTTTCTGTGTATGTTGTTGCTTTGGGATTATTAATTTCCAAACTTTACCGCGTTTTGTGGGTGAATTTTTTTGATAATCGCGAAAAAGAAATACTATTTTTTAATAATTTTAAATGGTCTATTCGACTATGCTAGGATAATTTTGATATTTGCAAAAAAATTCAAAAAGTTATTGCCCTAGTGTACATACTATATAGCTCATATTTTCTAAAATATTCACTTTAGAATTGAAATTTTTATTTCACTTAATAGAAAGGAAATATACAGTGGCTCACAGCTTATTTCATGTACTTACTTTAATGTGCCTCATAGATTTTATGGATGCTGTTCTCCAGCCTTGAGAGCATTTTGTTTAATAATATATCGAACTGTGTAGAAGCTCAAGATAACATTTTCGGCAATGATAATATTTCGTTTTATTTATTGCATTAAATAGTAATGAAATCGCAATGGAAATTCAAAACACGAAATAAGCTGTGAGCCACTGTATATCATTTATTTTGTTTGAAAGTTCAAAGGTCAAGTTCGATTATATAAGGGTCAAAGATGAATATCTCAAGCCAGATATGGTAAAAAGCTAATTTTTTGTATGAAAAATTTAAAATATTTATAAAAATCAATTTCAAAGTATGTTTTTCCATGAACTTATTTAAAAGAAGAATTTACATAACTTCTAAACAAAAGCATAGTCCAATATGAACATTTATATTTTTTAAGAATTTTTAAAATATTTTTTAATATAATAGTTTAATTTTTAAACCTTACACTACCCTAGGTGGGGTCTAAGACCCACCTTAATTTATACAAATCCGCTTAGAATCACTAATCGAGTCGATTTAACAATTTTCGTCCGTCCAGGTAAACCTTGTAATCAAACTACAGGTCATAATTTTGAGCATAAATTAACGAAATTTGACATACAGGTTACTTATAGTAAAAGAGCGAAGACTATTAAAATTATGGTCGTTTCATTGCTTCACCTAAATCCCATACAAGTGTCCTCGCGGGAAAAGGGTATAATGATCATAAATCCCTTATATATAGCAATATTTTAACAAAATTTGGCAAATATAAGTTCCATATAAGTTTAAATACGTGTTCCGATCTATCCATAGTTGACCATAGCTCCCATTAAACCCTTCTTTACAAAATCATTTTAATGTGCATAAATCCCATTAAAATGTTAGTATCAAGTTAATATTCGACACAAAAAGTTTTATATAAATATAAATGATAGTGCCAAATGTTTCGAAGATCGGTCCATAATCTACCATAACCCCCATGTAAGTCCCACTTATGGGAATCACCCAAAAGTGTATAAATTCATATAAATGTTAGTATCGACGTAATATTCTTTATTAATATGTTTTATTTTACACATAATATAAGTATCTCTCCACAATTGGCCACAGGTATAGAAAAACGAAGACCCCTCCCTACACACAATAGTGTAGGGTATCATATCGTCGGGCTTGACCGACTATATCTTTCTTTCTCATTATATGTGTAATCTTGATCTTTAAACTTTATCTTTAAAATGATACAATTTTATTGTGTTCAGTTCAGAAGTTATAAGTAATTAGATTTTATTTTGGTTCATAACTTCTATACCTTAAATTTTATATGTACCTATACACGCAAAATTAAAGACACAGTTGTAATATTTTTTGATTTTTCAATATATTTTTTATTTTGAAAAAAAAAAAAAAAAAATGAGAAAACACTATATTTTATAAAAATAAGGAACTTCAATGTTAAAAACAAAAACAATTAATAAATGATTATCAAATCCCCAGAATTTGGCGCAGCAAAATTAAGGACACACCTGAAACAAAAAATAAATTAAAAAATATAAATAAATTTGTAGAATATTACCTTTTTCAATATTTAGTTGAATAGCCCTTCATGTCCAACACTGCCTTCAATCGTTTTTTCATAGAGTTTACCAAGTTTTTTGTTGTTTCAACACTAATTTTATTCCATTCCTCCAAGATGATATCTTTTAGCTGAGTTTTACTTCGAATTTCGTGTTCCCGAACTTTTCTTTATAAAACTTCTCATAAGTGTTCGATTGGGTTCAAGTCAGGACTTTGTGGAGGTGTAACCAGCATATGAGGGGTGTTGAAAAGAAGCCACATTTTCACATTATGGGCTGTGTGCTTCGGGTCGTTGTCTTGCTGAAAGTAGTAATCCTCAGCAAGACCCATTTTTAAAGCACTTTCTTGTAGATTATTTTTCAAAATATCTAAGTATACATATTGGTTCATTGTATTCTCAATGAAAACCAAGTTTCCAACTCCTGAAGACGCCATAAAGTCCCATACCATAACACTCCCGCCCCCATGCTTAACAGTCTTAATTTTATTTTTTGGATTTAAAGCTTCCCCTTGTTTCCGCCAGATTTTTATGCGTCCATCTGACCCAAAAATATTATATTTGGACTCGTCAGTAAATATTACTTTGTTCCAAAATTCTTGGGGCTTGTCCAAATACTTTTTAGCAAAGTCTATTCTCTTGTTTCTGTTAACTAAATTAATGAGGGGCTTCTTTCTTGGTGCACATGACTTAAACCCCTGACTAGCTAAGCATCTTCGTACGGTATCGGGAGAAACTATAGTGTTTTGATATTTTTCGAGATCATCTCTTATTTTTCTGGCACTTGTAAAAGCATTTTTAACTATAGTACGCTTTATATAACTTTTATCCTTGTTGGAGAGTTTGGCTGGTCGACCAGCTCCTGGCTCGATACGATTTACATTTATTTTGCGCTTTATTACTTTTCTTACCGTAAATCGGCTACGAGACACGATTTTACCAATTTCTCCATACGATTTCTTGTCTTTTTCATACAAATCAATTATAAGTTGGCGCTGCTCAAGTGTTAGCTGTTTTCGGAACATTTTTTGAATTTTATTTAAGTTAAAAATTATAGAATTCCAATGTTTTCACTATCGGTCGATGCAACACAAAAATCCGTTTTAAATACAACTTACATGTGCGTTCATATTACTGATTATGGTTACGTTCAGCAAAGAAAACTCAACGTGTGCCCTTAATTTTGCCGAACTTAATTATGGAGTACTAACAATATTATCTTTATAAATTTAATAAAGTGTTTCTAATATAAATTTGTATGATAGAATTTAATTATATACATTAAATACCATTAATTTATTTTAATATTTTCGTTAAAATATAAAAAAAAATAAGAAAATCTTATAAACGTATACCTGTGTCCATAATTTTGCGTGGCACTGTACTTTTTTAAGAGTTTTAAACATGTTGTTTTGTGATATATTATGTTGGCCTTTGAACATTTTATGTAAAAATATATTGTTATAAGGATAATTAATATGTTTGTCTCTAATATAAACCCAAAACTACCATGTATAGTTTCGAAGTTATAAGGAATTAAATAAGTCGATTTTTGTTAAGTTTTTAATTTTTTTATATTTTTTTTAAGGGTCATAAGTCTAAAATTTTATACTTTGAGAAACACTTCCAATAGCCAATGTCTGTAGTGAATTTCATTGACATTGAAGATGTCAAATCCAATTGTTGTCGTTTTGACATGGATTCACTCACTTCTAAATGCAGAACAAATTAAGCGGAACATTAGAACCAGTTTAATAAGTTTTTTTATAATCGAAAGCAAATAATTTGCAATACAAACACTTAGATCTGGCAATTTAATTTAAAAATTCATATTTATTTTATTCTTGGAACTATTTCTCCCCACATTCATAAATTTTTGTCTGCATGTGGGTATTTATAGATCAAAAGTTATATTTTTTCTTAAAACATAATTTATCGATAATAAATCAGTTTAGAATAGACAATAATCTATTAAATCCATTTTAAATATAAATTAAAAAGGAAACAATACATCCTACAACATTTAAGAGTGAACTTTAAATATATTTAATTAGAATACATTAAACCATCAACTGAATGAACCCTTTTCATATAAACAACTTCACCCCTCATCCATTATACTTTGTATTGCCCGAATTGTGACATCAATTAGTTGCCATATAGTTAATCTTTTAAGTTCAATTATATAAATGATTAAAAAAGAAAAAATAAATGATTCCATATATTGTATAATGCTGTAATTTTGGGTGATTGTGAACTTGAACTCATTTGTCTCATCATCATCATCATCATCATTATTATCGTTGTGAGCATGATCATTTTAAGAGGATTGTCTGTCTAAGAAGTACGAAATTTGTAACATGATCTTTGCCACTTAAAAGAAGTCAGTCAGATTGTTTGTTGCTGTCAGTGATTGAAGTTGATTTCAACATTTGCTGCATGCTACTTACTTGTTTAATAAGACAAATCTGTTGGTGCTGCTGCTTTTGACTCTTCATCAAAATGAACATTTTGGTTTCTGCAGACATTAGGGGGTATATTTATGTTTAAGTTTGACTTAAGTTGTTTTTAGAATTTTCACTTTCCATTAACTAGTATCAAGTTCAGAGTTATTTTTACTCTTTTGAAATTATTAATGTCTGTCAAACTTAATTGATTTCAATGTCAAATCTGCTTTTGCTATCGTAAGTATGATGAAATTTAATACAAATTGGAGTTTATCTAAAAAGCAATTTGATAAATAATTTTATTTAAAATAAATTTTAATCTAATGATGGGAAAAAGTATTTTAAAAAGAGATATAAATACTTAAAATGACTGCAAACATTTAAATTTATATAAATTTATTAGTGAAAAGATAAATTTCCAGCACAATATTAGGAAGAGAAGAGATAACGAACTCTTATTTCCAAATTACATCAGTGTTACCAATTTGGCCTATTTTTATATGTTTGTCTTTTAGCTTCGAAATTTGGTAGTAGTCTAGCAAATTCCTCAAAGGATTTTTCAAAGTTATTTCGAATTTCAGTTTTATGGCCTCTTGAAATCTGACAGCCGTATTCAAAAAAACTAATGTATGCTTAATAACGAGTTACTAACTTTTTTGTATATAAATTTCAAAAAGAAAAAGTTAGTAACTCGTTATCAAACCTACATTATTATTTTTTTTTTTTTTTTTAATACGGCTGTGAGTCGCTACACACTTTTTCAGTATTCGTGGTGTCTTATCCATTTCGGTTTCGTTGATACCTAAACAATATTATAAAAAGTGGTAAGAGAATATTACAGAATAATAAAATTGTACAACAAGCGCAAATATTCGGCCCGGCCGAATCTATATACCCACCATCAACTTTTTCACATTTTAAGTTATATGAGAGAAGGCGGTAAAGTGGGCGGGCCACGCCCATTTTTTGTTTCCGAGTTTACATTAGTCCTTCAACTATTTGAACACAATTTCATTGATTTTCACCTTATATGGGAGGTGGGCGGTAAAGTGGGCGGACCACGCCCATTTTTGGCTTCCGAGTTGATATCGATCCCCAAACTATATGTACAAAATTTCGCTATCGTACATGTTTTTGTTGCAGAAATATCAGCAGAAAAGTATAAAACGGACACCCTGTGCTTCTAGTTTTTAGCCCATAACTTTTTTGTTTATTAACCGATTTTGCCCATTTTCAATCCCAAACAAACCAAATATTTGTGCCAAATTTCGTTTCCCTACGTTGCTCCGTTCGAGCGCTATCCTGCTTTCAACAGACGGACGGACATAGCTAGATCGACTCAGAATCTAACCAGGACCCAGAATATATATACTTTGTGGGGTCTTAGATGATTCCTTCGACATGATACACACGGAATGACAAAATCAATATACCCCCCATCTTTTTGATGGTGGGTATAAAAAGGGACGTGGTACCCTAATAGATTAAATTGTAGAATATGCAGTATTTCAATACCAACATTTAAAGTGAATTGTTGACTTGAACTTGGCATCGCATCCAACTTAATTATATTTTTTCCATTGTTTTCTCAAAAATATAAATAGTAAATGTGTAAAAATTTATTTGAACATTCAAAAAAGTTTGTTTACAATAAATTAGTGTTGCATTTTTATTAATATTATATATCCTATATATTTCTTTTCGGAGGATGCATGATATACATAAATCGGTTCAATAACGTGACTACTCACATATTCCAAACAATCTTTTAATAAGATTCATATAATAAAGATTGGGAGTAACAAGAGATGAACATTGAATATTACTGATTTACATTTTTCAATTAATTGAAAATCGAACTAATTTCGTAAAACCCTTTAAAGATTTTATTAATCTGATAATATACTTCCCAGCAAAAATAAATAGAAGTAATTTTTAAGGAAATACTTTTTTATTACTTCAAAAGTATTAATTAGAGTTCGTTTTCTTGTGATTAAAAAGTAATAAAAACAACATCCAAAGATGTTATTAAAAGTGGATTAAGTTAATTTTTCTACTATAAAACATCAGTAATCGATTTTTTTGTTTTTCCAAGTAGTTTTAGTAAAAATAGCTATTTTAAACAAATTAAAAATAATATTGCGTATAATTTTTTATGAAAAAATGCGCGTTGGAATCGCTAATGGCCCAAAAATTGTTGCGTAGTTTATCTTAATTTCTTAAGAGAAAACAAATTTAAACTCTGAATTTATAGGTGGATTTTTAAGGAAGCGGTATAAACAAAGATGGCCTCTTGGTTTTCCATAAATATATGGTCAACCTCACAACCTTTCACAACATTTAAAAGTATTTTTGGATTCTTTACTTCTTCTTCGGTTGAAAGATGAACCTCACAAATTTAAGGGCCTTGGATTACTAATCCAAGTCAATTTAAAATAATTTAATTTTCTTTATTTGTGTTCTAAATGGAAAAAGGCTATCCAGGGATATTAACACTTTAAGTTATAGTTGTTTATAAAAAAAAGCACAAAAAATGCTTATATTTTTCCAATTACACTGGTCAACACTAAAAAAGTATCTGGAAAATTATGTTGCAGATATTGTAGGTATAGTCGTCCCAATCACCAGGAACATTTCGGTTTTTTTAAATCACGTCACAATTTTAACCCATTCAGAACCCAATAAAATATGGTTCCATAATGAGTTTTTAGGTTATAAAATTTTCCAAGTAATAGGCAGAGCAGATTAGTTACTCATGTTTTATAGCCAAGACAAATGTAGTAATGCTCAAGTCTCTAACTTGTCTCAAATAGCCCCTAGAAGTCTTTAAAATTGTAAAAATAAAGAAATTCTCTATTAACCCTCATAAAACCATTGAAAAATGAGGGGTAAGGAGTAGGCGTAGAGGGGAAAATTGTATTTGTTATAAGAAACAAAAGACCGTAGATCTCAAAAATGGATATTTTTTTCTTAAATTAGAATTTAGGAATGAACTATTTTTATTTTTTACTCATATTAAGAAGCGGCAATAGTCTGTCAACAAAGTAGAATTTCATATGCGTTGATATAATTTCTTAGTAACAGCGTTTTGTTGTAAAAGCTCCCGTTGTTCTTCTCTCATTTTTCCCATTTTTTTAGTGCTTTTAGCAACTATAAAGAATTTTAGGTGCTATGGAGGGCATGTTAGAGACATGTCATATTCTACACTTTTGTTTTATTGTTCTTTCTCTATAAAATACGGATCCATAATTTACTCTATCCATTACCCAGAAAATTATATAACCTAAAAATTTCTTAGAGGTACATATTTCATTTGGTCTTCAATGGGTTAAAAATGTGACGTGATGGATATATTTCATGCTACTTTTTTCACTACATTTAGTCTTAGAAATAAGAATTAAACAAAATTATTATTATTAAGATATATTTTTTTTCTTAATTTTTTGTTAGCTTTGTTATTTAAACTTGGATTTTTATTTTTTTCAAACTTTTGATGTTTACTCTTTTTCTGTCAATGCGATTTTAAACATTTTACCATTTTTGAAATCTGCGGTCTTGTATTAGTTTTATCAAATACAAATTTCCCTTATACACCCACTCCTTATCCCTCATTTTTCCATGGTTTTATGAGGATTAATTGAGAAATTCTTGATTTTTACAACTTTAACGACTTCTATGTGTGACAAGTTTCACACTTTACTAGTACCACATATTTATAGCCCCATGTCTTGCCTGCAAAACATATTTGACTAATTTCCTCCAACTATTACCTGGAAAATTTTATAGCCTAAAAACTTCTCCAGGAAACTAATTTTCTTTGGTCCTCAATGGGTTAAAAATGTGACGTGATGGAAAATTTTTATTTGATTTTCTACACTACATCAAGCCTAAGGAATAATAATTTTGCAGAATTATTCCAGATATACATAAATATTTTTTTGCGATTTTGTTGACCTGTGTTATTAGCTTTACCAGGCAATCCGCTTTTGGTGAATCCCGCTTTTTTAACGATTCCGATTAAATTACATTGGTAGACAAAAAAAAAAAACCTTCCCAAAAGACGAATAGTTGGACTTGATGGATTTTGATGTGCTAAACACGAATCTGCTTTTAGTTTTTTTCCATCAGGTCTGGATTTTTTTACGGGCCTCTAATAAAGCTAATATTTCACCTTAACTCAAGAACGGTGTGTACGATTGACAAAGTGATACACCAAAAGATGTGAACTAAAAATGTCTTCAAGCCACTTTTTTATGTGCTCAAATGTTTCGTATTTATTTCAAAATTAGTGTTCGGAAAATAATTTTTTCATGCAAAATTAAAGATTTTTTTACTTAAATTTCTTTTAATAAGTGAAAATATCAGAAATTTTTCAGTTTGTCATCTTTCTTAAAGCTGGTAAGACAAGCCCATAGAAAGAAATCTTGACCTGATGGGAAAAAACCAAAGAGTAACAAGAGACGAAAGTAATTGTCAAAAGCCTAAGTCGGTTTTCAAAAACCTAACTTATGCAACAACAAAATACATGTAATCAAATATTTTGTTGTTGCCAAAAGAAAATAAAAACACATTTTTGTTCACAAAACAACAATTTTGTTTAATTCTCAATCGAGAATTTCGTCTCTATGTGTTACTCTATGGAAAAAACTGTAAGCAGATTAGTATTAAGCATGTCGAATTTTTGAAGGAGGACAAAAAAAATTTTTTTGTCTACACTGGTCGCTTTTTATAAACAAATCCCGCTTTTTAACTCTAACCATTAAATAATCGATTTTTTTTTATTTAAGTTTTCTATAAGATTCTTATCAATAATATTAAGTATATGTGTGTAAGTGTAGTTGAAGTTTTATTTTTTATTTAATTATTTCAATTCTGTAATAATAAAATCCTTGACGTGGCCAAATAAAATATTACAATTGCTTACTTATTTATCTTTCAAAAAGAAATGTAAAAATTCTTGGTATTGGGATTTGAACATTTCTTGACGAATGAATAAAATGTATGCTTTGTACTAAAAATGAAGGATGGTTGTTTTAATAATTTTATGAAAAGTCAATAGAAGTTTCATGGTAAGGAAATTGGAAAAAGAACATCCGAGAAATCGAGCTAAGTATACATACATATGTTGTCGCCGTCTTAGTTTAAAAAACGAAGTTTGTCCATTAAAGGATCAATTCTCCTTAAGTTTCCGTAAGATGAACATGAGAAAACCTCCAAACAATAAGACAGTTGGGACATTAATAAAGCGTGAGCCATTCTACATCTTACGTGATTTGTCATCAAGCACAACTTGTAATGTGTCATTAATTAAATTTTGCAGTACTTCTGAAGAATGTTCCCCAGAAAACAGAAGCTGTATATTACACTGGTCAACAAAAAATCCTCCCCCCATAGAAGAATAGTTGGACTTGATGTATTTTGATGTGCTAAACACGAATCTGCTTTCAGTTTTTTTTAAATTAGGTCTGGATTTTTTTTTATGGGCGTGTCTAATATTTCGCCCATAGTAAGGCCATTACTCTAGTATATTTCCTCATAACTCAAAAACGGTGTATACGATTGACATAAGTGAGATGCGTACTAAAAATATCTTCAAATTACCCCAACTTATTTTTTTTATGTGCTCAATAGTTTCGGAGTTAGTTTGAAATAAGTGTCCGAAAAAAAATCATTTTCAAGCGAAATTTTAGATTTTTTGTTACTAAAATTTCTTTTAATAAATGAAAACATCTAAAATATTACAGTTTATCATCTTTATCTTAAAGCTGATAATACTGCGAATAAAATAATAAAAAAATTGATGCACAAATCTAAATTTTATTCACAGTTAAGTAAGAATACCCATGTTACATACAATTAAGTAGAAATACAGTGGTGGCCAAAAACAATTATTTTTTTTTTATTTTTCTTGAAACAAAAATAGGTGGACTAGGTGGATTTTGTAGAGTTAAACAAGAATCTGCATTAACTTTTTTTCTATCGGGTACTGTTTTTTTTTTATGGGCATAACTAATATCATCACCTTATTCACCGGTCACACTATAAAATTCGAGAATGGTTTGTCAAACTTAGGCTATAACTCAAGAACCCTTTACACGAGTTTGATAAGTGATACATCAAAATATGCATACGAAAATTGTCTTCAAGGTATGTCAACAATATTTTTCATTCGCTCAAGAATTTCAGAGTTATAGATCAAAATTTTCACCACTTTTCAAAAAAATAAATTTTAAAATTTTCTGTACTTATTACCGAATAACTTCGGATATATTAACTGGACAAAAAAAATTCAGTGCAAAGACAATTCAGGTCGCTATATATTAAAGTTCAATTTATCTTAATTGGACAAATTGTTCTCGAGTTATACAAGTGTGACTGCCTAACGGCGGGGTCATAGTAGTCATGCCCATGAATAAAAAAATCAATGCGTTATTAAAAAAAAGTAAAAGCTGATTCTTATTTATCTCGTTGAATTCCATCTAATCCACATATTATTTTTATTAAAAACGAAAAAAAAAAAATTTTTTTTTGCCCACTAGTGTATTTCCACTTAGCTATAGGTATGCATGGGTATCCAAACTTAACTGTGAATCCAATCAAGATTTGTGCATCAATTTTTATGATACGTGGCTTTATTTACTCGTAGTTTTGCCAGCTTTGAGATAAAGGTGATAAACTTAAATTTGATTTTGAATTTTTGATTTTTTGATTTTTTCACTTTTAAAAAAAAGTTTTATTAAAAAAAGAAATCTTGAATTTAGCATGAAAAAATTTTTTCCGACACTTTTTTCGAAATATCTCCTAAACTATTGAGCGAATAAAAATTTGATAGAAAAGCGATTTAAAGCTAATTTATATAAATCCTGCATACCGTTCTCAAGTAATAGTGAAATATACTAGAGTAATCGGCATATTTTTATTAGACACGCCCATAAAAAAAAATCCCGACCTGATGGAAAAAAACTAAAAACAGATTCGAGTTTAGCATGCGGAATTCCATCTAGATTACATTTTTTTTTTTTTTTTTTTTTTTTTTTTTTTTTTTTTTTTTTTTGAAGGATTTTTTATCGACCAGTGTTATCAGCGAAATCATAAATCTCATAAGATTTCAAGCTGAATATATTATTTAAATACATTGAAAATAGTAATGGGCCAAGAACTGAACATTGAGCCACACCCGAAGTTATATGTTTTTAATGGCATCGGACACCATTAAAAAATACGTACTGTTCATGTTCGCTTAAATAAGAGTAAATTAAATAGCAGGAATTAAGATCACAGTTGAACTCAGAGTAAAGTTTTTTAAGCAGAAGCATTGTTTATATTAATCTTGTCCCTAATGGCTTCAGTGTTACAGTTTTTTCGAAAGCCAGTTTGTCTGTCATCAAGTAATGAATTTTGGAAAATTTATTGATTACTCTTAATTTGCAACTTAATAATAGGCTCAAAAACTCTTGAAAGAACAGACAAAATACTTATTGGCCTCAAGCTTTCAAGCCCATAATCTGTTCCAGTTTTTGGGATTAGAATTACTTTTGCAAATTTCCACTTATCTGAAGAATTTGACTTGATATGAGAGGAAAAATTAATGTATAAAAGGTATGCAATCAACTCCATAAGCATTTTTCACACATTATATAATTTTTTATATAACGTTTTTAGCATTTTGTGACTTTATTTGGTTTGTCGACTTTGATGTAGGAAGATCTCCCAAACCAAGCGTATTGATGAGCTGAATACGTTCAAATAATGAAATATTTGTTTAAAATTAAATACATCGTTCTCTACCAGTGCACAGTGAGGCAGAATCAAAAATGTTTCGAAATAAATCTGTAACTTCTAATCGGCTGGTTGAATTTACATAATGTTTCATAGATGGAACCCACATACTCCTCAGAAGCGGATCTATGGGGGCACGAATTAGGATATGTCTGACATAGAAAATGTTTAAACGTTTGCCAATTTTTATTTAGTAGTTTTCTGGTAAAACTATTTGTAGATAATAATTATTTGTTTTTTTATTTTTGGAAAAAAGTTGTTGCTATTTGTTAATATTTTTTTCAAAATGAGCTGAAATCATTAAAAACTAAACACCAACTTTACCATCAAAAAGATGAGGGGTATATTGATTTTGTCATTCCGTGTGTAACATGTCGAATGAGTCATTTAAGACCCCACAAAGTATATATTTTCTGGGTCCTGGTTAGATTCTGAGTCGATCTAGCTATGTCCGTCCGTCTTTCCGTCTGTTGAAAGCAGGTTAGGGCTCGAACGGAACAACCCGTTTGGCACAAATATATTTCTTATATAAGGTTTGTTTGGGATTGAAAATGAGCAAAATCGGTTAATAAACAAAAAAGTTATGGGCTAAAAACTAAAAACACAGGGTATAATACCCTAACTAGAAGTACAGGGTATTATTTAAGAATAACTTTTAATATCAAATTGAGAAAATATTATTTTTTAATGAATCCCAAATTAAATTCAAAATTACAAATGGGTCATAAAACAAGCTAATTTAAAATCATGACTGAAAGAATAACTTTCTTTCTCCCATAAATTTTGAAAAGGGGTCATGAACTCTTCGTAAAAAACTCTATTTTATAAAATACAAAACTTTCATTTATTCGGTAGTCATACCGGATAAGTTTCAGGATTGGCCTGTATTGTTATTACCCACTTTAGAAAGATTTCTTCCTTCTTATATAGTGTTCTTCTAACGGAAATATGAAGATATCTTCAAACAGAAATACACAATTCATGAAGATATTAGAATTCTTCTAATTCAAATCTTTGGAATTAGAAGAACTTTCGAGGTTTGTATTGTCCATATCCCAGCAAAGAAAGAACATCTAAAGAATTCAATATGATCCTAAAGTAGGGCTTCATTGGTAGATGTTCTCTTTTTTGTTACCTATTCACTGAATAGGAAGTCATGTCCACGATGTTATGCAAAATTGATTCTTTAGATTTTTCTTTTTATATCTGCAAGGAAATTAGATTTAATTTGTGTATAAACCAATATATTTTGTAATAAAATTAATATTTCGTAATAAATATTTAAAAAAGATTCTTTTGAACCAACTTTTAATTACATTTTTGGTTCCTTAAATATGAATTCTATTTATTTTTGCTGGGATCTAGCTTAACGTTTAACTTAACATAACCTGTGATTTTTTCCAGCCTTTGTTTTTAAAAACTTGGTAATTTTTATTATAATCAGTATTTAATTCTTTAAAATCATCATGTAAATTTCCCTAATAAATTATCATTTACTAAATATTTACGTAATTGCTTAATGGCTAAACGTAATTATTAAATTTAAATAAATACATTCTTTTAACGATTGTCATTCGATAGCAGCTGTCAGTTGACATATTTCGTTTGAAAGTGTCATTTCAGGATCTAATGATAGCAGTTTCTCTAGTTGTTGTTATCGTATTTTAGACAGCATTAATTAACCTTGATTTGCATATCAAATACTCTAATTTAAATGGCGCCCACTCTAAGTAAATGAATTGTGGCTTAATTCTAATACGATAATTATTCATTGATTAACGATTAATTTCGCAAATTAAAGTGCGAGTATATTATAATTATATAAATATGTGTCTGTGTAAAGGTGTTGGTAGAAGGTGGAAATTGCAATAAATTGTGACAACTTGTAGACAGATTGCCATAAATTAGCAATTAATTAATGCATGCGGTTAATAACGATAAATAATGTTTCGGCATTTGACTTCAATAAACAAATAGACAAATAAGTCTGTTTTAAAACCCTTGTTAATGGTCTCTCCATCTAGATTAAATACTTCTACTTGCACACATGCCTCCACACATACATACAGAATTAGTGAAGTGTGTCTATTAACAGCAAGCTTGCAGGAGCACCAATTAGTGCAAACTGGCAGGTCTAACTTAATAAGTAACTACTTAATAATTATTCTACTTATTTAAATATTTTTCTGTTTTTATTTTTCAAATTAAACGCATGCATTAACTAAACAAATTATAATCAATATTAATTAACAACTATTCATAATTTCTAATAAGTGACAAGTAACAATATAAAACTAACACGCAACACATAAGTTTTGCATTTTTTCATACGATCGTTCGTTTGTTTTTTCTTTCCGCACACTCCGGTATGAACCTTTACTAGCTGCCACTTGGCACTACTAACTTGATTAATCTTACATACTCGTACTTTAATTAATTAATCTAGGAAGGTAGAGACAAATATTTGTTAACTACGTACAAAATGCAACAAACACCATACACGTTAAGAAATTTAATAATCTTTCTAGCTTTTCCCTATATGCTTCGCTAACCCTTTCGATTCGCCCTGTTCGAAATTTGATGTGAAATTATTTCTACAAATCTTTAAGATTTTCATTGAAGCACTCCTTTAGGTATGTGAAAACTAATGGTTGCTATGTACGGATGCTACGTTGTACCCTAAACCTATTCATCCTATTTTATATTTCATCAATGCAATATGATAAAAAAAATGGTTCCCACATATTTTTAGAACATTCACTGTAATACTTCCTTAGATATTCCATAATTAATAATTAAAGATTTAAGTTCTTAAGATATGCAAATTTTATATTTTCGTTGTATGGAGGGTACCATTTCAGATTAAAACAAGCGCGAATTATATTCGGCCCGACCGAATCTATATACCCACCATCAACTTTTTCAAATTTTACGTTATATGGGAGGGGGCGGTATAGTGGGCAGGAAAGTGGGTGTACCACGCCCATTTTTTGTTTCCGAGTTTACATTTGTCCTTGAACTATTTGAACACAATTTCGTTGATTTTCACCTTATATGGGAGGTGGGCGGACCACGCCCATTTTTGGTTTTCGAGTTTATATTGATCCCCGAACTATACGTACAAAATTTGGTTGTCGTATATTTTCTTGAAGAAATATCAGCAGAAAACTATAAAACGGACACCCTGTGCTTCTAGTTTTTAGACCATAACTTTTTTGTTTTTTGTCAACAGATTTTGCCCATTTTCAATCCCAAACAAACCTTATATTAGACAAATATTTGTGCCAAATTTCGTCCCCCTACGTTATCCCGTTCGAGCCCTATCCTGCTTTCAACAGACGGACAGACGGACGGACATAGCTAGATCGACTCAGAATCGAACCAGAACCCAGAAAATATATACTTTGTGGGGTCTTAGACGATTCCATCGACATGTTACACACGAAATGACAAAATTTTGATAGTGGGTATAAAAATAAAAAAATTGTAGGATTGTAACTTCCCTTAGAATTGTTCTTTGTGTTGAAAAAAGATACATATTGGATATTGTTAACCCGTGCCGTATCGTACCTGAACGTTTGTGAGGTACGTTTATATGGGAAAAATGTTGGTTTTTATAGTTTTTAGAAAAGCTTAGCTATTAATAATTTGTTTTGTTATTAAAACTTAATGAAAAATAAGTTTTTGTTTCTGCAGAATAATTCAAACCCGTTTCCTCTTGATAAATAAATGTACATTTTTTTGAAGTTTATTTAAACCCCAATTTCAATTTGTTTTAAATTTGTTTAACAAATTTGCGATTTTATAGACAACATCTTAGGAAATAAAATTAAGAATCAGCATTGCCGTTGAGAATTTTTAAATAGTGTCCAAAAAAGTGGATTTCAAAATAAAAAGTCGCCAAAAAAGGGGATTTTTTGAAATAAAGGGGCCAACTGCTTTAAAACCTAAAAAACTCCTTAAAATTTGTTTATTTGATAACAATAAAAACAAAAAATATTGTTTTAAGAAAAATTACTAAATCCAATTCAGTTAAATACTGACAAAATTTATTTATTTTACAACAATTTGTATTATTGCAAAAATAAAGATTTATTCACAAAAATAGTTGACATACAATCCGCTTTTTATTTATTACACCTCTGTACTTCTGCACTAGGTATTCACTCGTACTCCAGTCTTTCAAATCCCCGTCGACCAATTTAGGACTGAAAGTAAGGATCCACAAGTATTGACTTAAGACTGTTGGAAAAACTATTTTTTATTTAGTAAAAAAAAAATCGTTCCCCGAGGGATTTCTATGAGGAATGTAAAAATATAAATTAAGATATAAATATTCATCGTATCTGTTTCTTATTTTCTCAATCCAGTCCAATAGGATTCAGCATATGATGATTTAAATAGCTTTTCATAAACTTTATTATTATTTTTAGTTACTAACAGTTTCAGTCCATTAAAAATACTTCGCGGATTGTCAAAAAATCTTGAAACAATTCATTTATTTGTTGAAATTAATATACAGTTAGGGACAAAACTATTTGTACACCTCATATATTTCGTATACCTTCATGCACATTTTCAACAGTTCCGCTGTTTTTATACTTGCTTACAATGTATTGTACTGTGGAATGTTGCAAATTTACTAAATTACTTATATTCCGGAGAGATTTTCCTTTTTTATGTTCATCAATAATTAAATTTTTAATATCCAAACTCAACTATTTTCGCTTTCCCATTTTTGATGTGCTTATTATTCAAAACGTTAAAACCAACTTCTTATTTTGTAAAATAAAACTCGATTAACGAAGAAAATATAACGGCATTTAAAAAAATCATCATACAAGAGTCCAATGTACAAATAATTGTACAAAGTACTGATGTACAAATACTTTTGTCCCAAAGATTTTTATTTAAATTGTACTTTTTTTTAACAATGTGTTATATATTAATTTATTTTTTATCAAATAATTCAATAAAAATGGACCTGAATTAAAACTACATATAATAATTTTTTATTCTTTATAAATTATTGAAGATATACGAAATGCATGGGTGTACAAATAGTTTTGTCCCTAACTGTATAATGGGTCGATATATTTCAAACAACTTAGTTTCTAGTCATTTAGCACATAGTCTTAAAAAGTCACCATTTAGTCGCCATTTAAAAAAAGGGGCCAGGTGGTTGAAAAAGGGGCAATTGGCGACTAAAGTTTTTTTAATTAATATTCAAACCGATCAAAATTATTATATAATGAAATAAACCATATCTCAGGAAAACCTTTAAAATACGAAGGTCAAAGTCAAAATTATAAATATTTTTATTAATTTTTATGGAAAACATAACGAAAAATTACTCAACGCAAAGAGAGCGTACCAGTAGTCTAGCAAAACCCCCAAAGAGTATTTCAAAGTTAGTTCGAATTTCGGTTTTATGGCCTCTTGAAGTATGCATTTTTCGGAGCCCTTTTTTCAATATAACTGGAAATAAAAATCATTTAAATTATTCAATTCGCACTTTATTATACGTTGTTGTTTTATAGACTACTAACATTATTTCACTAAATTTGTTCGTGATGCCACTTCCTTTTTAGGCCTTTTTTTATAATATTGTTAACTTTAACTTCATCTTATGTTTAAACTACGGAACCGAAAAAAAATTAAACATGGCACATTATGGGCCGTTATCAGAAATTTTTAATTTTGCTGAAACTGATTTAAATTCTTACTAAGTTTTATCGTAATGATAATTTAAATAAATTGGTTACAGATCTGAACTCACAAGACTTGAAACTAATAGAATGCAAAATTTTAGCACCATAAGTTTCTTTTTGTAATCATGATTGTTGTTCAAATTTCAAGAATATAGAAAAACTGCTAAAAATTACTTAAGTTTTTTCCATTTTTCTATAATTTTTGTTCGCGCGTTTATACTTTTTGATCTCATTCTATCATAAATAAATTAATCGAACTTTGCTGATAAATTTTGCACCATCTTTGTTGTTGTGCAGACTTTCAACAGTCAAATACAGGGTAGTCGAGTTTAGATGACAAAATTTTTTAGTTTTTAAAAATTTTCAGTTTTTTGGGCTGCATCTGTGCGCCACTCAACTCAACATGTGCTAATCTGATGGAACTATCATCCTATATAAATGCTGGTTTCTGCAACGGTAATCCGACGGATGTAGTATATACTGATTTTAGTAAGGCATTTGATAAAGTTAACCATGAACCACTAATAATGAAACTTAAAGCTATCGGCTTTAGTGAAATTCTTCTAAAATGGATCTACTCCTATTTAATACAAAGAAAACAGTGCGTTTTATATAATAACTGTAAATCCGAATATATAAATGCTATATCTGGTGTTCCTCAAGATAGTCACCTTGGTCCGATCCTATTCCTACTTTTTATTAATGATCTTCCTCTAAATATTCATCACTGCAAATTTTGATGTATGCAGATGATTTTAAAATATTTAAAGCAATTACTAATTCTAATGATCAAAAACTATTCCAAACTGATTTAAATTGTTTTTTAAAATGGTGTGACGAAAACTTAATGGAATTAAACCTCAAAAAATGCAAACACATGGTTTATTATAGGCGTACTCCTAATGTATTTGCTTATAATCTTGGGGGAGTTGAGTTAAGTACAGTTAATAGTTTCATAGATTTGGGAGTACTTTTTGATATGAGATTAACGTTTAACTCCCACATTCAAATAACTGCTAACAAAGCAAGTGGTGTACTTTGCTTTGTTAAGCGTTGGGCAAAAGAATTCAAAGATCCTTATATCACCAAACGTCTGTATACATCTTTAGTAAGGCCAATTTTGGAATATGCATCCGTTATCTGGGATCCTTACTACAACATTTATATAAATAAACTGGAATCTGTTCAAAAACAATTTTTGTTGTTTTGTCTTCGTGGATTAAACTGGAATCCGAATATTCGCCTTCCACCGTACCGAAGTCGACTTGCTCTAATAAGGCTGCCAACGCTGAAAAGTAGAAGAACGGTTTCTAATATATCATTTATAATAGACCTTCTTCAAGGAAAAATTGATTCAGAATTTCTTCTGGGTAAAATTTCCATTAGTGTTCCTAATCGGATGTTGAGATCTTACCATCCGTTAACCATTCCATTCCATAGATCCAATTTTTCTAACCTTGATCCGTTTTATAAAATCTGTTCGGAAGTTAATTCGTTATACAATTATTTGGACTTTTCAGACTCACCTTATAATATAAAAATGAAGCTCCTTAGTTTTTTGAACTCCAACAATTTCTAGTATAAGTATCTTTAGTATAAGTATTCTAACTTTTGTGGTAGTAACTATTTTTCTTTATAAAAATTCAAAATTGTAAACTTTTCTTAGCTGCTTGTAATATATGTAGCTGAAGTAAATAAATAAATTAAAATTAAACAGTATAATAAAAATGGACGAAAAAGAGTCATAGCACCCATGCAGATTAAATTTTATAATATTCAATATTTCAATTCTTCGTGCAAGTAAAATTTTACGTAAATTGTCTTAGTATAATTAAGAAGAACTGGGCGTGGCATTCTGTTTATATTTAACCCATAGTTTTCTCCAAAAAATACTTCATATATGTGCTAAATTTAATTTGAAAATTCAAAAAGTGAGAATTATTTACAAAAAGTGGGCGTGGAATTTCGACAGATATTTCCTTCCTTTGGATGCTCAATATATATACGTCCAAAACGGTTGAATAATGCGAATACTCATGTATTGCAAACAATATTATTATAAAAAGTGGCCGGTAAAAGGGAGGAGAATTTAATAAAAATATTGCATAATATCTAAGAGAAGCCGTGTACTCTTAAACAATGAAAACCCATAATTGAAATTTACAGATTTAAATATTTTTCACATTATGAAAAAAGTGCTCCAAAATATCCGAAGTTTACGAGTCCACAAAATTAAAATTCGAACTAACTTTGCAAACCCCTTTGGAGATTTTACTAATTTAAATGTTTACTTTCATTTCGCATTAGAATCATTGAGGCAATATTTGATGACCCACAAATTTGTCATTTAATGTCGTATAACTTTTGACCGATAAGCAATAGTGCTATTACGTATAAAGTAATATTGTTTCTTATTGCCTGAGAGCAGTTCTCTTATATAAATTTATGCTTGTGGAAAATATCTAAAATATAAAAATAATGAATAGTTTAAATCATATTTTTCAAATTTCTCAACTTCCAAGAATTGTAATTTATAACGAAAAAGCCGTGGATCACAAGGCTTTACATTTTGATTACTAATAGAGTTACTAACACAATATTATCAGTAACTTTTCCAAAAACAAACCATGTTCAAAATTATTGTAACGTTTACTCGGCTTCATTGATTTTAAAATGTTTGTGTTTTTGCATTATGTATTTACAAATTGCAAATGAAAAGTTTTTTATGTATATGGGCAATTCTCTTTTTACCTTTATGAAACTGACCTTTAACCACAAATATTTTTTTTAATACTGATTTTTTAATAACTATTTATGCAATTATGATAACAACAAAAATTCAAGACCTGAAACGGTTCCATGTTAAAAAATCCTAAAAAAGTGTTTGAAATTAACAAGTTTTTTTTTTTTCTTCTTCTTTTAATTGTTGCAATCGCGGATTTTAACATATGCTTCCCAATCTTCTAATATAAACCACAAACACTTGCAGAAATAGGCCAAATAATGTTCAATCAGTCTATTGTATATCTCATTAATGTGCCTTCAATGGAAACGCTATTGGAGGTACCCAAACTTGGGAAAACAAAAACGTGAAGCACTCTCACAGAGTAATTTCAATGAATCTAAAATATAGCATAATCAAAAAACATTTTCAAGTTACATTTTAAAATCATAGTGGCGCGATAAAATATTAATTTGCAAAAATGTTATGACATTTTTAAATCCATATACAATTTTACGTATTTTATATTAGAATTTTTTCGCACTATACGTGAATTTAAATTTGTAAATACATCTATTATATATTGTGTTAGTTAAGCGAAAAATGGGTTTCAACAGAAAAAGGTTCAAGGCGGTAAATGAAAGTTGTTAAGCTGTTTGATATCGGAATCGCGTTTCAAATTAACGCAACTTTAATATTTTTTTTTGGATATAAATTTTCGTCATTTAAGAATTTTAAAGTAATACACACAGAAGAAATTATTACCACACAGAAAACATTATTACGATCTTTTTTTCAGTTAACATAGTTGTTTCATTTTGCATCGAAATTTAATAAATTTATTCAAGCAAAAATGAAATAAAAATAAAATTTAACTATACTTTTATATCATATATACATTTTTAATTCTTCCAATCAACTACTTGATTGATTTAATTAATTAATTAATTGGGAATTTTTTTCTGTTTTGTATTTTTTGCAGTTTTTAGTAATTGATATAATCATTTTGGTGAGAGGTGCAAATTTAAACAAGTTTATAATTGAATGAATTATTTTCATATATATTTGTTAATTGGTGACTTTTTTCTGTTCATATATTTTTCGATTAATACAGTTGCTTAATTTTGCATCAAAATACAAATAAAACTAAAATGTAATACAATTTAAGTAATATTTTATTTCTCATTTAAATTTTTAATTCATTCAATCATCCACTTAATTGATTTAATTAATTTTTTAATTGTAAATTTTTTTCTGCTTAATTTTTTACAGTTTTTAGTAATTGATATAATCATTTTGGTAAGAGGTGCAAATTTAAAAAAGTTGATAATTGAATGAATTATTTACTAACATATTTGGTGATTGATTTGATTTTTTGATTTTTTCTGTGCAATTAATATTTTCAACTTTTTATTTGTTAACATAAAACTTAAAATTTATTTAAATGTCTGATTTTAACTAACAAAACATAAACGGCAATTTCTTCTCTATAATTATAAAATTAAAAATAAAAAAAAAATAAAAACTTTTGACTGCCAAATTTTAACGAGAGAAAATGATATAGTTGGTCAAGCCCGACCATATGATACCCTAGACCATTATGTCCATTATTATTCGGGGAGGGGTCTTTTAATAGACTTGGAGCCAATGTGGACCAATACTAATATTAAATATAAAATAAAACATACGAATGAAGAATATTACGTCGATGCTAACATTTATATGAATTTATTCACTTTTGTGTGATTCCCGAAAGAGGGCCTTATATGGGAGCTATGGTAAATAATAGACCGATCATTGTAAAACATGGGACTATCATTTATGTTTATATAAAAGTTATTTGTGTTGAATATTAACTTGATACCAACATTTTAATGGGATTTATGCCCGTCAAAGTGATTTTCTGAAAAGGGGTTTATATGGGAGCTATGGTCAATTATAGACCGATCTTCTTGACAGATTTAGACTTATATGAAACTTATACGTGCCAAATTTCATTAAAATATTTCTGTATTTAAGGAATTTATGATCGTTAAACCCTTTTCCAGGAAGACATTTGTATGGGGGCTAGGTGAAATAATGGACCGAGCATAACCAATTTCAATAGGCTTCGTTCTTTGACTATAAGAAATCTGTGTGCCAAATTTCAATAATTTTTGTTCAAAATTACGACCTGAAGTGTGATTACAAGGTTTACATGGACGGACATCGTTAAATCGACTCAGAAAGTGATTCTTAGCCGATTGGTATAAATTAAGGTGGGTCTTAGAGCAATATTTTTGGGTGTTACAAACATCAGCACAAACGCATAATAACCTCCCCACCTATGGTAGTGTAGGGTATAAAAATATATGAAGAATTTTATAATATCAAAAGACGAGAAAATCTATGCGTTCTTTTGTGAATTAAATTTTTTTTGTAATGAAATCATTATGATCTATTTTACACAAATTGATGTTGGTTACACACGTGTAGTAATTTTTGAAATATTGCTGAAAATTGAATTTAGGCATATTAAACCTCCATTTCACCGACGCCGTTCGCTAAAACTTATTGACGGGAACAGATTTATGTCTCATTAAAGACAATTAATATATATATAAAATAGCGTTAATGTACAATTAGGAAAATATTAAAATTTGTTTAACCCCAAAAGTAAACGAGTTTGAAGAACTCCCCATATGTGTTGAATTTCATATTAATGTGGATATAGCGGAAACACTTACTAAGGTTATCAGCATGTTCTGTATTTCTACTAGATACGCATATTATTATTTATTCGAATACGCTGAATTCGAATACCGGTCCTAATCGATTTATTTGCATTTAAAATTTATCATGGAGGTAGTACAAATAATAAAATATTAAAAATAAAAGAGACTTTATTTACATAAACTTAACAATAAAGCTATTGAAGATACACTTCAATCATGAAATAAATAATTTTCATCCCGATTTTTAATATATTTCGTCCATTCTATAAGAGATTTAAAAAAATGGCAATTTTATCACGGATGGTCATCCGATTTTGTTCATATTTGGTATGCATATAACCTATGGAGCCATTTAAATATCTCCATATTTATACCCACCATCAAAAAAATGGGGGGTATATTGATTTTGTCATTCCGTGTGTAACATGTCGCGACATGTCGAAGGAATCATTTAAAAATCCCACAAAGTATATATTTTCTGGGTCCTGGTTAGATTCTATGTCGATCTAGCTATGTCCGTCCGTCTGTTGAAAGCAGGATAGTATGGGGACGAAATTTGGCACAAATATTTATCTTATATAAGGTTTGTTTGGTATTGAAAATGGGCAAAATCAGTTAATAAATAAAAAGTTATTTTTTATAAATTTTAGATTTTTTATTTTTTTTTATTTTAGTAATATGTAACTTTAAGTGTTTATAACTCCTTAACTATAAGTCGGATTTTATTGATATTTTAATAAATATAGTAAATTATATTGTATTAATAAAATTTTTTTTTTTTTTTTTTTTTTTTGCTAAGAAATTTCTACTATTTTGATTTTAAATATATTTGCTTAATATTGAAGACAAATATGTTTACAACATAATACATCAGTATTTAATCTGGGACAAGTAGGTATTATAACACAAATAATAAATTATGAAATATTATGATTACAATTAAGTTTAAAATAAACTCACAAAAATAAAAAATATAAAAATTTAAAAAAAAAAAAAATTAAATTTTTGTATGAAAAATTTTTAAAAAATATTTTTTTTTTTTTAATAATGGACTATTTTGTCCCAGAACAATTTATATTGCAATTTTTAGCACATAATAATTTTTTTATATTAGAGGGAGAAAAAATTTAAAGGGTAGACATTTTTAAAAAATGCATCCTAAAATTGCATTATGAATGCATTTTTAAATGATAATATTATTTTTAAATTACTACATTTATAGTGGACATATTCTTTTTATATATGAAAGTTACACATTTTCGCTAATTTTTCAAAGTTCAAAAAATTAAAAAGGGAGATATGTAAATGGCTCCATAGGGTATGCGTATGCTAAATATTAGCAAAATAGGAAAACATATAAATATTTTTAGGCATTCTCCCGTGAAATGGATGATTTTTATTTTTGTTTGAAGTTTTTCGTTGGTAACATTAGGTACTTTTCTTACGGAATTATAGTAATATTTTTTGTTAGTTTAAAGTTCTCAAATTTCGCCTGTAAAATATATATTTTAATAAAAATGCATAACCCTATACTTCAATAGATTGTAAAGTATCACAATTATAACGACAAAAACGCAAATAAAAGCTTAGTAATTAAGGTAATATATTTCATATTTAGAATATATTGAAGTGTGTATAGCGCGAATTAGGTATTTTCAAAATTATAAAAGTAAAAAAGTATATTTTTATTAAAAATGTTAGTAAAGAAGTATGTATGTTAACATTAACTGCATGTATATATCTATAACAGATATTGATATGATTTGTTACTTTTTATGTACATAATATATGTACTTATATGAAAAAAATTAGAAAAACTATTAAAAATATTGCCAAAGGATAAATAAATCAATATATGAAATATTTTGTTAAGTGTAACTATAACAACTTTATTAAGTTTTATCAAAATATATCAGTTTACTAACACCAACCCAGTATTGCCAACACTTTACATAATTAAAGTGGTGGCGGCGTTAATGGTTGTTCAACGGAGAAGAAAAATCCCTGACATAGACACTGCTCCACATGTTAAACATGAAATATACAATGAACAAACATAACAATGTCGGTGAAGGTGGCGGCAATAGCAACGCTCCTAAAGCCTTAACACCGACGCCAATAGCAATAACAATGACATTTTGACATTTAAAATTGCTCCACTGGCAAATTGTTACGAGTACAATATTTGTTCAAAATGTCTTTTATGTAAATGTATGAATGAGCCTTGATTATTTTTGTTTTACATGTCCAATCATACTCAAGGTGGCAAGTGCAAAATTATTGAGTAAAAAAAAAAAAAGTAAAAACAACACCAGCAGCAACAATTATGGCAACAATAGCAACATACTTTTACAACAATCAGCAAGCAGCAACTGCGTTGGTTTAATTCAAATTATGAATCTGTGCTGCTAAAAAAAAAAAGTCTTATGGAAATCTTTGTAGTAAGCAAATGTCATTTGTATTTAATTTCAACAAGTTATTCAAGTTGTTGCATTCACTGTTGAAATGATAGCGGCTGGCGCCAATTCAAATTGTTGATCTTGTTCGTTTATTCGCTCGTTCATTTGTTTGTACACTGTCATCGGTGAGAACAATTGTTGTGCGCAATACTTCCTTTAACTTGAATTGATTGGGTTTCGTGCGAATAATTAATTTTATTTAATTTAATTATATATGGGGTATTTGTATTTGTTTGTCTGTATTTATTGTATTTTGTTGCGGGTATTTTGTTATTGAATGCATTAATTAGGATTAGTAATTAATAATGGACTTAATGAAAATCTTATTTACACGAGTAATAATACTTACATTGGAATTAGAAAAATTTAAATATTTTTCAAAATGAAAACTGATACAAATAACTAAGATTAATGACAATTAATATTAAAGCGTAGACGCTAAATTTATTTATAATAATAACTGTATAAACTGTCATAAATATTTTTGTTATTTTTTCATTTATTTGTAGTTGTTTTAATAAAAAATATATATCCGATGAAATAAATTTTAAGTTTATTTGGAATAAAAAATTGAAAATAAATAGGTAACATGCTATAAAAATGGATTTGACTACATAGATAGGATATGTAGTCTCTAAGATTTAAGGTACAACCCGGGTATCCGGGTACCATTTGTAAGTGCCCGCATTTCTTTATTAATAGAGATATAGCCACGAAGCTTCAGATCGTCGTGATTAAGGTGTTTATACATTATAAAAACTGAAAAAACCTAAATTTTATTAATTAGGTCTATATGTAAAATGGTTTTAAAGTTGATATATACGGGAGTCAATACCCATGGTACCGGGTACTCCCATATAATTTTTGTATTTTGCACTGCAATTAACTTTTCTTTGCAATATTTACTATTGAAAATCTGATTTTTATTGTCCTTTGATTAATATAAAGTTAAAATTTAACTAATTCTTTGCTTAAACTAGTGAATAAGCATGTCCATGATAGTAAAAAATGCCAAATTATAAGAATGTTGGGATTTGAAGGAAAACTAGCTTCAGAAGTAAGCTTTTTTTGAAATTTCTAGTTTATTTAGGAACTTAAGAAAGAGTAATAAAGGATAATATGTGACGATCTAAAATTTTCTAGTTATCACTGTTTTGAGCCAGCATTTATGAATATGACAATGATAGCGCACTTTTTCGCCGTTTTTACATCCTTTACCGCATTGACTTTGGTTTTTTTGAACTCAATTAATTTTTTCAATATCATGTAATAATGTCAACCAAAATATCACGCAAGTGCTCAAGGTATTGAAATTTTTTTCATATTTTTCATATTTTCATTATAGATCAAGTTTTGTTGTAAAGTTTTCAATTACATTTTATACTTTTTACAATCTTTTGTATACAAAAAACGGAATGTCTACTAATACTAATTTATGCACTTTATTGTGATTTTCGGAAATGGGCCATATATGGGAGCTATGGATTTTTGAGGTTCGAACCTGATAAAAAATATAATAGATTGTTTCTTACGTTTATACAAATTATTTTATAAAATTAAATACATCCATACAAGTTTTATATGAACGATAAAGTGGGCGGACCACGCCCATTTTTTGTTTCCGAGTTTACATTGGTCCTTGAACTATTTGAACACAATTTCACCTTATATGGTAGGTGCGCGGAAAAGTGGGCGGACCATGCCCATTTTTGGTTTCCAAATTTATATCGATCCCCGAACTATACGTACAAAGTTTCGTTGTCATACATGCTTTTGTTGATGAAATATCAGCAGAAAAGTATAAAACGGACACCCCGTGTTTCTAGTTTTTAGCCTATAACTTTTTTGTTTATTAACCGATTTTCAATTCCAAACAAACCTTATATAAGACAAATATTTGTGCCAAATTTCGTCCCCCTATGTTGTCCCGTTCGAGTCCTATCCTGCTTTCAACAGACAGACGGACGGACGGATATAGCTAGATCGACTCAGAATCTATACAGGACCCAGAAAATATATACTTTGTGGGGTCTTAAATGATTCCTTCGACATGTTACACACAGAATGACAAAATCAATATACCCCCATATTTTTGATGGTGGGTATAAAAATATATGATAGTCAAAATCCCATTATTGGAGAAAAATTTTATGGGGACATGGTTATAATAGGTAACTATTATCAACTAATTTTAACAGAGATCGTGTCTACATCATATAAAGCCAAAATTCATTCAATTATCTCAAAAACTGCGATATAGTTTCATTAAAAGTTTAATATGGACTGCCAGACAGACCGACGGACATCGCTTAAATACTCATATGTTTTCTACATGTATTTACCGATTTGCTTTAAGATCTGTGGCCAACTAAACGGTCGTAATAATTTTTTATTTTTTTTTATATCGATCCCCGAACTATACGTACAAAGTTTCGTTCATCATCATCAGCAGCAGAAAAGTATAAAACGGACACCCTGTGTTTCTAGTTTTTAGCCCATAACTTTTTTGTTTATTAACATATTTTCGAAAATTCAAAGGTTAAAATCGATAATATAAGGATCAAAGCTTAATATCTAAAAAAAAACTGTATTTTAGGTTTAGGAGTTATGAAGCAAAATACGGTAAAAAGCACATTTTTTTTATATAAAATTTAAAATATTTACAAAAATTATTTTGAAATTATTTTTTTCTACGAGCACATACTAAAAAAAAAAAAATTTATATACAAAATTTGACTTCAGTTTATATTTTGTTACATAACTTCTAAACTAAAGAGTGTCCAACATGAAATTTTGCACAAGTATAAAGAAGAGTTGTATTAATAATTTATAATTTTTTTTAGCATTTTAAACATATCGTTTTCGGAGATATAATAGTTTATTTTTTGTAAGTCTTATTTTGAACTTATTTTGAATAATTTTACAGGTAATATCTTTTTTTCAAAATTACACTAAAATTGACATTTTGTTTTTTATAGCTTAGGAGTCATTAATAATTGGATTTTATTTTTGTCCATAACTTCTAAACTAAATAAGGCTCCAACTTGAAATTTTATATCCATATGGAGAAAAGTTATGTCAACAATATATAATTTTTTAAGAATATTAAAAATACCGGTTTTTGAGATATAATAGTTTGAATTTTTTATGTCCAACTTTAGCCTTTGAACTTAATATCTTTGTCTTTAATATGAAGCAACAACTAGAGATCTACCGTGTATTTTTAGGAAGTTGTTAGAAGTTAAATAAGTATTCATTTGCAAAGTTTTTAACATTTTTTCGTTTTTTAAACCGTTTCTTTCCAGGCCGGAAAGAAACATGGATCTGAAATTTCATGACAAGAAGTAATTTTGACTGTACTTGAATTCTAGCGAAAATCTTATCGAATTTTGATATTTTAGAAACATCATGTTTAATTCTAAGTTTTTGCATGGAAAAAATTCGAAATATATTTTAAAACTTTTGAAGGATTTGATTCAGCATAATTGCTTAAAATTTTTTATTCATGTGGTCAAAACTAGACTTAATCAATGTATCAAAAGATTACGCTTCGCTCTGAAGAATCAAAAAGAATCCAAATTGAAAACATATCTGCAAAACTTAGACTCTACTATGGAAACTGATTATAGTCTATGGAAGACGGTGAAAAATATGCAATGCCCTATTGCATATGAGTCTCCCATACGCCTCCAAAATGGCCAATGGGCAAAAAGTTCTAATGAAAAAGTTGAAGCATTCGCTAGTCATTTAGAACACGTTTTCACTCCAAATAATACAGGTTCAACTCTAAGACCTGTTGTAGTTAGCGACCATATTCACTCTCCATTAAAATTCCGGCTCTCTGCCGTGAAATTAGCAGTAAAAGGTCTGAAGGCAGGAAAATCTCCTGGAACGGACAAAATTACCAGCACAATGATTTGTTTCTTGCCAAACTCGGCTCTAAAATTTATTTTATTCATTTTCAATGCCATTTTACGTACTGGCTACTTTCCAAGTACTTGGAATTTGTCAGAGATATTAATGATACCCAAACCTGGAAAAGACGTCACTCAAGTAACATCTTACCGTCCAATAAGCTTATTATCAATTTTTTCGAAATTGTTTGAGAAATTGCTCCTTGAGAGCCTATTATTACATCTTAATAATAATAACAGTATACCTAACCATCAGTTTGGTTTTAGGAGAAAACATGGTACTATTGAACAAGTGCATCGAATTACAACTCTCATCAGAAGAGGTTTCGAGAGCAAGCAGTATTGCTCTGCGTTATTTATTGACATATCTCAAGCTTTCGATAAAGTCTGGCACGACGGACTAATACATAAAATGACCACGTTACTTCCACAGAACGTTCATAAGTTACTAAAAAACTATATAATAAATAGATCTTTTCAAATAAGATCGAAAGATGTGATTTCTTCACGCAGAAAAATTTCCGCAGGAGTACCTCAAGGAAGTATTTTAGGGCCTCTTCTTTATATACTATATACGGCAGATATGCCCACGAGCCCTATGACTCATACATCAACTTTTGCAGATGATACTGCTTTTGTAAGTATGCATACAAATCCGGTGATTGCATCCGAAAAACTCCAATCCCATATCACTGAGCTGGAAAAATGGCTATATAAATGGAAGATCAATGTGAATGCTTCGAAATGTGTCCATATAACATTTACCTTACGCAGGGAAAGTTGTCCCCCCATTCGAATAAACAATGTCTAAATACCTGAACAGGATAAAGTAAGGTATCTTGGTATTCACCTAGACCGGCGTTTAACATGGACTTGTCATATAGAATCCAAAGTTACTCAAATAAAACTAAAATCTGCCCAAATTCATTGGTTAATTGGTCCAAAGTCAGCCCTAGACTTGGACTATAAAGTACTGTTATATAAAGCAGTAATAAAACCTATATGGTTATATGGCATACAGCTCTGGGGAACAGCCTCTTCATCAAACATTGAAAAATTACAGAGAAGACAGTCCAAACTCCTAAGAATAATAACAGGTGCACCATGGTACGTCAGAAATAGCAACATCCACAAGGATCTCAATATTCCTACAATTCGTGAGGAGATAAAGAACAGTAGCATCAAATATATGAAAAAATTATCTGAACACCCAAACCCTCTCGCTAGGGATCTGCTAACTTTTGAGGGTCACAGACGCCTAAGAAGAATGGAAACACTGGCTCTTGGAAGATAATACTACTAATGAAAACTCTACGTTGGATTTTGCAGTGGCAATATCAACAATAATTTAAGTTTAGATTAAGATTTTAATACTTATTGTAAATTTCTGAAAAAAAAAGATTCAATAAAAACTAATATATATGTAAAAAAAAAAAAATGTGGTCTATACTCATACCATGGAATTTTTTTTTTTATGCGGCTTCAAAATTTGTGTAGTGCACAAACTCAAATACTTAGTAACCATTCTAGACAAATCAACACAGCTTAATTTTACAGAAAATGTAAAATATAGAACAAAATGAAACAAAATATAAAACAATAAATGTTGCTATAGTTGTGCATACTCTTATTTGAAGAATGTAGTGTTTATATTCCAGGTTTTGTTAACAGGCAAAGTTAAAAGTTTTTTTTTTTTTGTTAATCCTTAAATATGAATGTAATTTTGTAAAACTATTTTTGTTGTAAACCAAATATTGTAAAAAATAAAACTATTCTTAGGTTTACCATAATTTTGTTGTTTTTGTACTGCACAGTAATGTACATATATTAAAAAATATAATGTGGCAACGTTAATAGTCTGACAAAGCAATTAAATTGGTAATTTAATATATATTTTAAAAGCTGTATCGTAATACCAGAAAAATATATAACAATGCACATAAGGACAGCTATAAGGAGACCTATGGCAATAAATCAAAATTCAAAAATGCGTTTTATGACAAAATTTCTGTATAACTTTAAAGAGGACATTTTTCCACACAATGTTTGTTCACAACATTTTTCGTCAAAGCCAGTGCATGCTCGTGACTGAAGTCCAAAGTGAAAGAAAAATTTGTTACTTTTAAATTAAAAATTTATCTTTTTTCTTATGGTACACATTAGAGTCAAAAAATATCATTTGACTTTATTATAGAAATAAATATTTTTTACTATTTATGATGGCAAATTTTGTTAAGAATAAGTGTAAAAAATGTTGTATGAAAATGCAGTTGTCAAACTGACAATTTAACAAAATAGTATAATTACTATATTTTTTTTAAGTTTTAAAATTTTTTAAAGAAAAAAAGTAACATAAATATCCTGTAAATTGAAATTTGGTGTGAATGGTTTTTTTTTTTTTTTTTTTTTTTTGACACAAGAAAAATTATTACTAAAATTTTTTATGATCGGTCCATATTTTCACCTAACTCCCATACAAAGATATTCCCGGTATAGATATAGAAATTTTGCAATACTACATGTACATGCAATACAAGCCATAAATTACGCTACCAAATTTCAAAGGAATTGGTCCACACTAGACCAGTATCCAAACCTAATAATAATTTTAACGTTAGGTTCACATTTGGCACAACTAGCTTTTATTTATAAGTTTCTACAATTTTAGGGGCATCATTGAAAAAAAAAAAAATTCTCAAATTTATAAATTCCTCTTATGTTGAATAAACTTCAGAATGGTATAATTTTTTGGCATGTATTTAGACCTTGTTAAAATACCGCTGTTTATTTAATGCCAAGTTTGGTATACCTTTGCCCATATGTGCAATGTTGTAAAATGTAAATTACAGCCTGGGAGATGTATTTGAACAACTTTATTTAAAATTGTATTTTAGTTAGGAATTTTTCTTTATTTTGAGTTTTGTGATTATAAAGCTTTCTTATCAAGATAACCCATAAATTTGAAGGGTCAAAAGTTATTTTTGGGAATGGACGAATGTTTAACATTTTGTATTCCATACTACTACAAACTGCAGCATTATTTTCATGTGGTATTCAACTTGTTTGTCAAATATATAAACTACAACCTCGTGCTGCAGTGAGCTCGTATAATTTTGCCGAAAATATAGTCAGTGTTTTCTTTGTTATGCTGGATATTTTTCTCTGTTTGAAAATTTGCGCTTTGATTTTTCTGCTATAGTGGGTAATTTAGCAGTCTTGTTTTTGCACTTTCGATGCTTTGTGTGTAAAATAAAACAGATAAGGGTTGAAATGTAACCTAATGTAAATATTGTATGTTGGTATGTACGTTTGTATATATGTAGTGTGTATGTTCGTAAGTAGCCTGCAGTCAAAGGTGACTGTCCGAAACCGGTTACTTGACTGACGAAATTGGGTCACCACTAGTCACTTTACCTATCACCTGACTAGTCACTTTAACATGGGGGTGTCCTAGGAAGGAGTGTATCGCCACCAAAGGAACAAAAGGTGGCGATATAGTGATTAGTACAAAAAAGTCAATTCATACTAGTCCTTTTACTGGTGAAATTGAGTCAGTCACCTGACAATCTGTTTAACTGGTCACTTTACTAATCACCTGACTAGTCACTTTAACATGGGGATGTCCTAGGAAGAGGTGTATTGCCACCAAAGGACCAAAAAGTGGCTATATTGTGACTAGTACGAAAAAGTCAATTAAAAAAAAAAACACACACACAAATGCAGAATAATTGATTTTTTTATTAATTGTAAAATCCTAATTAGCAAGACTAGTACCGCAATTCCGTAACTTTTTTCATTTACTACCGATATCGTTAATTAACGAAATTTTTCGGTTGTTTTTGATTTTGCTATTCTATACTAAAGATTTTTTTCGTAAGTATATTTTAACGACAAATATCGATAGAAATGGTAGAACGTCATTATTTGAAAAAAATTAAATTTTAATTGGATTTTTATTTAAAAACAAAACAATTGTCTTGAAAAAATGTGAAAAAAGTGTAAGTATTATATAAATGTGAGCAGATTGTCTTTCAACAATTAACCAATATGAGTATATGTATGGTATATTGTTGGAAATATTTTTAAAATTAATTTAATGTTAAATGTTTCTTATATTAGACCCGTTCATTAAAAATTTGCTTTAAACTTTAAAATAACATAACTATGGAAACTTATGTTTAAAAACTCGTTAATATTTTTCGTTTAAACAAATTATTCAAATATTTTATTTCATCTAAAAATACCAACTCTCACAAAAGTTCTAATATTTGAAAAATTAAATTTTTTTGCAAATAAATTAAAATTTTCTAAAAAGGAAAAATTTATAAAAAGAATCAAAATTTTTAAAAAATTCTGAAATTTTTCTTAAAATTTAATTTTTTATTAAAAATTAAAAATTTTACCAAAATTCTGTATTTTCAGTAAAATAAATTTTTTCACTAAAAAAACTTTCACTAAGAACTGAATGTAATTTAAACTTAATAACAAATCAGTTTCAAAATTCTAAAAACTCAGTTATAAACTCTCATTTGAATCTCTACATTTTTGCTAAAATTCAGTAAAAACATTTAATAAACGAAAACTTTAACGAAAAAAGAATCGCCACCTCCACGCTCACCAAAGGGTCAATAAAGTATAAATCGCCACTTCCACGCTCTCAAAAGAGTCAACAAATGGTGCTATCGCCACCTCAGCGCTTTCAAAAGAGTCAATAAATAGTGCTATCGCCACCTCCACGCTCACCAAAGGGTCAATAAAGTATAAATCGCCACCTCAACGTTTTCAAAAGAGTCAATAAATGGTGCTATCGCCACCTCAACGCTTTCAAAAGAGTCAATAAATAGTGCTATCGCCACCTCCACGCTCACCAAAGGGTCAAAAAAGTATAAATCGCCACCTCAACGTTTTCAAAAGAGTCAATAAATAGTGCTATCGCCACCTCAACGCTTTCAAAAGAGTCAAAAAAAGTCAATAGCTTAAATATCGCTCACAATATATGCGAAATTAGGGTGTATAAAAAAACGTACACATTTGAATGAGTTAGGTGGGTAGTCACAAATGGACTTTACTGTGCTATTGTTGGTTTTTCTTTTTCACAGCACACACACATCCATACATATGTTGTTCATAGAAGAACATGCAAAGAAAACAGAAAAAAAATCTTTTTTTTTTTTTCTTATTGAAGCAAACAAGCCTTTTGACCACTTGTTTGCCAAACAAGTGGTCAAAAGGCTTGTATTTTTTTAGCGTCGCAAAAAAAAATCATAGCACACTCATGATTTGTTCATAAATTTGAAGCACACACGCAGTATTTGTATGGTTTTAAGTGCCTGCAGAACAGTATACTGTTATATTTATTGCTCCGCACACACACTGATAACAGCACTTGAAAAATATCAAGTGGCTTGTAATGCCTTATAAGACACAGTTTGCAGGGCTCTAGTCTACATGATTGTTTCTAACAGATATAATTTTTCACTTGCTGGGTTTTAGTACTGATTATATATATATATATATATACATATATATATATATATATATATATATATATATATATATATATATATATATATATATATATATATATATATATATATATATATATACAATAAAAACTCCCGATTTCCCGTCCCGAGATTCCCGGGAAATTTTTTATTTTTCTTGTCCCGCTTTCCCGGTAATTTCGTCCGGAATTTAAGTGAATTATATATATATATATATGTATATATATACTATATATATATACAGTAAAAGCTCCTTTAGACGGACAATTTTTTAGGTCCCATGGTTTAGGTGGCATTTTTAGAATAAATTAATCTCCGCTAGGCGGACGCTCTCTTGGGCGGACACCTGTTTTTAAAGAAAACATCTCTCTTAGGCGGACAAAAATCATAAACGGTAAAAGAAATGTACCAAATATTTTATTATGAAATGCTTTTTATTTTCATTATTGTCATATTTCATATTTCATCTTTATTCATATTTTTTAACTTTTTTTGAAAAAAACTCCATTTTTAATTTAACTTTGACTTTTTACACTTGATTACTAGAAAAGAGATAATGAATCTTGATTCCTAAAAATAGATGCTGTTCCAGTTATTTATTTCCTGATTTTGTTCTAATGTAGTCTTGATGAGAACACAATGGCGACAGATTCCTAAAAATTTTGACAACTTTTTTTTAACAAAAGACATAGAAATTATGCAAAACAATCAGAGCGATATTGTCATCAGTCATATAAGATAGGTAATTGGGTACTGCTTAAGATCGAGGCCAAGCTACTAACATCATTTTCCCAAGTTAATACAGTCGTTTTGAAATGAAGTTACATGTCAATGATGACTTTGTTGTCAAACTTGTCTTCAACATGATTTTTATTTTTAAAATTTCGTGGAAAAATCGTTAGTAAAAATGCCAAATTTGGAAAATAAATGTAAGGAAATGGAATGAAAACGGAGAGAATCGAACTGTAGCCATAAATTCCATAAAATAAATTTCATAAAATCATAATTTATTGCAAATAATGTCTAAATGAAAATGCAAAACGTCATTACCGCAGAAGCAAAAGAAAAAGAAATCACAATAGATAAATCATAAAACACCTTTCAAATAAAATGTTTCTTATAAGTAACAAATTTTACGACTGTTTTGTTCATGAAGTTAAAGTTACGATTATTTAACTTTTATCAATACTGATGTAGTTTTGAAGATATGATAATAAAATTTTTCGCATAAATGTACCTTGGGTCAGTACATTATAAATAATTGGTTATGACATTTTGCATTTTAGTTGACGATCTATATGTATAAATAAGAATATGTATATTTAAAAGTTAATTCATTATTGAATGTTGGAATAAAAAGATGCAGTGCGGAATTGTCCCTTGTAAAAAAATATTATGTACCATATCCCATAGGCCTACATCTCACTGTATATATATATATATATATATATATATATATATATATATATATATATATATATATATATATATATATATATATATATATATAAACACTTTTAAGAAAACAAATTATACAATTTAGTAAGAAACAAATGTTTTTCGGACACATGTCTAAATAACTCCGAAAATATTGAGCACATAAAAAATGAAATTAGGCTTGCTTGAAGACATTTTTAGTCCGCATATTTTAGTGTATTATTTGTATCAATCGTACACACCGTAAAATATACTAGAATAATGGCCTTATTATAGACACGCCCATAAAAAAACGATCAGATCAATTCCATCATAATGAACTCTTCGTCTGTAGGAAAAGATTTTTTTGCCGACCAGTGTAATTAAAGCTTACTTATGGTACATAAATAGGTCATAAAAAATCATTAAAAGTTCATAGAACTATCATTTTAATTTAATAATTAACTTAATAATTGTAGTCGCTGGCTGCGACTGTTGTTCATAAGGGGCGAATTTAACTGACTTGCACCATCAAAATGAAACACAAAAAAATTGTATTATATTTAAGTGCATGCGTGCGCGTTTATTTCTAATTTTAAACAAAAACATAAATTAATAAAATATAAAATAATAACAATGACACTACTTACCGCAGTGCTTTTCCCTTACGAACTGATCTAAATAACATAATTATTTTCTTGTGGACCACTAAACTTGTTATTTGTATAACACATATCAAGTAACGGTACCAACTTAACGAAAGAAAGCACTGCAGTAAGATCAATGTAAAAAGAAACAACAACATCACATAAGAATCATAAATAAGCAAGTACATAAAACAATTTAAGTAAACATTAAGGTGGCTCACAAAACAAAATAGATTCAAAATAAAATAATATAAATAATTTAAAGCAAATAAATAAATTCAAATAAATAAAATGAAATAATAAACAAATTCATTGCTCAATATGAGCCATTTGGCGACATCCCCACCCCCGTGGATCGGCAACGATTCACTACTCTAAATCCAAGACAGCCAGTTTGGAAACGGGGCGCTTCAAGATTCCAGAACTTGTACGAACATCAGCTCTACGGATGACACCATCTTTGCCTTTGTACACCTCTTCAATGCGGCCTCGCCTCCAATCTCTACGGGACACGGCTGGATCGCAAATTAGAACCAAATCACCAACGGCTATGGGCTTTGTTCTTTGACACCATTTGGAACGTCTGGTCAATGTGGGCAAATATTCTCTAATCCAGCGTTTCCAAAAATGATCCCGTAACTGACGGGAAATGCGCCACTGCTTTTTTAGAGCAACTGAGCCATTCTCTATTTCTTCGGTAGGAGTTTGTGTCGTATTAGGGCAACCTAGCAGAAAATGATTTGGAGTTAATGGTTCCTCATCTTCATGGCTTACCGGCAAGTGGGTTAATGGACGGGAATTTACAATATTTTCCGCTTCAATCAGGAAGCTTTGTAGCGTGTGTTCTCGAGGGCAAGTTTCTTTCAGTGTTGATTGTAGCACACGCTTAACACACTGGACCATTCGTTCCCATATACCACCTTCTGCAGGATTAAGAGGACAATTAAATTGCCAGTCTATACCTTTCGATGAAAGCTCGTCCTGAATACGGGCCACATCAAATACTTCGCTGAATCGTTTGGCTACTTGATCAGCACCAACAAAATTTTTGCCATTGTCGCTCCTAAGTCTCGTAGGCAGGCCACGTCGATTTATAAAATTGCGTATGGCAAGAATACACGCATCTGTGGACAAATCAAAGGCGACTTCCAAATGTATAGCTCTTATGGTTAGGCAAGTAAACAGAGCTATCCAGCGTTTCTCATGGCGACGACCAATAGTAATAGTTATTGGGCCAAAATAATCCACACCAGTGTAGGAAAAGGGACGAATATATGGCGTCAATCTGTCCTTTGGCAAAGAACCCATAAGTGGTGGCACCGGCAATGTACGACGAAATCTACAAATAAAACAACTAGAAATACATTTATGTAAAATTCTTCTTAGACGAGGGATCCAAAATGATCTTCGGATTTCACATATTGTGGCTTCAAAATTTTGATGCTTCATTTTTTCGTGTACATGGGCCACAAACAACTCAGTAATAGGATGAAACGACGGCAATATAATCGGGCGCCTGATGTCCAATGGTAACCAACTAGCAGCGTCTACTCGACCATAAACTCGAAGTAATGAATTTTCATCCATATAAGGAGACAAGGCATACAATTCACTACTTCTAGGCAGACTACCTTCATTTTTAATTATTTCCATTTCAGAACCAAAACTATCAAGCTGGGCCTGGCGACAAAGGAACATCTCAGCAGATTTTAACTCAGCAACAGTTAAACCATTTCCTTCTTCTGGGCTAGATTTTTTTTGACATCGTTTTGCAAAACGTAGGATCCAAGCAACCGTACGTTTTAATTTTAAATAGGATGAAAATCGATTTAATTGAATAAAAGCAGGGGCGATTACCAGCACAGAAAATTTCGGGCGAAGTTCTTCATCATCTGGACTACTTGTGGCTGCATTAATATTTTTAGGCCATTCATCTTCACAACCATACAGAAATTCTGGACCTTTGAACCAACGGCACTCATCAGAAAAATCAATCTGGCTCTTCATCCTTGTGGCTTCATCAGCAACATTAATATTTGTTGGCAGCCATCTCCAATCTGCAGGGCTAGTAGTCTCAAGAATTTCAGTGATTCTATGGGCAACAAAGGGCTTGTATCTACGGCTTTCAGAACCAATCCAATTAATAACTGTTGTAGAATCACTCCAGCAAATAGTTCTTGACACTTTTATAGAATGCTCTTTCAAAATTGTAGCCATCAACCGAGTTCCTAACACAGCTGCTTGCAGCTCGAGCCGAGGAATACTCATCATTTTCAAAGGAGCACATCTAGTTTTTGCAGCTACTAAGGAAACTCCAATTTTTCCATCAGCATTAATGGACCTCCAGTAAGACACGGCACCAAAGGCGTCTTCACTAGCATCGACAAAAACATGTAGTTCCAGGCAATAAGGAACACCATTTTCAAAATAATATCGTGGCACTTTAACATTCACAACATTTTGCAGCTCTTGGCGCCAATTATTCCACACATCGCTTATTTCACCAGGTAGTACATCATCCCATCGAATATCGTGCCTCCATACCTCTCGCAACAACAATTTTGCCGTTATCATAAAGTGGCTTAAGAAACCAAGTGGATCAAAAATAGACATAACCACACTTAACAGCTCGCGTTTTGTTGGAGACCTTATACCTTCTATGACATCAGCTGGTACATTGTGGAACTTCAAATTGAACCTGAAAGTATCGTCTTTTGGTTGCCAATACATACCAAGAACCTTTTCTGACTGTAACTCATTTACATCGCTTGGGAAATTCACTGGCTTCTCCAATGTACCCTTAAGAGCTACAATTACTTCGGCAGAGTTTGAAGAAAAATTACGTAGTTCAAATCCAGCTGATTTATGTATATCACGTACCTGTTCCGCAACTTCAATGGCCCTTACTGGCGTTGGGAAACTATCAACGAAATCATCAACGTAATGGTGATCCAAAATAGATTTCACGGCACGAGGAAATCGATCACGATAGCTAAGGGCATTTGTATCTTTGACATATTGGGCTACGCAAGGCGAACAAGCAGCACCAAAGGTCATCACAAGCATTTCATAGGAATCAGGTGGTTTTCTATCATCTTCGCGCCAAAGGAACCTTTGAGAACATCTATCTTCAGGAGACACAAGCACTTGGTGAAACATTTCTTTGATGTCCCCACATACTGCTACTGCACCAACACGAAAATTAAATAAAACTGACGGCAATGGTTTATATTGTTGAGGCCCTTTAAGCAGTTGAGAATTCAGCGAGATACCTTCTACGGTTGCGGCAGCATCAAACACCAATCGAATTTTTCCTGGCTTGTTCGGATTGACCACTCCAAAGTGCGGAAGATACCATGTCCTAGGGCAAACATCTGAGGCTTCACTAGGCAACAATTTACGAACATACCTTTTAGACAAATAATCTTTAATTATATTATTATAAGCCACACCAAATTCAGGATTTCTTTTTATCTTGCGTTCAATACCAACAAGTCTATTGAGAGCCATGGAATAATTATCCGGTAGCACAACATCATCAGAACGCCATAAGAGCCGAGTTTGGAATCTCCCTTCTACTTTCACTGTAGTTTCCTTCATTATCTGACGAGCACGTAAGTCATCCTTTGATTCTATGACCGGCAATACCTTCACACCAAAATTTTCCGTCTCAAAATAATGTGCCACCAAGTCATAGAGCTTCTGTTCTGGCTGAACCGACAATAAACACAAATGAGAATTGGATGACTTACCCATCATTTTACCAAAAACGACCCATCCTAATGGGGTGTTAGCAGCATAAGGACCATTTTCTTCCAGCGGCACAATTTCATCGGGAAGACCAAGATGACAATGATCCAATCCTATCAAAACTTTTGGAACAACATCATTGTATAATTTGATAGGCAAACCTGGGAGACCACTTAAATCCATATTAAAACTCTGAGCCGGCAATTTTAAATTCGAAACACCATAAACGTTTCGCAAGGCATATTTTCTTCGACTATCTACTCCACTTACGTGCATATTAACCACTGTTGCCACTTCCTGCGATGCCTTACCAGCGTACCAATTTAAATTTAATTTACTTTGTTGCCCCTGAAGACCAAGTTGCTTCACCAAGGAGCTATCCACCATAGTAACCGAAGAACCTTCATCCAACAACGCATATGTTTCTATTTTGTTACTAGGACCATAAAGTATTACTGGCACCACACGGAATAACAACACACCTTTGTCTGCAGCTCTAGACACACAGCTCAGAACAGACTCGTTTTCATTTCTTGAAACACTTGGAGCAGCCGACTCAGATGAACTCAAATTATTTGCACCATTACTAACTTTCGTATCATGTAATAATTTGTTATGTTTTCTTAAGCAACCATCAACTGGGCACGGCTTTCGAAAACGACAATTTCTGCTTGAATGGCCACCACAGAGACACGAAAAACATAACCTCAATTTTTTTACTTCAATCCAACGATTAGGCACACTTAAAGAACCAAATTTTTTACACTCAAATAATTTATGATTAGCCTGGCACATAGGGCATTCTTGTTTTCGTTGACCCTCAGCGGCATGGAGAACAACTTTTCTTTTTGGTTCACTATTTTGACGATTCCCACTAACACTTTGTATCATTCTTACCAGGTCAGCAACACCTTTGAGCCACTTACTGAAATCCAGAATTGTTGGGTATGGTTTTATCGTTGAGGCATATCCAGCCCATTCCATGCGCTTGCTCATTGGAAGCTTCCCGACCAATTCTTCCATCAGCGTTGGGTTGGCCAAATGCTGTTGTCCATTGGCAGTTTCCAAAAAGGCGGCAAGATTCTGCACTTTAACAGCAAAGGGTACAAGTTTATCAACGGCATTCTCACTGATGGGCTGGATTTCCTTCACTTGTTGTAGCTGGCAGCGAATAAGCATTTCTGGGCGACCATACTGGAAACGCAATTGCTCTAAAACCATACTCACATTATCTGGATGGATCAACAATGACTTCACACATTCACGTGCCTCACCCTTCAAAGCCTTTTGGAGCCTCAAACAATTTTCAAAATTATTATAATTATAAACAGCAGTTGACTGTTCAAAGGCTGTTGAAAACATGGGCCAATCTTCAGGAGCGCCATCAAATTCCGGCAAGTCATAAATTTTTCGAGGCATTGACATCGAACCACCATTTTGAGACAAACGAAAATTAGGCGGCAACATATTTGTCAAAGGCGGTTGATTTGCGCCAAAATCCAAAAAATTATTATTGGCGCTGTAGCTGACACTTGAAAATGGCGTACGACGTTCAGCGCAGTCGGCTTGGGCAGAGGCAGCATTGTCGGCATCGACGTCACTGGTCGCCATTACTGGTGGCGCCATATTGGATGGCTGTGGCATGGCGGCTGAAGAGCTTGGCGTCGCATTAGAATTCAATGTGATGGACAAGGCTCTTTGGGCATTCATCAATTGAGCCTGGAGTACGTTAATTTGGCTTTGAAGGCCTTCCAAACTAATTCCAGAATCCGATTGGGGCAACGGCGGCGGTGCAGCAGAGCTTCTATTATTTTCCGAAAATATTTCTTGGTTAGGTTGTTTACCGACGGCAAAAGCGGCATTTGTAGTGGCACAGGTTGTTCCGGCAGCGGTGGAACTAGGTGGCACTCCGGCAACAGAAGGAGCTATTTGTGTTGTTTGTAATGTATGTGTACTTACGGTTTGTGTGGCAGAGGGAGTCACTGGTCTCGTCAAAGTTGTTCCGGCAGCAGAGGAACTTGCAGGCAAAAAAGAAACCCCAGCGGGAGTCGGTTGTTGAGACGCAGTTTTTGTTCCGGCAGATGGCGAACCATTAGCACTTTGGCCCATTGTTGACTGCAAACGAGGACTTTTTCGTACCGGCGATCGTTGCATTATGAACCACAACAATAAAAACGTTTCCCACAGATCACACAAATTTATTCAATTAATTATTAATTGTCTCGACGGGCAAAGAACGGCAATAAATTTTTCAAAAAATATTTTCCGGCGGGCAAAGAGTCGCAAAAAATTTATAAAAAATATTTACTTGTTCCGACAGGTAAGGAACGGTATTAAAATTTGCATTAAAAATCCAAAATATTTTTTCGGCGGGCAAGAAATCACAAAAAATTATTTCAAAAATTTATTTTGGTTCGGCAGGTAAGGAACCACACAAAAATTCACATAAAAACATTTAATTTGTTCCGGCACCAAGGAACCACATCAAACAAATAAAGCAGCACAAAATTTTTCAAATTATTTTTTCTGCAGGCAATGAGCAACAAAAAATTCACGTAAATATTGATTTTTATTCCAACAGGCAAGGAACCACTTTTTCACTTTGCAGAAAATATTAACTTCTGGCCCGGCAGGCAATGGACCACTTTATCCACAAAATGATTTATTTATTCGCTCCAAAAATTGCGAAATAAAATTTGTAGTCGCTGGCTGCGACTGTTGTTCATAAGGGGCGAATTTAACTGACTTGCACCATCAAAATGAAACACAAAAAAATTGTATTATATTTAAGTGCATGCGTGCGCGTTTATTTCTAATTTTAAACAAAAACATAAATTAATAAAATATAAAATAATAACAATGACACTACTTACCGCAGTGCTTTTCCCTTACGAACTGATCTAAATAACATAATTATTTTCTTGTGGACCACTAAACTTGTTATTTGTATAACACATATCAAGTAACGGTACCAACTTAACGAAAGAAAGCACTGCAGTAAGATCAATGTAAAAAGAAACAACAACATCACATAAGAATCATAAATAAGCAAGTACATAAAACAATTTAAGTAAACATTAAGGTGGCTCACAAAACAAAATAGATTCAAAATAAAATAATATAAATAATTTAAAGCAAATAAATAAATTCAAATAAATAAAATGAAATAATAAACAAATTCATTGCTCAATATGAGCCATTTGGCGACAATAATCTTGCCTATTTCTAAAAAAAAAACTGTCTTTCATAATTGCATTAAAACTCCATAAACCTCTTGCGCAAAGTTCCAAATAAATATGAACGAATGTCTAATAAGTTTCAACCACTTTTTGTCCCATAACTTAAATAATTCTTTAAAATCAGACTAAGTTAAGTAAAAGTTTATATTCGCGTCTGTCAAAATTTCATTTAACAATGACACAATCTTATAAAATGTGTCTGTGAGACTGAAATTATGATGGATGCATGACCTCAATATCAATTTACAGCATACATACATAGTCTTTTATTTTCTTATTTTAAGAAAACTCTTCCAAAGGCAAAATTCCCAAAACAAAAGAGTGTGCGCCTCAATTCATTTGTTATTCATTCGATGCGATTTAATTGCGATGATTTTCATTAGAAAATTTAGTACAACAAATCGTTTTTAATTATTTACATAGATAAAGACAATAAGATGCTAAAGCAAAAACAATTGAAGCACAAAAGACAATGTTTTAATGAAAATGTTTATGAGAAAATAAAAAATTAATCGAAAAGGGTGTTCATATTTTCTTACAAATACTTGCTTGCAACTTGGGGGCAGGAATGAACGAACGAACATCATAAAACAGCATTGATACTCAGAGCACACTTGTATAGACAATTGAATAGAAAATTCATTCAACTGATGAAAACAGGCATCGTGTCATTAACAAAATAAATGCAACAATGACAACAGCAACAAATACAATAACATACATACAATTTCCATATAATATACAGTTAGAAAAATGTATCGTCTAATAATAAAAGTCTGCACGCACATTCATTTAACACGACACGAAACAACATCCATAAGGACAGACGGTGGTAAAGATGGACAGACAAATGAATAGTCTTCCAAAACAACAGATGTGACAACTATGATTAGAGCGGCTGTCAAATATCTTGTCGTCAATCAGTCAGTATCAACAGCATGTAAAATAAAAAACAAGAATCTAATGAACGGTCGCATAGCTGGAAAAAGAGTTGTGTGCACTTAAGGTTGGTTTTTTATTTTGTTCCTTGAAATGCAGTCAATAATCTTTGTTATAGTTCTAAATACACTTTAAAAAAATTTCGCTGAAACAAGATTTTCTAAAGGAAAATCTCACTACCTCAAGTTTTCCTAAATAGTTAATATCTCGCTAGATCAACTTTTCCTTAAGAATTGGTTCGCTAGCTTAAGCTTTCTTTAATAAATCTCTGACTAGCTCAAGCTTTATTAAGAAATCTCTCGCTAGGTCCAACTTTCCTTAAGAAATCTCTCGCTAGCTTAAATTTTCAATAAAATAATCTCTTGCCAAACAAAGTCTCGCTATCTCAACCTTATAAATCTCTCGCTGGCTAAAGATTGCTTAATGAAATCCCTCTCTATGTCAAATTTTATAAGAAAATAACTCGCTAGTTCAGAATTTTTTTTTTTTTTTTTTTGTCTTTTAAAAATGTCTTAGTCATTAGAGTAATTCATATAGTTTTTCAGATAAAAGAGAATGGGGTTAAATTGAGCCTACTTTAATGTAACTTCAATTAATTGTCATACAATTATCTTTTGAATGCATTGGAACTGTTTGGAACTGTTTACTGATAAAACTGATAGAAAATATTAAAGCAAATTTTTAAAAAGTAGGAAGTTATTTGTTGTATTTTCAGGAAGTTATAGTCTATTTCATAAGTGTTCTGAATTGCAATAATTTTCGCACTATTTAAGTGCACAAACAATTTACATGAGTTTCATCATACAATATTAATTGTATATTTTATAGAAACCACTATTTCTAATGGTAGGTTAAAAGGGGGAGCATTTGTCATAGAAGCATATACATATGTGTGCAAATTACAAACGAATTAAAAAGTGTGAGTGTTTCTAATCGAGTATCTTTTCCTTTATCGCTGATCTTTCACATTTTGATATTTTCAATTTACATATTTTTGGAGGGTGACGCGAATAATTGTTATACCCTACACCACCATAGGTGGGGAGGGTATTATGCGTTTGTGCTGATGTTTGTAACACCCAAAAATATTAGTCTAAGACCTTAATTTATACCCATCGGCTTAGAATCACTTTCTGAGTCGATTTAACGATGTCCGTCCATGTAAACCTTGTAATCAAATTTGGCACACAGGTTTCCTACAATCCAGGGACGAAGCCTATTGAAATTGGTGATAATCGGTGCATTATTTCACCTAGCTCCCATACAAATGTCCTCCGGCAAAGAGTTTAACAATCGTAAATCCCTTAAATATAGCAATATTTTAATGAAATTTGGCACATGTAAGTCTAAATAAGTGTGCTGATTTTCAGAAAGATCGGTCCATAATTAACCATAGCTCCCATATAAACCCCTTTTCAGAAAATCACTTTAACGGGCATAAATCCCATTCAAGTGTTAGTATCAAGTTAACATTCGTCACAAATAAGTTTTATATGATAAATTATGGTAAGTTTTATAAGTTTTATATGATAATCTATGGTAAATTATGGACCAAAGATCGGTCCATAATTTACCATAGCTCCAATATAAAGCCCTCTTTCGGGAATCACCCAAAAGTGATTAAATTCATATAAATGTCAGCATCGATGTAATATTCTGTATATTATGTTTTATTTTACACTTATTTTTACACTTTTGAGTTTCGGTCCATATTTGGCTCCAAATCGAATAAAAGACCCCTCCCCGAATTATAATTTACACAATGATGTAGGGGACTATTTCTTTTTCTCTCGTTTTTTTAATACTATAAAACTAAACCAATGGGCGATTTTTTTTTAAGTGATATTTTTATTAATGACTGTTATGTTCAAGTTCTAAACATAAAATAATAAATTATTTCCTGTTGGCTTGTAAGGAAATATCTGATCTTTTCCAGAATTATTCTAATTAAAGGTTTTATTTTGTTTCGGTCACTTTTTTTCTCGAATAAGTCCACTTATTTTTAAACTCCGTTTAATTTTACGCTGAGCGTTTAATGTCCTTTGAATTATTTTTTACTGGGGCCCAATATCTCTCAATTTCACGGAGTTTCGGACAATTTGATGGATTATCATCTTTCGGTACAAACACTTACAATTTCTTCAACTCCATTGTTTTGTTGTTGTAATAAGAAGAAGCGGGAACAGACCAGAAAACAGCAGATACACTGTATTTTCTTAGGAAAGGGAGAAGTCTTTTTCAAAGGCACTCATTCACGTATATTTCTGTGTTAAACGAACCATTTTCTTAGAATGAAGTGCTTCTTTTCGCATATGCATATGGCTTCCCAAATCAAAAACTTTCTTGAGTATTTAGATTTCTTTGATACACGACATTTTTCTGTCATAATCCCTAAAAAAAAACAGTTTTGCTATTACAATGAAACTTAGGACATGGCTAGAGTACATGACAGTCCTTACTTCGCTGTGGATATTTTCTATGATTACTTTCGTGTTTTTGGAATTTATCAAAGATTTTTTCCGTCTTATAAACTTGATATTAATGAACAAGAATTGATGACAAATGTTTTAAAAAATCATAGCGAAAGTAATTTTACCGTAAGTGACATTTTTCATACATATCACAATGAATAAACAATAACAAAACAGACAAGCTTCTCAACGATAAAATGGTATCCATTAAAGTTCATTTTAAAATTATTTATTTATTAATTTATTTTTTTTTTTTTTTTTTTTTGCTTTCTCATTTTTTTATAAAATAAAATTTGAAAAACATATCCTTTAAATGTCAAAAAAATTATACTTTAAATGTCAAAATATGCTCTAAAAGGGTTAAAAATAACAAGATATGCTATAAATATGCACCAAAAATCTCCAAATGCAGTTAAGAATAAAATAGCAAAAATCGATGCCAAAATTAATTATTTGTTCTGAAACGGATAAATATTTAAACGTCCCGGAAAAAACATGTAATTGCATATTTGTGGTTTCCCTGGTGATAAGCTACAAGGAACTTACTAGCTATAGGTTTTTTACTGTGCGTATAGACTATCTAGTGTTAAAAGAATCTAAACAAAAAATTATTTAGTGATTTTGGTAATATACTGATTTTGAATCTACATATATTGTTAATTGAATTATTATATATTTTACATAAAATTTAATTAAACATATTAATTTTTGTTTGTTTTTCCAATTGCTGCATTAAAATAAAAAATTAAAATAAAAATATGTAAATTAAATAATCCATTTTTGTATTTACCAATTTAAAAGTGATATTGTTCTGAATCTCTTCACATTTAAGAAATATTTTCTCCAAGTGTACTCTCACTTATCTGATGACGATGATGCTGGCGATAAGAAAAATGATGCATGTTGTTACATTTAAATATCTGTATGTTTGCTGTTTGTATTAGACGACATATAAACACAACAGATTACAAAATGTCAAACCAATGTAAGTGAGTATTTAGAGTGTTCCTGTATGTTTTCCCAATGTATCTGCACCTAAGTACTTGTTAATACATTCATACATCATGTTTTCTCTATTTCATCATCATCGCCACACACACACACACACCATCATACACATTTTCTTGAACTCTTTTCGATTTAACAAATGTATTTTGCTAACTCCATCCTACATGTTGCATTTGACAATTACAACAGAGTGTTGTCAAAATTAATCCTTCGAAATTTGTTTTCAAAAAAAAAAAAAAAAAAAAAACACGAGTATTACACTTCACTAAATATTTGTACTCGTATGCATGTATAGAACACGAAATTGCATTTAATAACGGCTATTTGAATTAAGTGGAATATTTGAATAAAAATTTTCTTTATGAGAATTTCAATTGATGATGGGATTTAGAAAATGTCATCTTATAAATGTTGGAGGTATTAAAAAAAATAGAACTAACACAAAACTAGTTTAATCCTTAAGTTTAATACTTTTGTTTAGTCTTGTTCAGATGTGATCACTTTTTTTCTAGTCAATTTAAATTGATTTTTCTTGTTAAATTTATGTTTGCGATAAGATACTTGCTCTTATTTGGTGATATGACACAAAAAGATTTGAGTGAAATAAGTCATGATCTGTATTTGATGCAACATGTAGTCTAAGGTGGTAACATCAATCAAATCAAGATTCTTAATATGTATTTTGTTTATTTATTTTTATTTATTATTATTATTATTATTATTATTATTATTATTATTATTATTATTATTATTATTATTATTATTATTATTATTATTATTTTAGTTTGGCATAATACTTTACTGTACAAAGCAATAGGCTGTATTATGTAGGCCAATGCATATGTGCGTTAAACCTATAACTTTTTGGCATGTTTTGCAAATATAAAAATGGCCCTAGCATAGTCGAATAGGCCATTGAAAATTATAAAAAAAAAATCGTATTACCTTTTCGCGGTTGTAAAAAACGTTCACCCACAAAACCAGTTGCGAATCCAGGGGGGATTTTGATTTTGAGTACATAATTTACAGGAAAGTACACTTTCCTGTAAATTATGACTTGTAATATTTTTCTTAGAAAAAATTAAACTGTACATATTGATGATAATTTTGGTATACTATTCAAATTTAATATTTTAAGCTAAATAAAAATCATTCAAATATCAACGATAAATTTCATGTAAAAATGCGAATTTTTAAAGAAAAAACTTTAAAAACTGGTAATAGAAAATATGCAAAATCATTAAAAATTTAACCTTTTCCCAAAAAAATTCCAATAATTTTCTTAGAGGACAAAAAAAAGGACTTCGTGTAATTTTCCTAAAATATTTTATTATACCATCAGAAAGGAGGCTTCAAAGCCCCATTTTAAATTTTAATCTAATTATATTATTTCCTGTTATCAAATGTAAGTAAGTAACATGTAATTTTATATGGCTTTCATACAAAAAGTAATTTGTTTTCTTGCTTTCCTGAAAAGTTATGGGCAAAACATATGACTTTTTGTCTGCAAACCTGCGAAATATAAATGAAAATTTTTTTAAAATACGCTACTACCATAGGTGGGTAGGGTATTATGCGTTTGTGCTGATGTTTGTAACACCCAAAAATATTGGTATAAGACCAACCTTAATTTATACGAACGGCTTAGAATCACTTTCTGTGTCGATTGAACAATGTCCGTCCGTCCGTCCATGTAAACATGGCAATCAAACTACAGGTTGCAATTTTCAACAAAAATTAATTAATTAATTTGGAACAAAGCCTATTGAAATTGGTTATGATTGGTCCATTATTTTACCCAGCCCCCTTACAAATGTCCTCCCGGAAAAGGGTTTAATGATCACAAATCCCTTAAATAAAGCAATATTTTAATGAAATTTGGCACATATAAGTTTCATATAAGTCTAAATCTTCTGCCAAATTTCAGAAAGATCGGTCCATAATTGAACATAGCTCCCATATAAACCCATTTTCAGAAAATCACTTCAACGGGTATAACTCCCACTAAAATGTTAGTATCAAGTTAATATTCGACATATAAATAAAATGTTAATGCCAAATATTACGAAGATCGGTCCATAATTTACGATAGCTCCTATATAAGACCCTCTTTCGGAAATCACCCAAAAGTGAATAAATTAATGTAAATGTTAGTATCGACGTAATATTCTGTATTCATATGTTTTATTTTACACTTAATATGAGTATCGATTCACAATTAGCCCCAAGTTTAATTAAAGACCCTTAACCGAATTTTGATATACACAATGGTGTAGGATATCATATAGTCGGGCTTGACCCCATATATATATATATATATATATATATATATATATATATATATATATATATATATATATATATATATATATATATATATATATACATATATATATATATATATAAAATTTTATTATTTGAAGTAATTCTTTTTGCATTTATTAGTAAACATATCATATATTATGGAAAAAATACTTAAGTATTGGAAAGTGTCTATAGCGCAAATTATGAATTTTCAAAGTTGCAACTTTTAAAAATATTTTAATTTTATTTACAACTTTTGTAAAGAAGTATGTTAATTTTAACTTCATATATCTCAGTAAATACTAAAGATATTGATATGACTCTTTTTGGTATGTAATAATAAATATGTATATCCAAATATATATATATATATATATATATATATATATATATATATATATATATATATATATATATATATGGGTGATGTTTTTATTCCAAAATGACCCGAAAAAAATCTTTTCGTTGATAACACAAAATTCGCAATCGCGTGGTTCTAGGGACAAAATTTGGTTATATCCCTAATGTTTATATTATGTATGTGAAAACATGTTAAATTGTAAATGCTGTAATTCTAAAATACACTGTCGGACAAAATAAAGTGCGGTTTTTTACTCTTGCCATTTACTTCGTTGTTATTGTCTTCTAGGTGCACTGTGAGCTACTTTTTTTGGTGTCCAGGTATTTGTCGTTTTATATTCTTTGATTTAATAAACAATAGAAGTTTTTGAAATATGTGTATTTCGTGTTTGGGGTAAAAGTGTTGTGTTGGTCATGAATTTTGTGCGACAAAATAAAGTGACCCTTTACATAAATTCTTTAATTTGGCCTCCAATTTTCGAATTTTTTGATACAAAACGGAAGGCCTATGCTTAAAATGTGCTAAGTTTTAATATTATATTAATTAAATTATATTCAAATTATTAATGCGTTTGAAAAATAAGGATGAATCCGGCCATATTATCGGAAAGTCATCGACCACAAACCTGAAAGATTTTTTGACTCCAGATACACTGAACCAAATCTTGTAGGTAATATTAATGAAAAATTTGTGTAGAATTTTAACGAAAAAATATATTTAAATTAATAGATTTTTTCTTCAAATCAATAGAATTTTCTTCAAATCTACTGAAAAATTTTTGTCAAAAATATTTTTTTGTAAAATATGTTGATTTGAATAAAATTTACGAAAAATCTGTTAAATAAACAAAAAAATTTGTTATATTGGCAGTAACTCTTAATCAATTGGCAGTAAGAAAAACAACAAACAATTTTATTCAATTTAACGTCCAAAAGATAAGTTAATTTGAATAAATTTAATTAATAGTTTTCGTAAATTTTAAAATTGACTAATATTTTTTAGTAAATTTGAATACAATTTTTCAACTCAAGCATTAACAATAAAAAGTTTTGATACAGAATTATACAACTTGAGTATTTTTGTATGAAATTTGGTTTTAATTTCCGTGTCCTATTCTTGGCTTCTAAAGTTTTTGCAGCAACTTTTGTTTGGAACATTTTGGACTTTATATGTTATCAACTCTGCATTAGCTTTAAATTTTCGCACCCAATAGTCAAATCACTGAGATAACTAGGCTGCTTTACTACCAGATGTGTTTGGAGTTCCTTTCAATATGCTTTCAATTTTCTGGCCTTCCAAATATCATATGGACCTTTTTTCCTTTCCGAACCAGGTTTCATATCAATAGTTTAATAATATTAGAAACAGTTTGACGGCAGAAATTTAATTCTGTGGCCAATTATTTGTTGGACCTGTTTGGATTTTTTTGAAACTTAATAATTTGTAGCACATACATCTTTTTCGTCACTCATTTTTATGAAATTCACGACAAATCAACATGGTTGTCATTAAAAATAATAACTGACGAATTTTTCTATGATACTAGATCAAACAAATTTTTAATATTGATTCCGAAAAAAGTTATGAGGCAAAACGTGTGTTAAGATTTTTTGGTCATAATATTATACAAAGTAGTCATGATTACTGAATGGTAACCTGGTAGTGGAAGACAAATAGTATCATCAGGCTGCACAGTGGGGCAGAATTAAATATTTTTCTACATTATTATAAGCACTCATAAGACCTATAAAAAATGTGCTTGCATGTCCTATTTATCCCTTATAGTTTTCGAGTTATTTGCGTTTGAATTTTTAAGTACCTCAATTTTGCATGTTTTTGGTCCAGTTTTTTTTTTCATATATATCCTAGTATTTCCGACCGATTTTATTTGTTCTTTCTTTAGCTAATTAAAGAACAAAATTATCTATCGATTAAAAAAAATATTAAAATGGCAAAAATTACGACTTTTTGTGTTTTTTTTTTTTTCTGATTAGTTTTTATTAAATTTTTTTTTTTTCAGAAATTTATAATAAGTATTAGAATCTTAACTTTGTGTTTTTTTTTGCGAAACAATATCTACACTTTTTTTCTCTGAAATAAAATTTTCTTTAATTTTCTTTCTTTCTTTGCAGAGAAGACTATAAAATCAAAAGTAAGCCCAATAACTCAAATGGTCAAGGTACACACCTCCCAAATTTGACCGATTTTATGTGAAAGTTTTCATTTTTGTCTATATTTTCTCAAATCCAAAAGCACGAATCGGCAAACGGAATGCAATTTAAGAATCTACAATATGTAGTTTTCAATCAAAATCTACGGGACTTCGGAAAAATATGGATTTTATAGCCGAAAATGTGAAAAAAATCACTTTTACAAAAATCTTAAAGTTTTTTTCACTTTCTTATTTTATACGATAAAGTCTATCTCCACCGAAAATTTCGTTAAGATATCTTTAATAACAAAGATTTTATTACAGATAAAATATTTATAGTTTCTCAAAAAACTAATTTTTTACAAAAATTTTGCTCTAATTTCAAAAATCAGAAAAAGTATAAATTCGATTTTTTTTATCTAAATTACATTGCTTAGCTGACATAATTCTTAGATATACTGAAAAAGATTGAAATCAATATCTTTTACAGAAGCGAAACTATGCCACTTTAAAGTTTGATGTTGAGAAAAAAGTCATGCTATACGTAACGTGACCAGAGGGTTTTTGTCAAAAAGCGGGACCCGAACGACTAAAAAGCGGGATTCTGAACGAAATTGTATGGAAAAAGCGGGATTTTGAAAAGTTTTGTAAAAAAAGAGGGATTTTATTTTTATATCTCAATTAAAAATCTAGATCTGCTGTTCTCTCGCAATCACCTTATTCACGACCCAATTGAGACGTTACAAATTGAGATCAGCCCATAAAATTTTGGATCATCGAAGTAAGTAAATATATCCCTACAAGCTTCAACATTAAAAGTTATAATTTTAACGTGTTTCTCTAAATGTTTACAAGATATTCCCAGTTAAATCTCAAGATTTAATTCATATATGGTTTGAAAAAAAAAACTTGGTACTTTTTGAATTTGATAGCAATAGACTTTTTTAAATAATTCTTAGACCCGTTAATAATAAAACCAAAGTTGGTTGCCGTTACCGCCGAAAAAAACATTCAATTTGACTACTGTTTCCCCTAAAATACAGTTACCGAAATAATTGAAAAACGGTTATCGCTAAAATATATAACGCAAAAAAAAGTTACAGAAATAGTTCGAAATACCAATAACACTAAAATACCGTTTTTTGGGTTAAGAAATATTATTATTTTTAATAAAGTTGAAATAAAACTTGTAACAAAGTTATAGCTATCCCAGCACGTCATTATAATATTTGACTACAAATTATATTTTATGGTTGAACCGATACTTCGAAATTTATGAAACAACAGTTAGCCATAAATACATTTCCGAAATAACTAAAAATACCGTTACCTGTAAACAAAACCGTTATCAAAATAATCCGATAGACTGTTACTTTTTCACCTTTTTGAATCGGCTGACAATAATATATTTTTATAAAATAAAAAAAGTACCCAATTCGAAATAGTTACCTTACACAGCAAAAAAGAAATTGAAAAAGAGCTGAAAAAGTAATGAATTTAACATTGTGTTGTCATTGGAAGGAAGTACGTACTGGAAAAAAAAAGCTGCAGAAGTTCTTTTTTTTAACACATGGTTGTCATTGGTAGGATGTTCTGCTTTTAAACTTCTTGTTAATTGCTTTCGAAGTACTTCTCTTTAAAATATATTTATAATTTTTTTAAATAAAAATTTTGTTTTAAATGTAATAAAAGATAAAAAAATGTTTTAAAATTTAATTTTTTTTAGAAATTATTTACCTTTTTTCCCACAAAAAATTCATTTATTTTAATTTTTTGGAAGTAATTATTAAGAACTTCCAAAAAATTCAAAATATGCACTTATTTACACTTTTGAAGTAGTGAAAATGTTTTTTTTTTTTGTAGGAAGCACTTGATCATTACTTTTGCTGGGTATTTAAAAACACAATATGAAAGACATCTTTTGAAATGGGAGATTTTGGTAAATAAAATTGGTTAAAAAAAAAATATTTAAATAGCCCTCACACAAATGTTCTAAAAATCCCTCTGAAGGAACAAAATTTCTTCCTTCAAAAATGTATTTATATTTTACTCTAAAATTCTTAAAATAATTGAAGTTTTAAACATATTTCTGGAAAAAAATTTTAAACTTCTTTGGTAAAAATATATCAGAATTGAGATTTTTATTCACTGGTAAAGAACTGAAGATATGTTAAAGTATGTAGGTAGGTCTTCTTACATCGAAGTCATCAAAAAAATACGCACAAGGTACATTTAAGATTTGTCAGTAGATATGATGATCAAAGTTTAAAAAGCGGGATGTCTGGTCACGTTAGCTATACGTCATATTAAAAATCACTTTAACGTGTATAAATCCTAAACGAATGATAGTATCAAGTTAATATTCGTTATAAAAAAGTTTTATATAAGTAGAAAACAACATTGCCAAAATGTATGAGAATCGGTCCATAATTTACCATAGCTCCCAAATAAACCCACTTCCGGGAATCGCCCTAAAGGGCATAAAATTATATAGATGTTAGTATCAATGCATTGTTATGTATTTGTATAATTTATTTTACGTTTAGTAAAAGTATTGGTCTGCAATTGGCCACAGGTCTAATTTTTAGCTGATACACAATAGTGTAGGGTATCATATGGTCGGTTTTGACCGACTATAGTTTCTCTCTCGTAGAGTCTACATTTTCACTTTTAAACGTTAAAACATAATTTATAACAACAAAAGTGAAAAGAATAAAAAAAAAATATTTGCAAAATTTAAATTCTTAAAGAAATTCTTTTTTCTTCGAAAAAATAATTTGAAATTTGTCAAATAACAATTGTTCCTTTTTTTTTTTTTTTTTTGACAAATTACAAAGAATTTAAGATGATTGTCAAATACTAGGGAGTAGGTCTTTAATTGCAACTGTTCCAATTGAATGGATACTTTAAGCGGACTTTTCAGCATAAACGCATTACATATACATATATGTTGGTACATGATAAAATGACATTGCACAAAATACAAATGAAAGCGTATTTTAATACTTTTTTTTATTAAAATAACTATTCTGTAACGTATTTCTATTTTTTTTACTGTTTTTATAACCTACACCACCATAGGTGGTTGGGGTATAATGCGTTTGTGCTGATGTTTGTAACGCACATAAATAATTCACGAACCACTTGATGAAATTATCTGAAATTTTGAATTTGTCTTAGTTTTGACAAGGATAATGATTGTACCAAATATTATCAAAATCGGAAGAGGTGAGAAAATCAGCTGGTTGGTTTTAAATGGAATGACTCATATAATTTTCTATTAAAATTTAGCCAATTATTTGTTTATTATTTATTTTAACGGTACTTCGAATACAATGCCAAAAGGAACCTAAAATTTTTCAAAAAGGGACAGTTAATGAAAATGAAAAAAAATTATAAATCAAAAAAAAAATTTTATCACTCTTGGAATATATAAAAACCAGAAAACAAATATTGCACATATAATTATTTGACAGGGGCATATAAACATATAAATTCTTTCAATGGAGAAACGGATTGTAAACCGGATACTTATTATACAGCAAATGGATACTCTTTCGACTGGTTTAAGTCAATAAGTTGTAAATTTTTAGTGCAAAACTAAAATGAATCAAAAAAAAATCCTCGAAAGTTTCAACTCAGTTTTTTTTACGATTTTTAGTTATAAATGGCTGTATTTCCGTGAGATTTAACGCGAATTGTTTAAAATTTAAGATTTCTTAATTATTTTGTAGGATCTACAAAGAATTTTTAACACTTTTCCTAATTTTAAAGCAAACTTTATCAATACAAGACACTTAAAGTAGGTTTCAAATTTTATCTAGAACATAAATTTGTTCGTGAAAAAAGTAAATTAATATATTAAAATTAAACTATATTTTTTATTTTACTTCTAAGTGTAAATGTAACTGCAAAAAGCCCAGCCCCTATTTTTTCATTATTAAAAGAATAAGCAAAATTATTTCATTAAATATCTACATATATATGTATATGGAACACGTTTTCATTACAGCCTTACAATTGATGCCTACAATTTGTCAAAAGTGTCTTAAAATTGTTTAGCTCCTTTAGAAGCCATTATTTCTTATCGTAATATTAATTATGAATATCAAACTGAAATTGACTTACCTTTTAATAATACTTAATATATTTTTTATTTTACAATGGACTATTCATAAATCGCTTAAAAAACAGTTTACATTTAATTCAATTTATAAAGACTGCTTGCTAACTCGTTCTATTGCCTGACAAACATTATTCAAAGTGTAAGTGTAGAAATAATTGATGGGGTACCCTATGCTTGGTAATTTTTACTCTATTAAATAGAGGGTCTCGAATAGATCTCTTAACTAGCTGGCAAGAGCTTAAGCATATCAATAAAGTAGAAATTTTAAAATACAAGTTTAAAATTTGTTTAACACATCTTATACGACTACTAGGGTATTCACTCGAATATTGTTTGTTCGATTAACAGACAAATGAAAATCAAATAATTGTTCGATTAAATTAAAATCAATAATTTCGAGTAACAATTTATTCGAGCAAATTATGACGATTAATCGAATAATTCGAGTAAAAAAAATATTTTTAATATTTCCTTTCTTAACTAGTTTTTAGGATGTTTTAATTTTAGTTTCCTAAAAAATTAGAAGGAATTTGGACTTAAAATTAAGTTTAGCATGTAAACTCTTCTTTATGTTATGAATAGCTGAACCAATTTATCTAAAAAAGGATCCAAAGAGCTTTTTCTCATTTTCAAAATGCAATAACTCAGAAACTAATAAATATATTTCCGCATATCTTTCACAGCCTAACGGACAAATATTCAAATAATATTTGTGTAAAATATTATACTTAGTCGTGTTTACTAAATTATAAAAAAAATAGGAAGACACGAGAAATAAAATATTTTACATTTTGGTAGAAAATGTAGATTAATTCAAAATAGAGCCAATTATAATTCCTACGCGTACATTTGGGATAAAGAATTATTTATTTTAAATTTACAGTAAATTTTGTCCATTAAATAGGGAAAAGTAAGTAGTTATAACTAAATGTATATTTGACTAATTTATTATACGAATTTATATAATTTCTTATATTTTTGTTAAATATTTTTCCACAAAATGGAACTAATACATTGTCATGAGATTTCTATAAAACAAATAAGAGTAAATTATCATAAAAATTGTATACATTTGTATAATTTTAAATGGTCATCTTAATGCCTTTTAAATATTGAACATAATTGAACAATGAATTATAAAACATTATAAAACCTTATAACCAAAATAAATCTGGATTTAGTAGATCTTCGATACTTAAAAATATTGTACAAACATTTTTTATATAAATGAAAACCTCTGTTGTACATAGGTTAGTATGTGTCCAAATTAAAAAGCGAGGTTATGAAACAAAATCGTAAATTATTCCAAAATGGATAAAAACTCATCATTAGTTTTAATTTTTAGCAAAGGTATTTATAAGTACCTTTAAATGGGAATCATTTTTTTCACAGTGTAAAAACTAGTCATTTTATAGCGTCACAAAAGATACAAAAAGCACTTCGGACTACCCTTAATATAAAATTTGGTTCAAATTGATAGACCAAATTTGTTAGACCTATTTATTTAACTATTAATGAATATATTAAATATAGAGAAACAACGGCATTATCAAAGCAAAAGAAACAAGTATTCATAAATTTTTACGCAAATTTTAATTTTATATTATTTTGGAAAGACTATTCCTTATTTTAAGCTATATTTTTGTTTTCTTTTTTGATAAGCATTGAAAAATCTAGTAAAATTTAAAGTATAAATTAATCGAATAACTTGAGTAACTTAAAAGATTTATTCGATTATTCGAGTAACTTAAAAACTGCATTTTCGAGTTATTTGATTATTCGAACAATGAAAGAGTCGAGTAAAATGAATATTCTAACGACTACTTAAAAACATATCAAACCAACTATATGTACAAAATTTCGTTATCGTACATGCTTTTGTTTAAGAGATATCAGCAGAAAAGTATGAAATAAAGCTACACAAAAAAGAATATTTCAAATCATTTTTTAATAAAATTATTTATTAACTTTATATTGGAATTATATTTATTAATATAGTTAATTTTCTAATTGGTTTACAGATTTGTTTTTTTAATAAATTGACAGCTGTTAGTAAAATATAAAGAAAAATTAAATATTTGTCTATAAAAGTACAGAAATAAAATAAATTTAAGTAAATTTTCAAAAATTTTCACCTCATTTTATATATTTAAGAAAAAAACAGTAATAATAAAATCAATTATTCTAGTTATTAATATTATCATTTTGATGATTGGAACAAAATCAATTAAAAATTAATTAATATTACAAATTTCGTAATTGAAGTCCATTTTTTCTTTTTTCTGTGTACAACAGACACCCTGCGTTTCTAGTATTTGGCCCATAACTTTTTTGTTTATTTACCGATTTTGCCTATTTTCAACCTTATATAAGATAAATATTATTATTATAAATATTCGAGCCCTATCTTGCCTTTTTGCGACATGTTACCCACGGAATCTTTTTGATGGTTTATATAAAAAATTGCTAGAGAACATTTATCATATTTTTATGAAACTAAAATGCATTTTAATCATTCAATATGGTAAATCTATCACTAAAAGTGCTAAAATAGCAACACTGGCTAATAGTGATGTTTCAAAGGACATGTGTTTAGATGAAGGATATATATTTATAGTATATATTTATTAAGTATATGTACATTAGTCACCTAAATGTAGGGTATTTAACAAACAGATTTATACGCTTTTACAGCCTGTAGCTGTGAATAATAAAAAAAATAAAAATTTACATTAATTACCACTAATGGGATAATCAATCTATTTTAATTTTATTAAAATAATATAAAAAATATAAAAAAACAAAATAAATATGATTATGGGAAGATGCATAATATTAAGATAAGACGATAATTTATGGCAACTGTATAAGAACTTGTAACACATCGAACACTAAATGGTCAAGCTGGAGTTTTTAAATGAAATCAGTTCTATGGCTACAAAATTATGAATATACCATAAAAAAAAGTATTATATTGCATTAAGAATAATAAAAAAAAAAAATCAAATAAAAGTATTTTATAATGCTCTTTAATATAAAAAATGGAATTTTATATTTATTTGCATTTTTTTATATCATGCATTTATAATCATGTTAAGAACGTGATTTACAAATTATTTAATTGTCAATTCAACACGATATTTATGGCAATAATAATGGTCAATTTGATTATGACTTCAACTTTGAAATTTATACTTTTTTTGTCTTCATTTGGTTACTATTGATGGGGATTTCTTGGCTCCCACATTAAACAAAAAAATGACAAATGTTTTTCATAATTTTATGTGGAAGTTCCTTAACCACAAGACTCTGGAACAAACCACAGCTATGCATAAGAAAAAAAACTATAGACAGTGGTATGAAAAGAATCAGTCATTAGCACCAATGTTTAACGCCTTATGCATTTTAAATTCCAGCATAAATATGACGACAATTCAAAAATAAAAATACACTTAACGATAAATAGTGAGATATCCGGGAATAGTTTGTAACATAATTATTCTTAATAAACAAATTTTATTTATATTTCTCTCTGTGTGTTTGGATACTAAATTTTTTTTCAGTTTCACACACTTTAAAAAATTGTGCAATTTTAAATAACTCTTTGTCAATTTAACTGTTATTATATAATAATTCATTTGGAAATGTCATGCCTCATGTGAGAAGGTGCCAAAATTATTCAAATTAAATTGTCATTTATTTTATTATTCGATGAGCCACATGACTTTGATTCAAACTACGCGCCATTACTGTCTAAGAATTTTAAATACTTAGTTCATTCTAAAAACAGTAGTCTTCCGTAATAAATTTACTTATTTAGCAACATCGATTATGTGAGAAAACAACTTACAATTCTTCAATAGAATAATATTTTTTTATTAACGTTTTTCGTTTAAAATTTAAAAACACAATTACTTTAAGAATTTCATTTTGTAAAACTACTAATTTTACAATGTGAGAAATATTTTTCTAAGAAAATTTTTAGTAAATTTGTTACTGCTCTGGAATAATTTTCATGGCATCATTGCGTATTAAAGTAACGATCTCGTAACTGTTGCACTATATAATTTGTGTATATTTGGTTCAGATAACTAGTGCATGAGAATTAAGAAATAACTTTAATTTAACTCAAGAAAAATGAGAAAGAAAGATATGGTCGGTCAAGACATTATGAAACCCTACACCATTGTGTATGAGCATCAAAATTCGGTAAGGGGCTTATATCAGACCAGTAGCCAATACTGAACCGATTCATTTACTAAGTGTAAAATAAAATATACGAATACAAAAGAATGCGTTGGTACTAATATTTATATGAATTAAAGCACTTTTGAGCGATTCAACGCTATTTAGTACCAATATTCCTAGGCTCTAGTGGAACACATATCTGTTCACGTGAATGACTTTTACCGAACGGTGTCAATGTTATGGAGATTTAAGATAAAAATTTATACACAAAATAGCCAAAATTCTATTTATAGTCCTAAATCAAAAATTATTACATTTATGTACTCTACAATGATGTATCTTAAATACAAATTATAAATATCGCGATATGTTAAGTATGAGTAAGTATGAGTATTTACTAGGGTATCCAATCGATTAGCCGTCATTCGGTTATCCGATTAATTTTGGTCAATTAACTGTTCGAATAATTTAAAATTGCCTATTTTCGAATAACGAATAAACCGAATAATTTGTATCGAATAACCGATTAACCGAAATTTGGTTTCTTTGGAGTTACAAATTTAGAAATTTTTTATATTTATGTCAACCACATCTTCTTTTTAATATCTATTCTATTCCAGAAAAAATAAATAAAATAAATTTTTAGGAAAGTATTTTTTCATTACTTTCAAAGTATCAATAAGTGTACATTGTCTTGCAATTAGCATCAAAAGATACAATAAAAAATTCAAATGAATTGTTCTGCTATAAAACGTTGAGATTTGGTTGTTATTTTTTCAAATACTTGTTGCAAAAAAGATCTGTTATGGTAATAATTTTTTTATTAAAAAATATGTTGGTTAATATAAAAATTAAAATTAAATTCCTTTTGCCAATAAAAATTAATTTGGACATGCATTGAAATTTTGCATGAAGTCGTGAACATGACTTCTTTCTCACTGAATAGGTATCAAAAAAGAGAACAAGTCTAATGACAAGTATATGTTAAATTCAGTGTTGTCAACTTTTTTGAAGCAAAACGCGCTGGCCATCACTTAAAAACGCGCTAAAAAGCGCTAAATTATATTTGAATAAAATTTGTTTTTATCTTTTAGTAAAATATATATTTTTTATTAAGAGCAAAACAACTTATTATTTTAAGTTCATGTGCAAATATTTTGTAGTAATATGCAATATTGAACATTAAAGTTTTATAAAAACAATATTTAAGGTACAAAGAGAGGTTATACATTTGATAATAACTTTTAGTTAAAAGCTTTTAAAATTAAAAATATGTTAAATTAAAGTATGAAAGTCTTAGGCCCAGCATTATACTGCTCACTCAGTGGCCAAATCCTGTTTTAAAAATAACCTACCGGAAAAGGGGTTTAACGATCATAAATCCCTTAAATGTAGCAAGAATTTTTGCACATGTAAGTTCATATAAGTTCAAATCTGTGTGCCGAATTTCATGAAGATCGGTCCATAATTGACCATAGCTCCCATATAAATTAATATAAATGTTAATATTGACGTAATATTCTTTATTCGTATATTTAATTGTATATTTAATACAAGTATCGGTCCACAATTTCACAGGTCTAGAAAAAAGAAGAACCCTCCCTAAATTTTGATGCTCACAATGGTGTAGAGTATTGTCGGGCTTGACCGACTGTATCTTACTTTCTAGTTCTTAATGGGTTAATGTTTATGTTTAATCAATTTTAACTTGAACATTATAAGATTTATTGCTATTTTTAAGAAATGTAGTCTTTTGATAGAAATAATAACTTCTGCAAAAAAATACAGTTTAAACGGTTTTTTTAAGGTTTTCATGTACAGCCAGATGGACGGACATCGTTAAATCGACTCAGAAAATGATTCTAAGCCAATTGGTATAAATTAAGGTGTGTCTTAGACTAATTTTTTTACAAACATCAGCACAAATCTATGTAGGGTATAAAAACGATGAATTGCTTTCAATAAAGAACAATTTAAACATTTCAAAAGTAGAACAAGGTACATTTTAGTGCTTTTTTGGAAGTTGTTAATGTAAACGAAAAATTTGGTACATTTTCAAACGTAAATCTTTCAGTAACTTTAGGGGGTATCAAATATATTCAGTGTTTTTTATAGTTTTTTAACCTGAATGTATCTTTGATGTATTTATGAGTTTACCATTGCTTAACTAAATTTGTTTTCGACTTGAAGTTGGTTGATGCATGGTTCACAAAATGTCGACCAAAATTAATTTTGTGTTATATTCCAATTTCCAAGTTTATGATTAAACGGTTTAGATTAAAAAAAAAATATATAACAATTTTATAATCTTCGGACTTCACAGATTCAGACAAGTATCCGGTCTGAATCATATTGCTTACAGGGACTAAAATATTAAAATAAATATGTAAAAAAATGTTTATTTACACATTAAAAAAAATTACACTTTTTGAGATATTTTGTTGATTAAACTCTCGAAACACAAAATGTAGATGCATGTACATTCTCAAGACTTTAGAGAATCATAAACTTTTTCAAATATTATATACATAGATTTTAATATCGCAATTTAAAGTTATGCTTCCAAAAAAATGTCAAAATAAATGTATTTTTAGCGAGAAAAAGGGTAAATACATGATTCCAAGAAAATTAAAATTTGCTCAAATTTTTCAATATTTTTAATTCCTTTCAATTGAATTTTTGTAAAAAAAATGTATAAAAATAGTTTTAAGATAAGTACATCTAAACAATTAAAAAAAAACATTAGAAAAGAACATATTATTTTCACCTCCCAATTAAAACATAATGTTAATATCATGACTTTTTCAGCTGCTTTTTAGTTCAGGGAAGTAAAAAAATAAATCAAGAATGAAAAGTGGTGCAAGCAGAGCAGAAAAAACAGCATCTACGTTAAAACATTATTTCCATTTTGGATAAATATTGAAATTTGATAGATAAATACATATAAAAACGGAAAAAAACTAAAATTTTCAAAATAATATACTTATTTTTGGATTATAAAAGTAGCTAAGTAAGGAAATTTATAATTTCGTGATCACTTATGTAGACAATATCTAAGGAAATCGACGATGACTAATTCGATTGCTGCCCCTTTTGATATGAAACAATATTTATTTAATTATAATTAAATCCAGTGTCCAAGCATTGACAGACATATTTTCAATGCGACCCTGCCCTCCAGTATTATAAGATCATTTTTTTTTTTACTTATGTTTTTTGTTAGGTATAAAAATATACAAAATACGGTACGTAAAAATAAAATGACCCAGATTTTGCCAATTGATTCGCAAATATCAAAAGTAACATAAATCACAATTGACCTCAAGTGTGTCACTAATAAAGATCTTTCTAAAAAACATGTTTACTAAAAAAAATTTGCAGAATATTAATTATTTTGGGTTAGTTCAGGTCAATATTCAAAACATATGTTTAAATTGCTTTAATTTTTGCACAACTAAATTATTTTTGATACTGAGAACTACAAATAAATTCAATATAAATTTAAAATAAACGCCACTCTATATATCATGTGATCATTATTATTGATTTATATATTATTTTTTTATTTTGTTTTTGGTCTTTTGAGTTGATTGTAATCAGTGATCAATGAGAATGTGAGCCAATATAAATAAATCACTGCATCATCAATTGAGATCGTCATCGTCATCATCACCAACATCGTGATCATTATTATTATCGCCGTTTGGTACCTAAAATTCCATTGTGTACAAGTTCCAAAAAACAAAACGCACTTGACTTTATATTTAGTGTGGTTTTTTTGTGATAAATGCCATTTAAAGTGAAAGCAGGAGGGTGGTGAGTAAAGTTTTAATATTAAAATTTTAAGATTTTTTTTAAAACTCTCATAACCCTCGTCTTTATTTTTTTCTTAACAATATATCACGTTATTGTTATTAAAATGCTTGATTTCTTATTGAACACCTTTTTTAATGCATTACTTATTATTTTGCTACACATTGTCTTGATTTTATATATACACACACACCTACATACATAAATACATAAAGAACATTTATTATAAACTCGTACTCAATACTTATACCCCTTTAAGAATTTTCTTATGCTTATTCGTACGTGTATTTATCTAATAAATCTCAATCTCAATTGTTTTTATCTCTGTGATCATTTTATCAGATTTATAGTCAGATTTGTATTGTTTTGTGTGCACTCTGTTCTGTCTTCTTTTTTAATTCCTTGATCATTGATCATTTAAAGAACTTTTATTTTTTATTGACCGTCTACGGAACAGATTTAAATTCATTTTGTAGGTGTCTTTTTTTTAGGATGTGTGTAATAAAATATTTTGAGAATCATTTGAATGTGTTTTATGATCACGTCGGTGTCAAATTGTTTGTTTTCAGGTTCACTAACCTACATCACTCTCATTTGTTGAAATTATATTTCAAACATTGAAGTGGGTGGTCTCTTTATACTTTATGTTACAATCATGTATCTAAATATACATATTACAACTTCATATGGACTTAAACAAAAGATTAATTGAAACAACAAAGTTTTTTGCCAATTAAAGGCAAGTTTGAAAGAATTAAGTTTTTCAGGTGTATTATCTGGACTTAATCATCCATCGCATCGTTGCTTATTTTACTGAAAACCATGGCAAAAAGCAAACATTTGACTAAATAATTTTTAAAATTTTTCAAAATTCAATGGAACAGGACTAGAAGTTACTCGTTGTTACGAAAAATATTACCTGTGGAGCTTCAACAAGTTTATACTGCATATATCTAATATAATAAAATTTAACTGCCCTGCAATATGTGTTAAAGAGCACTTCAACACATTTTCGTTAATAAGATAATAACATCTAAACTAATAAAATATTTCCATTATTTAATATTTAAAAGGCAAATCTTTAAGCTTTAAAATGTTGAAATAGAATCACAGGCGCTTAAAGTGTTTCCCTTAATATTCAATATTATACATGATATTGTCAGTAATAAAAACTCATTATGTTTATAAATTTGTTTCTTATAAACTGGAAAATCATTTGATTTATCAGATTTTACCTACAAACTGTTCACTTTTCCATACTAAATCAATATTAATTAAAATTTATTGCCCTATCTTCCCCTTGTATATTTTTTAACAGGTAAACTGCAAAAACCTAATAACAATGACTCGTATTTTTCTTGATACTGATTAGGGGAATTATTGTTTTATGACGATCGGTCCTAATATAAAACTTATTTTTGTAAATTTCTTCATACTAATAATTTTATGATCTTTACCCAATAGTGGACTAATATTCACAAAATTTAGTAGTGTGATTTGTACTTATATATAAAAAACTTATTTCTGTAAAATATATTTTTGATATTAACATTTATATGATATTTGTATCCGTTAAAGAGATTTCCGGAAGAGGGTCTTATATGAGAGCTATAGTCAATTGTGAATCGTTCTTCGTGATCTTCTTCGTAAGCATATTAAGCTTATATAAAATTTATTTGTGCTAAATCTCATTGAATTTGTTCAAAGTTATGACATTTATGAGCTTTAACCCCTATTTCGAGAGGACATTTGTGTGGGGAACAGGTGAAATAATAGATCGATCATAACCAATTTCAACAGCCTTCATAATTATGCCAAAATGATTACTCGTCTCAAATTTAACTAATATATCTGCAAAATAAAGTGTAGTTTTTTCTTTAGATTTTTTTTTTAATAAATGCATTGGTTCAAAAGTTATAATTTTTGCAACTAAAAAAGCCAAAATGAGCCACTGTGCATGGGCTCAATTTTGATCATTACAACTGAAAAAATATATATATATACAATGTATTTAATATAACTTAATCATTCGGTTTTCAACGTAAAACTTCTCCGTTTGGTTTTCTAGAAATCATTCAATAACCAATTTGAACTAATTTTCAGCTATTTTAGAACGAGAATCCTGTATTTTGTCAGAAAAATTTTGCAGTTCTCGAATTATTAGTTACCAATAAACAGAAATAAACTATATGATTTTTTAAATAAAATACTCGAATAAATAAAAACACGATTTTAATAAAATATCTAACCAATCAAACATCATTATATAGATTAAATTAAAATGAAATAAATGCTTCAGAATTTCTATTTACAAAATTTACACTCATATTTATCTACACACATATGTATGTATGTATGTATGTATGTATGTATGTATGTATGTATGTATGTATGTATTATTATACATATGTTAAATTTCTTGAATAAAAAATTTTAATGTTGTTATTACTGACAACCTAGGAATGTCGCAATCATAACAAAACATCAAATTGTTCAAGCGAAATAAAATTGTCTGGACAATTAAATTGACGTAAAATCATGTATCTCAAAACATAAGAAACTGTTTAAAGTGTTGTACGAGTATTTTACGAGACTTTTCTCTAATGATGTTTTAATAAAAATAAATCATATGAAAAATATTATAATAATAGAATTACATACACATATTTAAAATTATTTGTTTTATATTAAAAATATAAATATTAGAATACTTCTAATGGTTTATTTAAAACTAATTAACACTCAGAGAGTTTTAACTTAAAAACATATTTACAATAACTGTTAAATGTGCAAATATGTACCCAGCAAAATCCTTTTGCTTTTCGGTAATGTCAACTATTTATTTAGGTTTACAAAATGTGTGAAATCTTCCTAAAAGTAAGTTAATATAAATATGGTAGTACCCAGAAAAAACTTTAATTACACGGTTATCAAAGATATTACATTACTTAAAGTTGTCAATTAATTACAATACGATTGAAAAACTCATTACCATTTATGGTAGTGTCCACGAATTTATGGGTCCCCATTACTAAGGAACTTATTATACAAATTTAGTTAATTATTTTAAAATTTCACTATATAACAATTTGATATATAATTGAACATATCCCCTACATAGAATTCCCGGGTGGGAAATCCCGGGAATTTTTTTAAATTTTCCCGGGAAAACGGGAAATTTAATATTCACATAGTTTTATAATCCTATAGCAAAAATGGTACTGTTAGTATCGTCTCAGTGAAAATTTTACATTAATATAAATTATAAACACATTACTAACTAATGCAATTTTTGATTTTAATACAAAATATAAATACATGAAATTCGATACAAGTGATATTTTATATTATTCAAAACATTTCATCGGTGCGCTTATGAATATTCCTATTTGACGACTTTTCATTAGGAAAAAACGATTTTTTTTTTTTTTTTGTCAATTCACATTTTAAGTCTACAAGTTTTTAATTACATATTGCTATAATCTTTAAAATATTTTAATGATGATGTACCATTTTCAAACTTCATTTAAATTCCTTGGCTCTGAAAGGTTCTTTCATATTTCTTTTTGCCAATATCTTTAGATTTTTTCGACATAGTCCAGTTTGTATCACATGATATTATACTATCTTAAAAGCTCGATTTTGGACTATTTTTGGCAATAATAAACATTAATTATTTATTTTAAAATATGTAAAAATTTTCAAATGAAAAATCTACAACAACTTTTCTTTTAATATCAGAAATACATACCGCTTCTTTTTCAAAATTTAAATTTAAAATACACGTTTTAAACTACGAATGTATTTTATTATTTAAAATTTTTCGTCTTGAAATAATTAACAATATATTTCAAATGAAAACTAATTTTTATCAGATTTCTGAACAATATATCAATTGACCGCAAAATATTGTTAAGAACCAACTTTAAAAGTTTTTAGATTTATGTTTTGGAACGAATTAAAACGATAAGAAAAACTATTTATTACTGAAGTTTATGCCACAGATGATTTATCTTTTTTAAATTTTTAGCATGAAAATCTATTTAAGTTAAAAGCCTGAAGTATACAGTTTTTAATTAAATATTAAAAGTACTAGTTTTTTATTCCACAACGCTATTCTAAAAATAATAATTCTACTGAATCATTTTATAAAGAAATCATTGAATTTTTATTCAATCAAATCTTCTGCAAATTGAATGGAAATATTTATATATTTTAAATATTTTTTCTTTTATTCGTAAAAAATTTGAATATAAAAATATTTTAATGATTTAAAATATTTTTTAAGCTTGAATTGTATAATTGGTATTATTGCGAAGTCAAAGAATTTAAGTCTATGAATTGAATTGTTATGAATGCTCCAAAGAAATGACTGAGATAATAAATTTAATTCAATTTTGAAAAGCGAATTAAATCTTTAGAACCTTTGCTTACAATAAGCACTTATTTTATTTGCATGAAATATATATTTTTTTTTTTTTAATTGGAAGTAATACTTCAATATTGTTTTATTTTCTGTTAATTAATCATGAATGTGATTTATAATGCTGTATTATAATAGAAAAAATAACATTCTTCATAAAAAAATCATTGCTTTTTTTCTTATATTTTAAATTTCTCGGGATTCCCGGGAATTCCCGGGAAATTGAATTTTTCTTTCCCGTTTCCCGGGAAACAAAATATCACGGGAAACCCCAAACCCTACTCCTACATAATGCCAACTTTCGACAGTCATTTTAAAGTGCATATACAGCGGACGAAATAAATATAAGTTCACCCGCAAAATTCAGAAAAAAATTCGGTTGTTGAAATTTATTTTTAATTTTTTCCTTTTAGCAGAGGTACATATACGAGCTTAGAAACACAAAGACGAAGCCTATTGATCGGTGATCCGTCCATTATTTCACCTAGCCCCATACAAATGTCCTCCCGAAAAAGTGGTTTAACGATCATAAATCCTTAAATTTGGCAATATTTTAATGAAATTGGTCCATAATTAACCATAGCTTTCATATAAACACCTCCTCTGAAAATCACTTTAATGGACATAAATTCCATTAAAATGTTAGTATCAAGTTAATATTCGACACAAATAAGTTTTATATAAATATAAATTATAGTAATTTCACATAGTCCCCATATAAGGCCCACCTTCGGGAATCACCCAAAAGTGAATAAATTCATATAAATGTTAGTATCGACGTAATATTCTGTATTCCTATGTTTTTTTTACACTTAATATAAGTGTCGGTCCACAATTTGGCCACAGGTCTCGAAAGAAGAAGACCCCTCCCCGAATTTTGATGCACACAATAGTGGTAGGTTATCATATGGTCGTGCTTGACCGACTATATCTTTCTTTCTCGTTTCTTTTTTAAGTTTCTTACACTTGGCGTTTGTGAGTCATATTAAATTCAAGCCTAAGCTTATATCAATCAAAGCTTAAAAATTTCAAATAACAATGATAAAAAGAACCATGAGGCACACAGAACGATCAAAGCTCTTCAAAAATACAAATATAAAATTTGTTTAAATATTTTGCTTTTACTTTTCTTATGTTCTATAAGGTATAAGTTTGATAAACCGAAAAATCGAAAAAAATGGTTCCGAATAGTATCGAACTAACAAATAACACAAATTTGGAAAGTAGTTCGCCGTATGTCAAATTTACTCAGATTTAAAATTTTGTCATTACATTAGAAGCACCCAGAAATAGTAATATTATTTTAGATCATAGGGTATTACTTAATTGTGGCAGTTGTATCTAAGTTAAAAGTGAACATAAAAAGACCACATCAGTGTTCAAATCTGTATAGATTTTTAATTCTTATAGAGAAATATCGCCAAAAATTTCGTAAAAGTACTTTAAAATCTTCTTCAGAAGCCTTACCAAAAAAATTTAAAAATCATCTTGTTAACAATTAATTTCTTCCATAAAATGACACATCCGAAGAAGAAATGTTGTGTGTAGTAACTTTATTTTTGCTTATTAAAAAAAAAAAAATGTTACGTTTTATTTGAACGCACACCTTAAATTAACCCTACAAATTTCAGTGTAGAACAATGGAACAGTCTACTATGAATTGATGGAAAACGAAATTTTTCTTTATATAACTGCATAGTTAGTCTATTTTTAATTTATTTTTTATTAGCCCGTTTTAGAAATTTGCATCTTTTTAACAAACTGAAACATTAAAAATTATAATTTTAATGTTATTCTCGAAATGTTTTCAAAAAAAATCAAGTTTGAAATCAAATTCGGATTGATGAAAAACGTAATTTGATAGAAAGTTTTTTCTAAATAATTCTTAGCCCCACTAACAAAAAAACAATAACTACAAGTTAAACACTAACAGTCATCTAAGCATATAAAAGAGTAACGTTACTGACTGACTGATTCATCATTCCACAGCCCAAACGGCTGAAGCTAGAGAGAAGAAATTTGGAACGTAGGTAGGTCTTCCTCCATATAGATCCACTAAGAAGGGATTTTTGGAAATTCGAATGATTAGGGGGTAAAAAAGGGTAAAAACGGGTAAAATCGGTAACTCTATAACTCCTAAACTAATAAAGATACACAAAAAGTTGAATAGTTGAAATATTCATTTAAAAAATAATCGGACAGGTGTCTGGTACTTTTTTGAAAATAGGACCTTTTAGAGAGAAAACGGGTAAAAACTGTATTTTGGTACTTTTTTGTTACCATATGTATCTTTGAAACCAATCAACATACAAATAAAATTTATGCTGTATTCATAACTTATCAAAAAACGAGAAATATGAATTTGGTACTTTTTTGAAATTCGAACGTTTAAGGAGTAAAAATCATACCTATTTTTGGAACTTTTTTCATAAAACATTTTTTTTTTTGTATTTATTGACATAACCATTTAATATACATCACTATAATTTAGAAATACAATTTCTGATACTTTTATGGGTAAAAAAAGTACCAAAATGTGGGTAAAGGTGGGAAATTACATTTTATTCAAACTTAATAATGAATTTTCAATTACATTAAACATAGAAACATTCTGTGTGTAAGAATTTAAGAGGATGAACTTTGTGGTACTTTTTTCTTTTTCTAATGGTACTTTTTGCATTTTTTGCAATTAAATTAAATATGCATGGTCCGATGTGGGAAAGAATTCACAAGAGGGGTCTTTGTGGTTCTCTTTTGTTCTTCTAATGGTACTTTTTAAATTTTCTATAATATTTAAACTAGGAACATGGAATTAAAGATATGTGGCCCTAATTGAGTGAGAATTCATAAGAAGGGATTGTGGACTTTGTGGTACTTTTTTGTTTTTCTAATGGTCCTAAATTAATAAGAATCTATAAGAGGGGACTTTGTGGTACTTTTTTGTTATTCCAATGGTAATTTTTGAATTTTTGGCAATATTTAACCTAGAAACATGAAATTAAAGATATATGGTCCTAAATTAATGAGAATTCATAAGAAGGGATTTTGTGGTACTTTTTTTGTTCTTCTAATGGTACTTTTTGAATTTTCTATAATTGTGAATCTAGAAACATGAAATTAAGGACATGTGATGCTAAGTGAATGAGAATAGATAAGAGGGGACTTTGTGGTACTTTTTTGTTCTTCTAATGGTACTTTTTGAACTTTCTAACTAATATTTTACCTAGAAACATGAAGTTAAAGTTATGTGGCCCTTAGTGAATATCTATAAGAATGGATTTTGTGGTACTTTTCGTTCTTCTAACAATACTTTTTGAATGTTCTGTAATATACATCCTAGAAACATAAAATTGAAGATGTAAGGTCCTAAGTGAAACAGAATCCTTAGAAGGCTCTTTTTCCTTATTCTAAAATACTTTTTCGCTAATCTAATATTAGAAATCTAAAATTAAAGAGATATTGTTATTTATGAATGAGAATTCTCAAGCTCTATTAGTCACATTCCTCTATACTAAAAAATAATAATAGGAACACTTTGGTAGTTTTTTAACTTTCGAATGTTAAAGATGTTAAAAATTGGTACTTTACTGCTACCCTATCTAACATGCCTTTTGTACTTTTCGAAAATCCTATTTTAAATTTATTTTATAGTATGGTTTTTATAAAAAATTTCCGCTTACGAAGTAGCGGGTTAACAGCTCGTTTAAAATAAAATCATTAACACAAGGTTTTCGTTAGCACTAACATTAAGTAAATTTAAACTAAAAAATTGTTCAGTTTATACAAAAATAAAAAGCAGGGATTAAAATTATGTATTAACTATTTTTTTGATTACTAAAAACTATACAGCAATATGAGTAGTCCTTGGGTTGAGACTCGCTACTGTGTAGTGATTTGAGTGCATCTATAGCCATCTCCTTTCCGCTCTGAGCATGATGACGTCCTATCTCTTTTGCGATTGCGCTGTTGTCCAGACGTAATTGGTTTTGGTTCATCGTTCAATTTTATATCTCGCAGTATCGAAGCATCTGTGCTAGCAGATTCCTGTAAATATACAAAAAAATATTGAACGATATTCGTATGTAAAACACTTTTTTCCACTTACCAATTGTATAGAGGAAATTGATTGCGTACTTTGGCGTACTCTTGCGGCCTCCTAAAACATCATTAGTTTAAAATATTTCCACACAATTTTAAATGACTCGTCAGTCCCCTGACCTGACTTTTTTTTCCAAATTTTTCTAAGTTGCAGTTAAATGAGGTCCGCAAATTTGCCCATATGCCTTTGCAGTCATTAAAAGACATATTTACTGAATCTGCCACCTCTTGCCACAAAATGTCTTTGGGGAGTTTATATTCGGGGCAACCAGCATCCCATAAACATCTCCGGGCTTCAACTTCCTCTATAAGTTGGATTATGTTGTCGTGTGTCCATACTGATTCCACCTTTTTGCGGTATGACTTTTGTTTTGGCCTACTTATCTTTTTGACATCATCTGAAGGCGACTGGATAATAGCCTCAACAATTTCCTCATGACCGCAGTCTATTTCAATTATAGATATATCACTATCCATTTTTGTTTATTTAATTAAAATTTTTATTTCACTTTGCTGTTTAATGTGCAGCGTTGTCAGTATAAATGATTTATCTGACAATGGCGCCATTGTCAGATGCATAAAATTCGCACAGCTGACAATAAAAATTGTCAGACAATTATCTGGCAACGTTATGTATTTACACGATTGCCAGATGTCTAACAATATTATTGGGTTACAATTTACTGACAATACTTTTTCTAGCAACGTTGCAAGACATAAATTGTAAGTTTAAACAGTTGTTAGACATTTTCTGAACATTTTTCTGCCAACATTGTTAGATCTGACAATCGTGTATACATACATTTAGTTTTTAAAAGGAAAGTAATTTCAAATATGAAAATTTATTTAACTGTCGCTTATATTGAACCAAAAATATTTTTGTAAATATGAAATATTTCAAATTGCTTTTAGCAAAGAATACTAAGAAGAGAAGGCTTGTCAAAAAAACCTAACTCTATTGCCAAAAAAAACATAACTTTAAGATTGTGTTAGTCAAATTTATTTATATGTATTAGTGCTGAAACCACTTTCACCACACATCATAATCATACATAGTTGCACAAAAGAGTATTAACAAATTATTAAATATAATTCATCACAATTACGTCGAGTCTATATTAGAGAAATTTGTATCAAGACAAACGTCAAATTTTTGTTTGAGTTGCAGATAATTTTTTATCTCTGTCAATTATAGGGGAAAACGTATGTCATAATCAGTGTTGCCAGTTTAGCCTTTTTAAGGCTAGATCTAGCCTTTTTATTTTGATTTTAGCCTGAAAATTTTCGTTTTAGCTTCAAGCTTTTTTGTTAGCTTTTTTTTATTTTTAACATAGCCTTAAAAAGGCTAAAATTTTACAAATTTTATTTTTACAAAATCATCAATTTAAGCATTTGTGTATACTAATTCTTACAAAAATATCGAAATTATTTATATTTAATGAAAATTTTCGCCTGCGGCGCTTCATTCTACAAAAATATTACAATTATTATTTTACAAACTTTATTACCCATATAAATTAATTACTTTATATTTACAAATTCACTAAAATATATTTGATAAATACCAAAATCTAATGAGAAAAAACTAATGCTTTTTTAAATAAAAAAATATGTTAGCTTTTTTCTGGCTTTATTTTTTGGGGCATTTATCCTTTTCTGACCTGACAATTTTCTTTTAACACTGCAATAACACTGACAAATTCAGTCTACATTAGACAAATCTTTATCATGATAAAATTTTGACGTTTGTCTTGATAAAAATTTGTCTAATGTAGACTCAAAGTTATATTCGCAGATTTTTAACTTTTGATGCGGGTTACATCCACAAATAGTAATATAATTACATTTCTTTGCTTTTTGTTGATGAATATGAAAATAATTTAAAATTATTTTAAAATCTGTTTTATTTTTAATACCAAAAGTAGCAACATTGTTCGTTCAATTTAAATTTCAACATACAAAAAAGGAATGTCAAATAAAATAAAAAAATATTTTTTCAGTTTGTGGAAAATATTCGTTTAACGGGAGTTAAAATACTATAAACGCGTGTGAAAAAATAATAAAAATATCGTGTGTTTGTTGAAAAATGTGTCGTGTGTGTAATTTTCCTTAAATTTTAAGGAAAATATTTGTTTATTTTGTGTTGTTTTTCTCTCTCACAAGTGTGTTGAATTCACACAGAACTTGTATGTGAAGAGAGAGAAATGTTGTTGTTGTAGGAAAGAGTACTATTTTCCCTTCTTAGTATTCTTTGGCTTTTAGTTTAATAAAAATAATAATTTTAATATACAATTTTCTTAGCATAGAAAATTTTACTACCAAGAAATGAAAATTTGAAAAATTTTAAATTTATGAGAAATTAAAATTTGAAAAATTAAAATTTTAGTTTTATGAGAAATGATTTTTTTTACTAAAAATTAAACTTAAATTTTATGCTGCCAAAAGGAAATTTTTATTATATTATACATAACCAAAAATTATTTACACGTTATAAGAATAAATGTTCAATTATTTCATATATTTTTTTCAATAAATTAAATGAAACCAAACTAATGCTAATATGGAATCTTTTTTAAACTGAATACAGATTTTTGTAAAATCTGTGGTGAAATCGTAATGTCGTAAAGCTAATTATCACATTTTAAATGTATCTGGCAGACTTCTTTTAACCCTACGGTACATACCCAAAAAAATTAACGTTAGTCAATACCCGTGGTACCCGGGTACCATAGTGTAATTTTCGTTGATTTTATTCAAAAAATATATAATTGTATACAAATTATTTATTACGACCATTTAATTGAAAAACATGTAGAAAGACATGATTGAGTATTTAAGCGATGTCCGTCTGTCTTGCAGTCCATAATAAACTTTTAATGAAGCTACAAATTGCAGTTTTTGAAATAATTGTATGAATTTTACCTTTATATGATGCAGACACGAGCTCTGTTAAAATTAGTTTATAATGGTTTCCTATTACAACAAAGTGCCCATACAATTTTTCTTCTAGCATCGGGTTTTGACGTTCATAAATTTTTTTATTATTGCATAATTTAGTACATATAAAAGCTTTATGGACGTTAGAAACCCTATTTAATTTTATAAAATAATTTTTATTAACCCAAAAAACTAATAAATAAAATTTTTTATCAGGTTCGCACCTCAAAAATCCATAGCTTCCATATGTGACCCATTTCCGAAAATTATCATAAGGAATAACCAAGAATAACCTTTTTTACAACACTAAGGAATGTTGTCATAGCGTCTTATCGTATTTGGAGCTACAATATAGAAAGCTGACGTTCCTTAGCACGAATATAGGAAATAATTTCAATATCTTGAGCACTTGCATGATATTTTGGATTAAAAGTGATGGACATTACTACATAATATTGAGAAACTGAAAGGAATTCACAAAAACCAAAATCAATGCGATGAAAGATGTAAAAACGGCTAAAATGTGCGCTATCATTTTCATATTCATAAATACTGGCTCAAAACAGCGATAATTCGAAAATTTTTTAACTTGTCACATATTATCCTTTATTTCTTTTTCTGAAGCTCCCAAATAACTTAGAAATATCAAAAAAAGCTTATTTCTGAAAATAGTTCTCCTTCAAATCCTAATGGAGTCACTACTTATAAATTGGCAATTTTAACTGTCATAGACATGCTTATTCTCAAGTTTAAACAAAAAATTAGTAAAATTTTAACTCTATATAAATCAAAGGACAATAAAAATAAGATTTTCAATAATAAATAGTCAAAAAAATAATAATTGTAGTGCAAACTACAGAAATTATATGGGGGTACCCGAGTCCCATTTGTATTCAATCCAGTAGGTATCATCTTTAAAGACATTTTACATATAGACCAAGTTAACAAAATTTAGGTTTTTTCAGTTTTTATGTTGTATAAGCACCTTAATCACGACGATCTGAAGTTTCGTGGCTATATAAATGAGAGCACTTTAATGTTAAAAATGGTACCCGGGTATGTACCGTAGGGTTAAATAATTTTATGATAACTTTGGTTTGATTTTTCTACGTATTTTGAGAGACATAAGCTCTTCTCACAGTTGGAAAGTTTTTAATGAAATACATTTTAAGTGAGACTATCGAAAGTATTTTCAAATTTTGCTTCATAAAGTGTTAAAATAATCTTCCAAAATTTTTTACTGAAATTTGTTGATCTGCAAAAAAAGAATACGTGAACTTATCTGTCACAGATTTTTTTAGCATGTCAAATATGGTGGTCAAAAAAATATTTAACTATAAATCCATAATTATTTGTTCGATTTAGAAAAATGAAAGAATGCCGACTAAAATTACTTTTAAATTATCTAAGCTTTTTTATAGAGTTATGAGAAATTTCGGATTTCGTATGACATCTGGAATTTTCGACGAGATTTCGGATTTTGGATGGAAATTTAAATTTTTTGAGCAAATTTGGATTTTATTGGTGAAGTTTTGGAATTTCGTATTTTTGGTAAAATTAGTATTTTTTATTGAAATTTCATATTTTTGTGAAATTTAAAATTTTTGGTGAAATTTTGGATTTTTGTTGAAATTATAAATTTTTGTTGATATTATAAATTTTTTATAAATCCGTATTTTTGAGAAATTAGTTTTTGTTGAATTTTCATATTCTTGGTAAAATTTTGGATATTAAAATTTTGTTAAATATTAACTATAAAGCACCAAATATTAAAAATTAGTTCTTCTAGACAAATATGTTTGAGTTTTTAGTCTAATAGGTTTAACATGCAATATATTTTTTTAAGCACAAAAGAAGACACAATAAAATAAACCATTTTAACCAATCAATTTCTGCCACAAGTGCAATTAAATTTGGTTCTTATTTGGTATATATCCAATAAGTGTATTTTTAATTATTTTACATAATTATAAGGATTTGCTTTTAGTAGTAAAAATTTTATTTACATTTTTTAAACTTAAAATTAAATTTTGTTAGTTTTTTTTTAGTAAATTTTGTTAAATTTCTTATATAATTTTAGTCAAATTTTTTTAGTAATAAAAATTCAATTTCTCATAAATTTTTAGTTTTCATTTTTGAAATTTTCATTTCTTTGAAATTATAAACAATTATAATTTGAATATGTGAAAAAGCTACAAAAACTAAAATTTTAAAATTTAATTTTAAATTTGGGCAAAATTATTTTATTCCGCTTTCTAAAAGCATAATTGAAAAATTAAAAATTTTGATATTTTAAATTTGAATATTATTAAAATTATTATATTTTAAAAAAATTTTGTGGATTTCATTTATAATTATGAAACAGAAAGCAATTTCTCTACTAATTTAGTAGTTTTTTTAATCCCTGATAAAAAGTCTATCCAATCCACATTTTGGTAAATAAAATTTGTAAAAATTATTTAAATAGTTCCCATACAATCTCTGAAAAAACAAAATTTCTTCCTCCAAAAAATAGTTTATTTTTTATTCTAACATTCTTAAAATAATGAAAGTTAGAGAATCATTATTAAACCTATTTTTGGAAAAAAAATCCATACTTTTTTAGCCAAAATTTATCAACACACAAAGTACATTAGAGATCAGTCAGTAGAGAATCATCATAACAATTTAAAACTTTTAAAAGTTTGTGATTACTTGATATTAACATTTGTTATGAATTTATATAAGTAAAGGGATGTTCGAAGCAGGGGCTATGGACCGACATTTCTGAAATTTGACATACTGATTTGTATTTATAAAAAAAACTAATTTGTGTCAAATTTCTTTAAAATTTTGAAATATTTAAGACATATATTAGTATTAAAAAAATTAGTATTATAATATATCTTAAGTTGAGTGTTGCTAAATATTAGCACAAACGAATGTAACCCGAAGTATGTTATAAAACTTGATATTCATAATAAAATACATTTTATTTCGTTTTTGAAATTTGCAACAAGATTTGTTCCGGACGACCACAGTGTAAATTCCCAGGCAGAAACTGCCAACCGTACGAAACATCAAGTGCTGGCAAAATATTTTTTACAAATAAAACAAAGCGGTTTGCCAAAGTTTGAATTTACATCCAGTAAAATGATTTGCCAATGCTTTTTATACATTACACCACCATAGGTGGTTGGGGTATTATGCGTTTGTGCTGACGTTTGTAATGCACAGAAAAAATTATCGGACTCCCACGTTAAAGTATACCGTTCAACTCAGAATCACTTTCTGAGACGAACGGTTTGTAACGGTCGATTTAACGATGTCCGTCCGTCTGGCTGGCTGTCTCTCCATGTAAATTTTGTGAATAAAGTACAGGTCGCAATTTTAAAGATATCTTGTGAAATTTGGCAAGAATGATTAGTTTGACATAAAGACAAAGCTTATTGAAATTGATTCTGATTGGTCCATTATTTCACCTAGCCCCCATATAAATGTCCTCCCGGAATAGAGGTTTAAAGATCATAAATGCCTTAAATATAGTAATATTTTAATGAAATTCGGTGCAAAGGAGTTTTGTATAAGTGTTAATCTTTTTGGCCATAGCTCCCATATAAATCCCTCTTACGAAAATCACTTTAACGTGCATAAATCTCAAAAAAATGTCAGTAACAAGTTAATATTCCGCAAAAATAAATTTTTATTTTAGTAGAAATTTTATAATGTTCGGTCCATAATTTATATTAGCTCCCATATAGCCCACTTTTGGGAATCGCCCTAAATCGCATAAAATGATGGTGTAGGGTATCATATGGTTGGACTTGACCGACTATATCTTTCGATCTCGTTCTTTTTACAGTCGAACACGGTTATAACGAACTATGGCTATAGCAAACACTTTATTCGGTCCCATTGATTTTACACAAAATTTACATACAAATAACCACGTTTATAACGAACACGATTATAGCGAACTTTCTTTATAACGAACACATTTTCATGGTCCCAAGAACAATATTTCATACAAAAAACTGCGTTTATAACGAAATCCTAAAAATACAAATTTTCGATAAAAAAAAAATTGCACATTTCTAAATACTTTAAAAATGTAAAAAGTACAAGATATAACTGTTATTTATTTCAATTTAAATTATTCGACAAATAGAAATAATTTTCTTTAATTGAATTTAAATTATCGGACAAATGAAAGATGAATTTTATTTTTAAAGTTATAAAACTGAAATAAAACTGAAATTACAAGAAGATTAAGAATTAAAATATTAGAAAATTGTTATTCCTCAAAAAGTAAAAATCTCAAAACATGACAATGTCAAAAACTCGGTAATAAAAGAAAACGTTGAATGATTTTAAAAAATATAGTTAATCTAAATTTCCTCTTAAGCAATGACTGATAAATACAAAAAATATTCTTTCTGATATATTGAAATCATTGATATTTAAAACATAAATACAGCCTCTTTTAAAAGAAAGGAAATACGCTTTAATAACAAATATTTATCGGACCCTTCGAGTTCGTTATAACCGTGTTCGACTGTATAAATACTGCCTTTTAAATTAATATTATTACATTTAAAATTATTTAATTTATTACTGAAAAATTCTGATATTACCATAACATCTCCATTGCTTAATAAACACACACAGAAAAAAGTAAATATAGACTTTAATTACGAAATTGCTTATATTAATTTTACTCCAATCATCAAAATGATAATAGGTTAGGTTAGGTTAGGTTTAAAGAATGACAACAACTAGTTGTAGCCGTTGCCCATAGAGACCAAATTGGTTCATTATGATTCCTTGTCCTTGCATTTCTCCTCTTTTTCATAATCATAATTGTATTCTAGCTTATCCATCTCGTTGATTTTATATATTCTATTAATTTCCATGGATTTATACCTCTTATATCAGACAAGTTCTGAAAGAAAAAACAGCCAAGTATATTAAATCATCTATTAGATAGAGCAGGGCATTCACACAAAAAGTGATAACTGTCTTCAACAGTTTCCCAGCACCACCTACTATTTAAAAAAATCTTAATCTTACCATATGCTTACCAAGAGTATTGCGACCAAATGTGATTAAATTAGTTACCATGTTCAATTGCCTTTTATTCATTCCGAGTATATAATATTACTAAAATTAATTTGTGTTTCATCCCATAGTAGCTTCGTTTGTATACAAACATTAGATTCATGCCATCTGATTAACCACTCGCGTCTAGATATTTGCTTTATTTCCTGAATTAACGTGGATAGGGGTGGAAAAATTTCCGTTACAGCGTTCTCCTGCGGTAGGTTCGCACCTCTTTTCGCCAATTCCTCTGCTTTCTCATTACCTGGAATATTTTTGTGGCCTGGTACTAGAGTATTCATTTTACTCGACTTTTTCATTGTTCGAATATTCAAATAACTCGAAAATGCAGTAAATTACTCGAATAATCGAATAAATCTTTTAAGTAACTCGAGTTATTCGATTAATTTATAACTTAAAATTTTGCTCGATTGAAAAATTGAAAAATGCTTATCAAAAAAGTATACAAAAATATAGCTTAAAATAAGAAATAGTCTTTCCAAAATAATATATAATTAAAATTTGCGTAAATATTTATGAATGAATTTGGCCTATCTATTTGAACCAAATTTTATATTAAGGGTAGTCCGAAGTGCAATTTTGTCTCATAAACTCACTTTTTAATTTGGACACATACTAACCTATGTACAACAGAGGTTTTCAGTTATATCTACTAAGCCCAGATTTATTTTTAGAATGTTTTCTAATTCATCGTTCATTTCTTATTATTTTTGTTATAATCTAGTAAAACCGACTCAGTATAATATTTTACACAAATATTATATGGATTTTTGTCCGTAAGGCTGTGAAAGAATTGTGAAAATATATTTATTAGTTTCTGAGTTATTGTATTTTGAAAATGACAAAAAACACTTTGGACTATCCGTTTTTTAGATAAAGTAGTTCAGCGATTCTTAACATAAAGAACAAGTTTACAAGCTAAACTTAATTTTAAGTCCAAATTCCTTCTATATAACAAATTTCAGTCAAACCATCACCATCATATCCTCTACACCAGACTGAGCATTTATTGGTATATAAACTATGTAGTTTCATTCGTAGAACCAATAATATGTTTTCCAAATCAAGTTTAAAATCCTTCAATTTATTTCTTATTATTTACTAGCTAATACCCGGTGTGCTTCGCCACCCCCCGAAATGAAATATATAGTAATTAAATTAATATAAAAAATATAATTATTTAGTAACAAAATTTGAGCATTCCAACTCCAATAGTTTCCCAGATATACGTATTTTTGCATTTAATTCATATGGGAGGTACCATGCCCCCTACTTCTAGTCCGCCCATATTTTTCTTAAATACTAATATTGATACCAAAGTAGCTCCGACAAAATTTTAGAACTCTTACCGTTATATTTTCTCAGATATGATAATTTAATATTTTCTTTATATGGGAGGTGCCACGCCCACTATTGCTAGTGTACCAATTTTTGTCCAAAATATTCATATTGAAGCTAATGCTAGTCGTACAAAATTTGAGTTCTCTAACTTTTATAGTTTCCCATATATACAAATTTTGGTATTAACTTTATATGAGAGTTGACACGCCCACTACTTCTTTTCCGCCCATTTTTGCACAAAATGTTCACATTGACACTCAAGTTTATTGTACAAAATTTGGCAAATGTAACTGTTATAGTTTTCTAAATTTACGGCATTTGGCATTGGCAAGCAATATTAGACGTGGGATGTGCCACACCCCCTATTGCTAGTTCGCCTATTTTTTTCCAGAATGTTCATATAGGTGTCAAATTTGTTCGTGCAAAATTTGAAGACTCTGGTATTACCAATTTCCGAGATATACTACTTTTAATAGTTATTTAGTAAGTGGGTAGCCTATTTTTCCTTCCAGGCATTTAGGAACACACTGTGAAAAATTCAAGGAAATCGGTTTAGCCGTTTTAGCGGCTATAGACTTCAAACAAACCTACATACATATATACATACATACAAACAAACACACATTAATTTTTATATATATAGATTATATTTATATTCAAATTAATTGAATTCTACTTTATAATTTTTTAAAGTGACGTTTATATTTTTATTAATTTTTATACCCACCATCAAAAAGATGGGGGGTATATTAATTTTGTCATTCCGTATGTAACATGTCGAAGGAATCGTCTAAGACCCCACAAAGTATATATTTTCTGGGTCCTGGTTCGATTCTGAGTCGCTAGCTAGCTTGTCCGTCTGTTGAAAGCAGGATAGGGCTCGAACGAGATAACGTAGGGGGACGAAATTTGGCACAAATATTTGTCTTATGTAAGGTTTGTTTGGGATTGATTGAAATGGGCAAAATCGGTTTATAAACAAAAAAGTTATGGGCTAAAAGCTAGAAACACAGGGTGTCCGTTTTATACTTTTCTGCTGATATTTCTGCAACAAAAGCATGTACGACAACGAAATTTTGTATGCGTTCGGGGATCAATATCAACTCGGAAACAAAAAATGGGCGTGGTCCGCCCACTTTACTGCCCCCTCCCATATAACGTAAAATTTGAAAAAGTTGATGGTGGATATATAGATTCGTCCGGGCCGAATATTCGCGCTTGTTGTAATTAAAAAGACCTTTAACTATGTATTGTAATTTAGGCATATATTCGGTTCTTTTTACTAAATACATTTTTTTTTTTATAAAATTACAATTTGTGGTACCATTTTTAGATTCGAAACATTCTATACAAATTTTGAAACATTGTTTTTAAGCTAAATTTTTTAGAAAACTAAAATTAAAACATCCTAAAAATTTGTTAAGAAAGGAAATATTTTTCACTCGAATTATTCGATTAATCGGCATAATTTGCTCGAATAAATTGTTACTCGAAATTCTTGATTTTACTTTAATCGAACAGTTGTTTGTTTTTAAATTGTCGATTAATCGAACAAACAATATTCGAGTGAATACCCTACCTGGTACCCAGCAAAATGATAATACTAATTAACTAGAATAATTGATTTAATTATTACTGCTCTTTTTAATACATAATTATGTATAATGTGCTGAAAATTGTTAGAAATTGAATTAAAATTATTTTATTTCTATATTTTTTAGACAAATGTTTCTTTATATTTTTTAAGAAATATCAATTTATTAAAAAAATGTAAACCAATTAGAAATTTAACTATATTAATAATATATATTAAATTAAAATATAAAGTTAGTTCATCACTTTATTACAAAATAATTTGAAATATCTGTAATTTTTTAGCCACAAATGTTTACATAAGAAAACTACTTTGTTTTACTCAATTGTTTTTATAAAATTTTCAAGTAAATAGTTATTTTGGTTTTACAATAATAGGATTTTTTTATAAAACAATATGAATCTGAAACGAAGTCTTCTATTTAAACCAAAATAAGTCGTTGGTTGACTAGCATCAGCGAAAGATCGTTAATTGGTAAAGCATTTCATTACTTATTATTCGAATGTTAATAAAACTTCGTATTTTCGGAGTTTTGGGAAAATTATTTTAAAAAGGAACTTATATTGGCAGTGTTTTAGCTATTTAGTTTTCAGAAGTTTTTACCAACGATTCAAAAAACAATTGGCCAATGGTAGAATGATGTTATTTATCATTTGGGTGTTGGCATAACGTTTTAATCAAAGAACGTCTGATTTTTATAAATGATACAATGACATCCGACTTTTTGACCTTCGAAATAAAATTAGGTGTACAACATTTTTTTATGGCAATGGTTCACTACCCGATAATCTAGTTGAACAGTGTTTTTAGAGAAAAGCGGTAACAAGAGCTAATCTGGACTAAATGCAAAACCTTATATAACCATGTTAGAAAGAAAATATGTATACACTTATTATTAATTGGAATTGCCATTTATTCCATGGGAAACCATAAGATTTTTAGAACTGTGAAAAAAGGATTTGTTTCCGCCCGGGTTCGAACCGGGGACCTTGTGCGTGTGAAGCACACGTGATAACCACTACACTACGAAAACCTAAAAATGGCTTTGTCAAAATTACATTTTGAAAAAATGGATCTGATCGGATGATAATTCAATAACATACTATAAGGTCAATTAAAATCGGGGCCAAGGATGTTGCACTTTATCATATTTTTACTAAAATATTTCATGAGCATTATATCTCAGTTTTCGATGGTTTATTTTAAATTGCAATATTGACACACAACGGTCAAGGTTTTCGTAGTGTAGTGGTTATCACGTGTGCTTCACACGCACAAGGTCCCCGGTTCGAACCCGGGCGGAAACAAACAATTATTTTAAAATACATATTTTTATTATTATTTTTTTTTTTTTCATAAGAAATTCTTTTTTAATAATTTATATGAATAGAAAACTAGATTGTTACGGTAAACATCATTATCATGAATATTTAAAGAATAGAGTTTCTAATTATTTTTGTTCTAAAATCTCTTGTTTGACGCCTTTTGATATATTTTTTTTTTTTTTTTTGTTAAAACACTCAGGGGCATAACAATGGACACACCAAGACTTTTAACAATTACTTTTGTGGTATTGTTGCTTAGCTGGTTGCATGCACCCTAAACCAGTGTTCTGATTGAATAAATAAGAAAGAAGAGTGCGCCGAGACGATTTAAACTCACAGACATACATTTCTTATGACTTTAATTGATCATAAATTTGAAACACAAAATCAAGATCAAGTTCAAGATCTCAAGAGAATTCCGCTACGCACTTGTTATGTCACCACAAAAGTATCACTTCACTCATTGACTAACAAAAGGAGTGTCATTAATGTGGCTTTGATCAGACTGACGACTACAAATATTTATGGCTTTTTAATGATACCTACATGTATATTTATTCATTTAATTATTTATATTTTTGGGGGGAAAATTTTTATATGCATTTTTACCATGGTATGTTTACAAATATGTATTTATTTTATGTGTGTACTACTTGTTGTTTGTTTTTTCAACAGATTTTAATGAGTTTTAAACGACGAAAGGTGAGGTCCATTGAATGGAGATACGCTACATATGTAATAACTACGAGTTCACAAGGAACGCCCCGTTATTTTATGGCCGATCATAAAAACGTGTATGAATTGTTTGATGTTTGTTGCTGAGAGAAAAAAGTTTCCTTTCCTATTTTAACAGAACCATAAAATTATCTTAATCTCCTATAAAATATTATTTTACATTGAAAAGATCCTTTGTTTAAATTGATAATTTTACTGTCATTTATTGTTTTTCACAAGCAGTTTTTAATAACAATAAATAAACATTGTTACGTGTACACCATAAATTCCTCAAAATATTTATTTAATTAATTGTAATTATTGTCAATTCAATGCTAAAAAAAAATCGTAAAGTTAATTTTTATGTTTTATTTTGAAAATAATAATAATAAAAATTTAAGTAATATAAAGTTTTTTTTTTTTTATTGCTGACATTTAATAATAAATGTTTTTAATATAAAAACAATATCCGTATTATTACAAAATATTAAATATTCTATACTAAATGCTAGCCACTGTAAGATTTCTTTCTTATCAAATGTTTCGAAGCATTTGTGGTTTGTTCATTTAAAAAATTTTTCTTTTGATGACGAGAAAGCTTTTTCCTCACTTTTCCACATAAAGCTTTTTTGTTTTTGTTAAATCGACAAAACCATAAGTTAGCGCATCAACAACCGTTAGTTTTCGTAGTGTAGTGGTTATCACGTGTGCTTCACACGCACAAGGTCCCCGGTTCGAACCCGGGCGGAAACAATGAACATGTTTTTTAGTTTTATTGAATTTCAAATTAATATTTTTTTTAAATTGTACAAAACCTATTTAGATATTTTAGTTTAAAAATTCGATGATATATCTGAAAATAAAAAAACGTGAAAAAAAAATTTTAATATAATTGCAAAATTTGTTTTTTAAAGAAAATTATTTATAACATTCCTCTCTTGATATGTCGATTGTAAAAAACATAAGTATAATTTTATATTTTAATAGTCGTGTCTCTATTTATATAGAGCTCTGATTTAGTATACTTATTAGAAAAAAATATCTAAAATTTAATTCTTTTGGTTGTAATCCGAGTTTGTACTTAAATTTGGCCTTTAATTTCAAATCGCATCAGATCTCTCTAATAATAATAAAATAAATTAAAAGGTTTTAGTAGAAGAATCCAAAAACCGGGTTTTAAAAACGTAGGCTTTTTTGAATTATTCTAAAATTCAAATTATTCAAATAATTGATAACTCTATATTGAACCCAATATTTGCCACCGATTTTATTACATTTTTTGTGTAATAAGTTATGAAACAAGATTATCAGTTGAATGAATAAAATTTAAAGTTTATTCTTTACCGTATTAAAAAACAAATGATTTTTAATTTAAAAATTGCAAAAATTAGCCATAGTAAAATTGTATTTACTAGGGTGATCGATTGGGTTTTCCAACCGGTTTTTTCAGTCAATGTGCTGACAGTTTTTTTTAAATGTTGATTTTTCGTATGTCGAATAGACCGTTTTTTTTTAAACACAAAAACCGTTTTTTAAAATAGCTTTTTATTTCAAAAACATCTACTAAACACTGATATTCGAATTGAAATTTATGCATATTTTTTAAAATATTCATAAAGTATTATTCTAATGTTTTAAAAATATAGTTTAAGGTTAAATCGAAATTAATTCTGTAAGATTAAATAAATAAATTAGTAATAATTATACTGAATGAAATTTGTTTTATCTATTATAACACTTGTAATTTTTGTACAATATTTTCTTAATTTGTCAAAGATTTTGTGATGATCGGTTTATTTTTTTACCTAGCCCCCATACAAATAATCTCCCGAAAAAGGGGTTTAACGATCATAAATCCCTTAAATGTAGCAAGAATTTTTGCACATGTAAGATTAAATCTGTGTGTCGAATTTCATTAAGATTGGTCCATAATTGACCATAGTATTGGTCCACAATTCCACAGGTCTAGAAAAAAACCGACTTATCTTTCTTTCTCGTTCTTATTTATTTCCAAAAATAAGATTTATTGATTTTACTTTAAGAAATGTAGTCTTTTAATAGAAATGTTAACTTCTGCGAAAAAACCGGTTAACAGGTTTTTTCTGAATTTAAAAAAGTGCAACCGGTATTTTCAAAATACCAACTATTCGAACTATTTGAAAACCGGTTTCTCCAAAAAGTGGAATAATCGATCTCCCTAGTATTTACCCTTTTTTCTCTAAAACAAAATTTTACTTAAGAACGAATAAAATCTATTTTATATTAAAATTTTGAATTTAGTCTATATGTTCTAAAATCTTATATCACCTAATTTGTGTCCAAATTTGAGCCCCCATTGAACTTCTTCTATAGGTCTGCGGGGCGCGCTTCCAAACATAAAATTGTACCAACCTCTGCTACGCCTACGTGAAACTTTAGGTAAAACCAGCTAGCCAATTAGAAGTCATCATTTTTGGAATAGACACATCAATTTGTGGATATTGATAATCTAGAATCTAGACCCACAGAAATTCAATTATTTGCTTTTTTTTTATATTTATAATTTTTTTTAATCAATACATATAAAATACAAATCTACAAAATTTTAATATTTAAGTATTTCGTTGACTGTATGTAAAAGTAATTTCTATTATCTGCCTTTTTATTCCCTACCATAGGTGGTTGGGGTATTATGCGTTTGTACTGATGTTTGTAACGCAAAGAAAAAATCATCGGACCCCCACTTTAAAGTACACCGTTCGATTAAGAATCACAGCCTGAGTCGATTTAACGATGTCCGTCTGTCTGGCTGGTTATCTATCCATGTAAACCTTGTGAACAAAGAATAGGTCGCAGTTTTGAAGATATCTTGATGAAATTTGGCAGAAACAGTTAGTTTTAGTACAGGGTCAAAGCCTATCGAAATTGGTTATGATTGATCCATTATTTCACTTAGCTCCCATCCAAATGTCCTCCCGAAAAAAAGCTTAACGCTAATAAATACCTTTAATATAGCAAATAAGTTAATGAAGCTTGGCACAGAAAAGTTTTATATAATAAATCTGTGTTCCAAAATTCATAAAGATTGGATCATAATTGACTATATCTCCCTCTTCCAAAAATCATTTTATCGTGCATAAGTCCCATACAAATGTTAGTATCAAATTAATATTTGGCACAAATAAGTTCTATATAAGTAGAAAAAACTGTACCAAATTTTATTAGAATCGGTCCATAATTTACCATAGCCCCAAAAACCCATTTACGGGAAGTGCATAAAATCACATAGATGTAAGTAACATCGCATTATTCTGTATTCGTATATTTTATGTTACACTTAGTAAAATAATCGATCCACAATTAGCCACAGGTCTGATATAAGACCCCTTCCGGAATTTTGATGCTCATATACAAGGGTATCATATGGTAAGTCTTGACCAACTATATCTTTCTTACTTGTTTATTAATACATTAGGGATATAACAAAATTTTGGCCCTAGAACCACGCGATGGCGAATGTTGTGTTATTTACGAAAACAATTTTTTCGGGTTATTTTGGAATAAAAACCTCACCCACAAAAACGATGTTTCAAAATCTCCAAAAAAAAAAAAAAAAAAGTACATACATTTAAAATAAAGAATTTTAAATATTTTATTAATAAAGTATACTATTTTAGTGAAAAATGTTGTTTTTAATTACTAAAAGACATAAACTTCAATTTAACGTGGACATTGTTTTGCATAATGGATAAATGTTCTGTACTACTTTAATACTACGTTGTGTGCATATGTTGCTTCGCTGTTATATTGGGATTATTGATTTCCAAACTTTACTGCGTTTTGTGGCTGAACTTTTTTGACAACCGCGAAAAAGTAATACCATTTTTTTAAATAATTTCGATGGCCTATTCGACTATGCTAGGGCCATTTTGATATTTGCAAAAAATTGGAAAAAGTTATAGCCCTTAGACGAATAGTTGGACTTGATGTATTTTGATGTGCTAAACACGAATCTGCTTTCAGGTTTTTTTCATCAGGATAAGGCCATTACTTTAGTATATTTCCCCATATACACCAAAAGATGCGTACATAAAATATCTTCAAATCATCTTAACTTAATTTTTTTATGTGCTCAATAGTTTAGAAGTTATTTTGAAATAAGTGCCCCAAAAAAATCATTTTCATGCAAAATTTTAGATTTTTTTTTGTTATTAAAATTTATTTTAATAAATGAAAACATCAAAAATGGTACAGTTTATAATCATTATTTTAAAGCTGGTAATGCTGCGAACAAAATACATACAAGATCATACCTTATCTTCAAAATTGATGCACAAATCGTGATTATATTCACAGTTAAGTAAAAATACCCATGTTACATACAATTAAGTAGAAATACAGTGGTGGGCCAAAAAAAAAAAAAAAAACAACAAAATTATTTTTTCTTGAAACAAAAATAGGTGAACTAGGTGGATTTTGACGAGTTAAACAGGAATCTGCATTCATTTTTTTCTATCACGTACTGATTTCTTTTTATGTGCATGACTAATATCATCACCTTATTCAGCGGTCACACTATAAAATTCGAGAATGGTTTGTCAAATTTAGACTATAACTCAAGAACTGTTTACACGATTTTGATAAATGATACATCAAAAGATACATACGAAAATTGTCTTCAAGGTATGTCAACAATATTTATATTTATTCGCTCAGGAATTTCAGAGTTATTGATCAAAATTTTCACCATTTAAAAAAATTAATTTTTCGTTACTAATTACCGAATAACTACGGAAATATTAACTGGATAAAGAATGGATACAAGTGTGACTGCCTAAAGGCGGGTCATAGTAGTCATGCCCATAAAAAAAGCAATACGTGACAGAAAAAAAGTGAACGCTGATTCTTATTTAGCACATTAAATTCCATCTAATTCACCTATTTTTTTTTTTTTTTTTTAAGAAAAAAATTTTTTTTGCCGACTAGTGTATTTCCACTCAACTGTAGGTATGCTTGGGTATCCTAACATAACTGCGAATCCAATCAAGATTTGTGCATCAATTTTTATGATACGTATCTTTATTTACTCGTAGCTTTGAGATAAAGATGATAAACTGAAATATTTTTGATGTTTTCACTTTTAAAAAGAAGTTCTAGTAAAAAAAAAGGAAATCTTGAATTAAGCATGAAAATTTTTTTCTGACACTTATTTCGAAATATCTCCTAAGCTATTGAGCGTATAAAAATTTGTTAGTAGAGCGATTTAAAGCCAATTTTATTCCACACATTTTGGTGTATTATGTATATAAATCGTGCATACCGTTCTCGAGTTATAGTGAAATATACTCGACTAATCCGACTATTTAAGGCACAATATTAGCCACCCATAAAAAAAATAATCTCGACCTGATGAAAAAAAAAACTGAAAGCAGATTCGAGTTTATATTTATATATACATTTTTTTTTTTTTTGTTTGAAGGAGCACGAAAAAAAATTTTTTTGTCGACCAGTGTTATAGGAACTGAATATACAGATTGTATTAATAACGCAGTTCTAAAGAATGTAATAAAAGTTTTGAAGAATAGAGCACAAAAGATGACTTTGCAGAAAAAATAAATACATAAATTTCATAATCAAAATCAAGCGTTTTGTTAATATTACTAATAGTCAAATAACTAGCTTTGAAGTGGTTGAGTCAATCTAAATGTTTGAACTTAGTACTCTGATTTGTAAACGAAAACTCACGATAAATATTCATAACTTAAGATTAATTAACTAAAATAAAAGCTGATTATTTGTTCAAAACAATTTTATATGTTCATTGTCAAAGGTCAGCACTAGCTAATATAAAAGAAAAATAAAATTAAGTGCTATTTTCGGCAAAAATGAAACTTAAATACCCTTCTTCTTGTTATGTTGAAAAGCCAGTAATCACAAAAAAATGCTAACAAATCCGTATACATATTTATAAATACAGGTTGTATAAATTTGGAAATGTATATGCAAGTTGTAGACAAGCAGTTATTACAGTATGGTACAATATAAATTAATTAAAAAAAACTATAACAAATTAAAATTATTTACCACAAACTTACGTTTAACTATAAATGATTTAAATTTATTACTTGTATTAATTAAATTTTACGAATTTATTCAAAAATCATATGGCAGCTCTCTAAAATTAGTCATTATAGAACAATTATCATTCTTCATACATACAATACATTTCATACGATAAAGTAATACATACATACATACATACATACATACATACACATTTACTTCTAATCATAAATACTAAATAGTATTTTGAAATTGCATACAATGTTCGTTTTTTCCACATTAGGAATAATGTATGTATGTGATAACGAGAGATTGATTTTTTATTTTTTTTCGTCTAGCAAAAGCTACGACTTTTGACAGAGAGTATTTAAAAGCAGAAACAAATTAAATTTTTTAGTTTAGTGTGCATTGTGAAACAGGTAACATGGCAGAAAGATTAGATGCCATCATTTTTGGTGCCACCGGATTTACCGGCAAAATTGTTGTTGAGGATGCAGTGAAAATATTAAAAGATTTTAAATGGGGTATAGCGGGCAGAAATGCGGTTAGTGTTAAATGGAAATTTTAATTTTGATAATGTCTCTCTCTCAAACAAAATTTTAACAAAAATTATAGGCGAAATTGCAGCAAATTTTAAAAGAAGTGGGAGAGAAGGTTGGACAAGATTTGTCAAACATACCGATCATTGTGGCTGATGTCAGCGATGAGACCTCTATAGATAACATGGCTAAAAAGTGCAAGGTAATTAATGTTATTCTAATAATAAATTATCTATAAAAAATAAATAGTTATTTAATAGGTATTTTTTAATATTTACTAAGAGTGTTAAACACTATTAAACATTTTTAGTGAGGTAGGACGTTACATGTATGTATATTAGGGTTGCCAGATGTCAATTGTGATCTAATTTCCCTAGAGTAAAGAGAACCGGTTCAAAACTAGTCACGTGACAGGTTCTCAGGGCTAGCGACCGGTCCCAGTTCCGGGACTTTATATGAGAAGAACCTGTCTCTTTTACATGGAGTTGTCATTGGAGGTGGCTAATTAGCCCCTTGGGACAGGTCACAGGATAGGTCCTATGACAGGTCCAAGAGGACAGGTTCAGTAACGATTATTGTAATAAAAATTTCATAGAAATTCGGTAATTGTTTACTTTTTAATTTAAACATTATTTTTATTATTATCTTTATAAAATTATGTATTTTAATTTTATAATTTTTCATTAATGTCGATGATGGTGTAACCCCGGCTCGAACCCATATTCATCTGACGTATGTTATGTTTTATAGTCTTCAAAGCTTACAACTCAGCCATTGATTGTTATTGCGTGCGAGTTGTTATTTGCACACTTAACGAGCATGTTAATAGTGACTGTGTTTGTGTCAACTGGTTCTCAATTGGAACTTTGGTGACGAGTTAGGTGTCAATTGGTACTCAACTGGTACAGAGAAATCGGTCCACTACTGCAATTACCACAAATTTCCCGCAGGGTTAATATTGCAGAAAAACGAGCTTGATTAAAAAAATCTTGACTTCTGTTAAAAATTAACTCAATTGTTTTGTAAAACGTTTCACCTCGCTTTGAAAATTTGTTCATATATATATTTTTTTTAAATATATAGTGTAAATGAATTTGTTTTGGAAGTTTGCAAGCTCATTCAAAGCCATCTGGCCACCCTTATGTATGAGTATTTCTCGCTCTGAGAATTTTTTTTATATAAAGTAAAAGGTCGAATGAAATTGTAATTGCAAGTCATGTTATCATGTTATTTAGTTTGATGTATCAGGTCAAATCCGACCACAGGATACCCTACACTCTTGTGTATGTGCATCAAAATTCAGGGAGGGGGTTTGTACTTACTTGTGTTAACATATATGCATATTGTTATTTTATTTTCAATGCGAATGAATTTAAGTTTGTGCCCCTTTGCTGACTCCTCCAAGCTTGGAATTATTAGAATCAATATTATGATGTAATGTAATAACATCAACATTACATTTCCCGAAAATAAATTAACTCCAATACAAGTTTACTTGTGCATAGCGCTATTAATACCTTTTGTTTCACAAGTTTACCACAGTTAATACTGTTGCGATTATTTCGATTTTTTAGGGATTTCACTTGCCGTTGTCAGCAATTTTAAAATTTGTTCTATATATCTGTAATAAAGTATTTTTTGTTGAAAATTTGTTCACGTTTTCTTCAAGTCCTATATTAATTTTTAATTTTCGTGATAATTTAATTGTCTGGCAACACTGTGTCCTTGTTTAATAAATATTTGTTTTAAATTTGTTAATACAAGCGCAAAATAGCTCTGGGTTGAGGAACAACTCTTACGTCGTTGTAATTATTTCTTAAATACAGCCAGGCGAGCTTTTGTTGTTCGGGCTTCGAGAATTTTGCGTCTCACCCTGCATTGACTAAATGTTTGTAGTCGTCTAACTGTATAGCGTTACGGTTTTTCGAAGCTTACATTTGTCACATGCAATCGATTTTGGTAACCAAACTTTAACAAGATTGAATTATGGTGGAGTACCACATATAACTCGGATTGATATTAGTGGAGACCATTAAACTCAGGGAACTGAATTCGGGAACTCAAGCTTTCTACACCAAGGTGTAGATCGAGTGGAAGTTTTGCGGAGTACGCTTGTTTGTAATTAACACCCTGGTATTTTGTTAGCTTAGTAGCTACGTCATTTTATTTTTATAGTTGAACAAATTGCTGACAGAAAATTAAATGCAATAACTTACCAAACTATTTTGCTATAACCGCATTAATTTCAGATCGTTTTAAATTGTTGCGGTCCCTATCGGTTTTATGGAGAAACTGTGGTCAAAGCTTGTATAGCTGCCGGTACCCATCATGTTGATATCAGCGGTGAACCTCAATACATCGATAAGATGCAATTAAAATATCACGATTTGGCCCAAGAAAGAAGTGTCTATGTAGTACCTTCCTGTGCTTATGAAAGTGTACCAGCTGAAATGGGTGTGGTCTATGCTGAAAAGAACTTCCCAGGTAAGAAATTAATAGAAAATCGAAATTAATTTTTATAAATTTTGATTCATTATTTTTCTCTTTTGTTTAGGCACTATTAATTCTGTGGAACTATATAAGGAATTTAATCTTAACTATCAGGATAAATCGTCTACAGTTATTTTGAATAATGGCACTTGGAATAGTGCCGTCTATGCCATGCAGCATGTTTGTGAAATGTTGAGATTACAATTTAAACTAAATCGTGAGAAAATGCCATCATTGAAACCAAAATTAAGAATGAAGTGGGTTGATATATAAAATTTAAAAAAATAATCAGTAACTACAATTTAATTGGTTTTAATTTTAGAGTTATACCTCACAAAACTGAGAACTTAGACAGTTATTTTATACCATTCCCCGATACTGATCGTGCTTCGGTTCATAGATCTCAACGTTTATTTTATACCTTGGAGAAGAAGAGACCTATACAATTTGAAATTTATAAAGGATTTAAGTAAGTATCACTTACAAATATCCAAATGTTGAACTTTAGCTAACTATAGCTCTGGAGTTTTATTTAAAATCGCATTATTTAACAAATAAATTACATTCACTTTCCCATTTTTAAGATCAATTTGGACTGCCATCACGTTACCATTTTATTTACTCTTCCTGGTGATTATGGCTCAATTCAGATTAACACGCAAATTATTACTTTTACATCCCAAATATTTCACCAACGGTCTGATGTCACCCGAAGGTCCAGTGCCAGCAAATAGAAAATCTTTGGAATTTTGTATGACTTTTAAAGCCAAAGGTTGGAGTAAAGACACTCCTGAATCGTCACCTCCCACCCAAGAGATTGTTGTAAGAATAACCGGCAATGATCCTTGTTATGGATTAACTAGCGGATCTCTTTTAACATGTGCTAAAGTCATTCTTCAAGAGCATAAAAATATGCCAGGAAGGTAAGAATCATTTAAGAGATTAGAGAAAAACTTTTTATACCCTACACCACAGGTGGTCGGGCTATTATGTGTTTATAAAAATATTGTAACGCAGAGAAAAAATCTTCCGACCACCAGCTTAAAGTATACCGTTCGACTCAGAGTCACTTTCTGAATCGATTTAACCATGTCCGTCTGTCGGTTTGGTCGGCTGCTTGCTGTCCATGTAAAGCTTGTGTGCAAAGTACAGGTCACAATTTTTGAAGATAATTTTTTGCACAAGGACGAAGCCTATTGAATTTGGTGATAAAAATACCTTAAAAATAGGAATATATTAATGAAAAAAGTTTAATATAAGTAAAAATCCGTATGCCAAATTTCGTGAAGATTGGTCCATAATTGACCATAGCTCCCATATGAAGCCTTCTTCTTAAAATCACTTAATATCGATATAATATTCTGTATTCGAATGTTTTACAAGTATTAGTCCACAGTTGGCCCCTTCACGAATTTTGGTACACATAGACAATTGTGTAGAGTATCATATGGTCGGTTAAGCCCGACCATATGATACTCTCGTTAATTTTTGAACTTGATGAAAACGATTGGTTCACATTAGCTAAAGCTTTATGAGACTATAAAATTTCTGACAAATATGTTAAATGACATTTGGTGACCTATGTATTTTTCTATAAAAACATTTAAACTACTTTAGTGTTATTTACGTATATTCTTAAACTTATTTATAACACTGTATGACAGTCATTTTCACACATGAAAAAATCGATATACTCTCTAATCTAGAGACCATACATACTTAGTTTTTCTCTAGGACGTCAAATTTCCTCTGAAAAGGACTTCAAAGTTACGAAGGATACACATTTTGAAAAAATTTATAAAATATTTACGAATATTATATGAAGCAAATAATAGTTTTTATTAAAATGTTGCACCAATAAAGCTTAAAGAAATATTCTTTTTAAAATGTTACCTTTTCCTATTAATTTTCAAGTATATACCAGCCTGCAAAAATCATTCTCACATTTGAAGAAAACGTCATATGAATAAAACATAAATTATATCATTTGATATAATATATCAAATGAAAGCTACAAATATATACATTTTTTAAAGTTGCATATTTTTCTAAATTTTCGAGTCCTTTTGAGAAAAAATTTTACGTCCTGAGAAAAAACTGAGTACGCATGTTTATTATGTATGTATCGACTTTTTCATATGTGAAACATTTTTTGGGAAATTGTCACACAGTGTAATTAAAAGAAATAAAAAAAAAACTTGTTGATTTTTGCAAGAACAGGTACATATTATTTAACCCTTCGATTGTAATCAAGTTCTTCTGGCATATAATTTTTTATTATTTATGACTTTATTTGTTATTTAAATTTGATTGCAACTAAATGTAATATTCTGTATCGTTTTTTTAGTGGCGGCGTCATTCCACCAGGCATTGCGTTTGCCAAAACCCAGCTGATCGAAGAGTTGAGCCGTAATATTTCTGGTTTGAAATTTGAAGTAGTTAAAATATAATGTCTTTTAAAATAAACATAAACAATTATTAAAACTTGAATTTTTATTTCATTTTATTTGGGTTTAGGGTTATTCCATATCAAACCGCACAGAAAACTCCCATTTTCGGTTTTGACATCTTCGATTTAAATGAAATTTTGAAATTAAACAACTACACATTTCTGAAGTTTTTAGCTGTTTTTCGTTTTTCAAAAAATCATATTTTTCGACCGGGAAGGGATTTGGGAAACACTTTCAATAGTCAATGTCTGTAGTTAATTTCATTGAAATCGAAGATGTCAAGTCCGATTGCTAATTGTTATTATATGGAACCACTCTTTAATCTTTAAATATGTTAATATTCATATCAAATTTGAAGAATTATAATCCCACAATCGAGACTTATTTACACACCAGTGTTGCCAATTTTTGGTGACCAAAAATGGCTAAAAATGAGCTAAAAAATGGCTTATCATTTTTAAGCAACATTACATAAAATGAAGAAATAACTCGTTAAACAGTTCTTTTTATAATTATATGAATTATTAATTTATTATAATTTTATATATAAATAAATTTATTATAATTATTAATCTTTTAAATTGTTGTTATTATTATCATTTTTTTTTTTTTAATTTATGTTCAGGACGATTTCTTTACCAAAATACTGCATTTTTGGAAATAAATCTGTAACTTCTGATCGGCTGTTTGGATTTGCATGTATATTTTTTTTTGTATATGCTTAGCAGAGGAGTGCACAATGTTAAGTTTGGAAGGGGGCCGTACATACCCCTCAGGGGCGAAGCTAAAGGGGCCCAAAGTTGGGTACCTCTAACATACACATTTTTCAATCGCCAAATTTATGTTTCTCGTCCAATTTCAAATATTTTTATACATTATTGTAGGCACTGATAAGAACTTCGAAAAACATGCTTGCATAGTTTTTGAGTTATTTGCATTTGAATTTTGTAAGTACCTCAATTTTGCATGTTCTTGGTCCAGTTTTTTTCATATATATATACTAGTGTTTCCGACCGATTTTATTTGTTTTTTAATTAAAGAACAAAATTATCATTGAATAAAAAGAAATTTGAAGTCGATACCTTAACCGAGTCCAAAAATAAACGATTTTAAATTTGAAAATTGCAAAAATGGCGACTTTTTGTGCTTTTTTTTCCGAAAAAGTATCTACAATCTTTTTTCTCTAAAATAAATTTTTCTTTAACAAACAACATTGTACACTCCTCTGCTAAGCATATACAAAATTTCATGCAAATCCAACCAGCCGATCAGAAGATACAGATTTATTTCCAAAAAATTTCGATTCTGCCCACTGTGATTATAATTATTGCATAATTCGTCCAAAAAAAATTAAACAAAACTTACAGGGAATGAAATTTTGAAAAATATTTAAAATTAAGTCAATACCTAGTAGTATAATTTATTGTTTAATAAAAGTTCTTAAACTATTCTTGATAAAATTTATTTAAAAACTTTCAACTTATGTTAGAATTTAGCGAAATAGAAGAGTTTAAAGAAAATATACCATTTTATAAAATAATATTGTTCTTATATTTTTAACGATAAAATTAAATAAGTTTTCAATAAGTCACGTGCTTTTCTAAAAGATTTTAGGATATTTTGTATAGAAAATAATAAATTATTTTCTATACAAAGTTGTAAAAAATTTTAAAAATCTTCTATATATGAAGAAAATCCAAAAATTTCAAAATTGTTTGAAACCTACTTTAAGTGTCTTGTATTGGAAAATTTTGTTTTAAAATTAGGAAAAGTGTTGATGGCTTTTTGTAGATCTTACAAAATAACTAAGAAATCCAAAATTTTAAATCATTCGCGTAAAATCTCACTGAGATACAAGCATTTAAAACTAAAAAATTAAAAAAACTGAGTTTAAACTTTCATGGATTCATTTCAGTTTTGCATTGACAATTTACAACTTATTGACTTAAACCATTAACCAGTCGAAAGACAAGATTTAGGAAATTAATTTGCTATATAATAAGTATCCTGTTTATTATCCACTGAAAAGTTATGCAGTGATAAAAAATGAATCCAAAAATTTACGATTTTTGAAATTTGCAATTTTGTTTAAAGAAAATTTGCGTATTCAGTGCATTTAATTTTAGAGAGCAGAATTTTAAAGACGAAGTGTTTACCTACAGTTCAATGTATATCTCTTTGATGTCATGAAACCGGACATGGGATAGCATCTTCCTAAACTTTCATATAATTAGCGTAAATATTGGAAAAAGTAGTTTTTCGTTACTGACAAATTCCTTTCTTTAGAAATTGTCTAAAAAATATGTTAATAGATTCATTAACAAATAACATGTACGAGTCAAAATGGCGTTAACAAATTTTGAAATACAATAATTTTATGCAAATTGCAAAATTTTCACCAAATTTTTAAATTTTGTTATGAATTTTTTCAATGTAAGATATGACTTTAGATCACCGAAACATATCTGTAGAGAATAATTTCAATGATTAAAGAAAGGAACGTAATTTATATCGGCTACAGCGGCAACATTGGTGTAAAATGAAAGCATTTTATTTGCTTAATACGAAAATTCAGATCAACAAATTTTAAGGACTTATGTATGGACCAAACAACATGTTCGTAAAATCAAAAGTCAAACCCACATATTTCGCATTATAGTTCAAATTTTTAAATAATAAAATCAATTTTCGATGTAAAATTTATCACCAAATAAGAAACAGGTTAAAAATTTTGCTAAAATTTACTTCTAAAAAACTTAATATCACACTTTTTATAGGAATATTATAATGAGATCTAATGTTTAAACGACTATATTTTACAAACTAAAACTTAAGCAAACGATACCAAGATATGTCTTTTATTACTTAAAATTTTTCAAAATTTTAGACCAATATTGTTTTTTTGCTATTGACAAAAATTGTCAAAAAAAAATAATTTTTAGCGGTATGAACTGTCGAAAAAACAAACATGACTATAAAAACTCCAATAATATTTTTATTTTAAATTTGTAAGTTTGTATGTATGCAAATAATTATTTAATAAAATCTTTAATACCCTTCACCATCTTAACCATCTTAACATATGCTTTCATACACATTTATAAATCTACGTTTTTTCCAAACTTCGAAAATTTTAATATAAAAAATAATAATAAACAATTATAGCAAGAATCGCTTTATATAAATAAATATACAACAACAATTCCATATTTATATATTTTTGTATGTATGTACAAACAAACTAAATGCATATACAAAAAACAAGAACAACAATGTTAATCATTATATTACGCTTGTTGCTAATTAAACTACTTGCCTCTACAAAAAAAACAACATCACTTATAGTCATTACCAGGGAAACCAAAATATGCAATTGCATGTTTTTTCCTGGACGTTGAGTTAGGCCATCGATTAAATATTTATCCGTTTCGGAACAAATTAATCATTTTGGCATCGATTTTTTAGTGCATATTTTGCATATTTTACTCTTAACGGCATATTTTTGCATTTGGTGATTTTTAGTGCATATTTATAGCATATCTTGTTATTTTTAGGTCATATTTAGTACTTTTAGAGCATATTTTGACAATTTAAGGATAATTTTTTATCAAATGATTTTATAAAAAAATTAGGAAACAAAAAAATAATAATAAAATTAAGTTTAATGGATACCATATTATCGTTAACAAACCTGTATTGTAGCAACAAGATTGAAGATCATGGTTGAAGTTAATGTTGTAAAAACAATATTATTTTTAATGAAAGCATATCGAGCCCTAACCGCGAAAATGTCGTAAGTTCAGAAAACAAAACTTTACAGGAGAAGCATTTTGGTTATTGTTTGCACATTGTTATATGTATGAAAAATGTCACATACGATAAAATTACCTTCGCTATAAATCTCAAATGACACTTAATACGTCGATGAAATTTTGACAGACAATGTAAATTATTCTAAACTTTAGATTTTCATCAAAACACGAATTTCGAAAATGTTTTCGGTAATTTTGATAATTTCTGAACTAATAATAGTGTCTAGAATTAGATTGGTAAGAAAATAGAAGATCTATAACGTTTTTATTAGATACAGAAAAAATGGAGAATAAAATTTCGACGCGGTTGATAAATTTCAGTTTTGCCTTATTTTAATAAGGTTAAAATATTAATAAAACCCTTTGCTTTAATGAAAAACATAATTTTGTTAAAAAAATTATACAAAATATTTGTGTTTTAAGTGCATAATTTCGCGTTTTTAGAGCATATTTTTATTTTTAGAGCATATTATGGTTTCCCCGATCATTAAAATGCTTAATATAAATGTTTGTGTGTGTATTTATATTATTAACAGATTTTATTTTTTTTAGTTTTTGGTCCATAACTCGGTTGATTATAAACGAATTTGGTTAATTCAAAAAATCTAAATTTTTTAATAATATTTATGATCAATCTGTATAAAAATAAAAATCTGTAGTTTAAACAAGGACTTCAAGAAATCAAAAATGTTTTTTGCACGATATCTCAGTTATTATTGAACCGATTTATTTAATTTTTTCCTAGGATTCAGAAACTGAAAAACCGGTTTTTAAGCATATCTCCGTTATATATGAACCGATCTTGCTGAATTTCAATAGCAGAATTCTCGAAAGGATTTCTGATCGTTTAATATATATATTATATATGCCAGTTATCGGTGGACTTCATAAACGCTATTTCAACCGACACACGGATGAACGGACATGGTTATATCGTCATCATTTCTTACAAGGATCCCGAAAATATCAACTTTTTTTCTCTCCGACGAAAATTGTGGAAATTACAAACGGAATGACAAATTTATATATACCCTTTACACCTGTGATGAAGGGTATAAAAAGTAACGATCGTAAAAAATAATGGTATTGTTTGTGTGATATCGATAAATTTTTGATTTGTATGTAAACAAATACATACATACATGTACAATTATGGACAAAAGAATAGGGTCAAGTATATTTAATTGAAATTTTTTGAGTTTTCGACAAAATTTTTTGCAAAACAATAAAACTTTTAATGCCAAATCATTGCGAATATATTGGGTTATAAACCTATATAAAAATAATATCCTATAACATTATTCCGAACACGGTAAATACGAATTGTTCTCGGAATTGAAGATCATCGATGATTCTTATTTTTTTCAGTATTTTATTTTAAATATCATTATCAATATTTAAAAAAAGTTAAGTTTCATACAAATTTTTCCAAAAAAATTTTAACAAAATTACTACTGACCATATTTTTTTGTCCACACTGAAAAAGGACTATTTGAGCTTGAGACGATGTACCGTGTTCGGGATAATGTTATAGGATATTATTTTTATATAGGTTTATAACCCAATATATTCGCAATGATTTAGCATTAAAAGTTTTATTGTTTTGCATAAAATTTTGTCGAAAACTCAAAAAATTTCAATTAATTATACTTGACCCTATTTTTTTTTTATCCATAACTGTATATGTGTATGTACATACATCACCAAATGCTTAAAAGTTCTAATTTTCCCATATCTCTAATTGAAAACATGTATTTACATTGGGGTGGCTCTGTTTTATATGGAAGAAAATGAAGGTTTTTAAATTTTCAATCTCACTCCCTAGAAATGTTTGAACAGACCAAAAACTATAACATACAAAGTTTTAGATTGATTGGAATAAATTTAGAGGTGGCTCAAATCCAATAACATGGTTATTAAAATCAATTCCCGTCAGCGTAACCGTTGATAATTTTTAAAAAGTGTCCAAAAAAGGGGATTTCAAAATAAAAAGTCACCAAAAAAGGGGATTTTTTGAAAAAAAGGGGCCAACTACTTTAAAACCTAAAAAACTCCTTAAAATTTGTTTATTTGATAACAACAAATTATTGTATTTTAAGAAAAACTACAAAATTCTGTTCTATTAATAATAAAATAATTTTTTATTTTTAATGTACAAGAATTTTTATTATTGCAAAAATAAAGATTTATTCACAAAAATATTTAGCACACAATCCTCTTTTAATTAGTTAAACTCCTGAACTTTTGTAGGAGTTCTTCACTCGTACTCTAGACTTTCAAATTTAGGATGCACAGTGTCACATTTGGCTGTTTTAGAACGACAAAAATCCAGTTTGGGAGAAATTGGTCTGAAATTGTATATTCTGTTAGTAGATAAGGCCGTTAATAGTCCCACTAAAAATGGGCGGGTAGAATCACTGCCACTCCTATACTCAAAAAAAAAAAAAATTTATTTGTATGAATTTCCTGCATATTTTTGTAAGTTTTATTAAAATAAGGAATATTTTAAGTGTAACACTTGCATAAGATCTTATCACATCAATCTTAGTGTAACACTTGCATAACTAATTTTCGGCCATTATTATAAGATACTTAAATAATTCTTAAAAAATTGCTAAAATAAGGTACCTTATATTTTTTTCTAATATTTTAAAAGATCGCAAAAAGTCGCAGCCAAAATTCTCAGATATAATTTTATAGATATCATTTTATATATCAATCGTGTTTTTAAATTGGAACTCGTTGGAACTTTTTTGTTCCAGTCCATTACAAATAGAATTTGCCAAAATATATATTTTTTTCAATATTATGATTTCTTTTAAATAAAAACAATATTTTCAGTATTTATTTTTTAACCTACAAAATTCCAACAGAATAATTTGAATACACTTATTATTACAGACCAGAAAAAAATCATATCAATATCTCCAGTACTTACTGAGATATATGAAGTTAAAATTGTCATACTTCTTTACAAAACTTGTAAGTAAAATTAAAATATTTTTAAAAGTTCCAAATTTAAAAGTCCACAATTCGCGCTATAGACATTTACTAATACTTTAAGTATTTTTTCCATAACATATGATATGTTTACTAATAAATACGAAAAAAATTACTTCAATTAATAAGCTTTTATTTTCGAATTTTTGTCGTTCTAATTTGGATAAATGTGACACTGTGGGATGGAACGCATGAATTCACAAGTATTGTCATAAGTCTGTTAGATAAACTATTTCTTGTTTTTGATAATTTAGTAAAAAAAAAACTCGTTCCCCCGAGGGATTGCTCTTAGGAAAGTACAAATTTAAATGAGGATATAAGTATTCATCGAACCTTTTTTTTATTTCATCAATCCAGTCCAAAAAATTTGGCATATGATGATATAAATAGCTGTTCATAAACTTTATTATTATTTTTAATTACTAACAGTTTCAGTTCATTTATAAGCACTCCGCGGTTTTTTATATCACTATACTGTAGGACAGTCCCAAAATTATTAATTTATTTGTTGAAATTAATAAAAAATCGGTCGATATATTTCAAACAACTTAGTTTATCGTAATGTAGCACATAGTCTTAAAAAGTCGCCATTTAAAAAAGGGGCCAAAAAAGTGGCCAGGTGGTTGAAAAAGGGGCAAATGGCGACTAAAGTTGCCAAACGGTAACGCTGATTCCCGTAAAACGCGTAATTTTCGACCAAAAACACCCTAGTAAAATAAGATTTCATCCAAAACTTTAGAGAGAGAAACGAAACTCGGCATATGGTTTTGTCTTGATATCTTAACCATCATGTCAAAAATATTTGGTCAAAATTCACAAAAATCACTTGTTTTGCATATAATTCACCTACGTATTCTTTGCTAATACAACAATTTTTGATAATAAAATTATTTTCAGGATATATAAAACATCAATAGGAAACTACATGCCAAGTTTCGTTTCTCTCTTTCAAATTCTGGTTGAAATCTTGTTTTTTGGGGTCTATTTGCCCGAAAATGACTTGTTTTATTGTAATTTTACTTTAATAACTATTACGTTATTAGTTATTCAATCCTCTTGATCTTAGGAATTTCAGAAAGCTCATAATGTGTGGATTTCAACAAGATATTAACCCACAAATTAGCATTTAAAATATTTTTTTTTATGATCGATGAAAGGAAAAAAAATTTAAAGTAATCATTTTCAAGATTTTGATCGCTTTGAGCCATCCCTAAATTTGTTTCAATCAGTTCAAAACTTGGCATATCTTAGTTTTTCGACCAATCGAACATTTCCAGGGGGTGAGAACCAAAATCTGGACACCTTTTGTAGTGAGGACCACCCTAATTTACATACATATTAACATGCATACATACATATGCAAATAGAAAACACACTTAATTAACCACTGCCATTAACATTGTGTTGTTGTTTTGTTGTAAACAATTGATCAGTAACAAAACAAAAAACACACAAAGCGCATGTACAAATGTTTTCTTTTATTCAGTCAACATATTTCTATACCGTTACACGACTTCAATTCGATTAATTCATTTCGAGTTAATTCTTGAATAATATTTTTACTTTCGATAATACAATTTCTTCAAACAAATTTAAAAATTAAATTTGCAAACATAGAAATAAAATTCATTCTAAAAAATAGGATTAAATTCGCTGATAAAAATTATGTTCCGAACGAATCAAAAAAATGAGCGTTCTTCCTACTCTACTTAAAATGTTTAAATTTTAGATTTTCCTCATATATGTATATGGACTATATGGAATAAGCCCATTACTCTATTATATTTTACTATAAATCGAGAACTATGGTGCACGATTTATATAAATAACATACCAAAATATGCGGAGAGATATTGACTTTAATTTGTTCTAATATATTTTTTTTATTCGCTTAATAGTTTTGGAGTTATTTCAAAATGAGTTTCCGAAAAAAAATTTTTCATGCTAAACTGAATTTTTTTTCTTGCTAAACAAGAATCTTTTTTTACGTATTAATTACTTTTGTGGGCATGACTACTATTACCCCGTCTTTAAGCAGTCTCACTTGCATAACTCGATAATTGTTTGTCCAATTTAGATTAAAAAAACTTAATATTTCCGCAGTTTAGTATCGAACTAAAATTGTTATCAAGTCGTTTTTATATCATAAATATGTATGTACATTAGGGTAGCCCAAAATGAAAAGTACTTATGTTTCCAGCTCAAATGAAAATTTACTTCAATATAAGACACCGTTTCTCAAAATTTTCGTCCTGACGTTATCCTTTCGTGAAGTGCATCAAAATGATAATAGGTAATTTTTTCGGGTGTTTTATATATATATATTTTATATATATATATATATATATATTATATATATATATATATATATATATATATATATATATATATATATATATATATATATATATATATATATATATATATATATATATATTTTTTTTTTTTTGTATTTATGCCAAACGAATAATAAGAAAATTTGGTACTGCAAGAAAGGAATGAGGAGCGCGCATTTAATGACGTAACAAAAATTTAGTACCAGGTCCAAATAAGTTTTGAATTTTTCACAAAAATTTTTTCAATTTTTCAAAAAAATTTTTTGAAATTTTTTACACACAAATATTTAAAAAAATAGGACCAAAATAACACATTATAGTCCTCTAGCAGTTATACCGAAACAGTTTTTTCCAATTTTTAATTTTCAAACTTGTTTGAATTTTATTAAAATTTAGCAAAACATAATTTGGTTCATATACAATTGTTTTTTTTTTTTATTAAAAGAATTTGGCTTCAAAATATGCGTACTTTTATAAGCTATTTAATGATATATAACACTTCATACTTCAATTAAAACAAAGAAATATATTAAGTTTAAGTGAAATACTGACAAAATTTATGCTAATTATGGTATTTGCTTACAATTATACCAGTTAAGTCACATACAGAGAGCGATTTTTTTCTTGTGATTTACAATAACAAATTACTCTCTGACGAACATTTTTAGAAACGGTATCTTAGAATGAAGTAAATTTTCATTTGAGCTGGGAACATCGATATCTTATTTTCCCTCCATACGAGGCCATCCTAATGTACATAGTTTCAGAGTTAATAACTTGAAAATTATTGTCAAATTTTTTTTTTTTTTCTATTTATAAAAGTACTTTAATCTGCAGTGAACCCGACAGACCCGACAGACTTTCTATTAGAGAAAGAGAAGTGGGTTTGTTACCACCTTACAAAAAATTCCCGGAGTACTCGAGTTTGTAATCGATATTGTGTATATTTTTCTGTGTTGCTTACGAACTAGTTTACTTGTATTGAAAAATATTGAATTGAAATCTCAGAAAATTTTAAAATTTTAATTTTAACTTATATGTTAATGTATAAAATAACAAGCGTGAATGTTATATTCGGCACGGCCGAATCTATATACCCACCATCAACTTTTTCAAATTTGCATTATATGGGAAGTGGGCGGTAAAGTGGGCGGACCACGCCCATTTTTTGTTTTCGAGTTTACATTGGTCCTTAAACTATTTGTACAAAATTTCGTTGATTTTCACCTTATATGGGAGGTAGGCGGTAAACACTCTGTATAAAATTTCGTTGTTGTACATGCTTTTGTTTAAGAAATATCAGCAGAAAAGTATGAAACGGACACCCTGTGTTTCTAGTTTTTAGCCCATAACTTTTTTGTTTATTAACCGATTTTGTCCATTTTCAATACCATTACCTTAACCTTATATAAGATAAATATTTGCGCCAAATTTCGTCCCTCTACCTTCTCCCGTTCGAGCCCTATCCTCCTTTCAACAGACAGACAGACGGACGGACATAGCTAGATCGACTCAGAATCTAACCAGGACCCAGAAAATATATACTTTTTGGGGTCTTAAATGATTCCTTCGACATGTTACACATGGAATGACAAAATCAATATACCCCCATCTTTTTGATGGTGGGTATAATAATTGCTATATATAGGAAATAAAGTTGATATAGATATTCTAATCTGACAAAACAATCTGGCAGCTTCCTAAATATAGTCATTATTGAGCGATTATCATACTTATACTTGTTTTACAATTTTTAATAAGCAGTTTTATCTTAAAGAATAACTTCCATTTTTATATTGGAATTGCGTACAATGTTCGTTTTACAACATTAGGTATGCACAGTGGTTCCATTATTTTTTTGAAAATAATTCAGTAACTATTGAACCGTTAAAGATGTCTCAATAAAATTTCACATGGTCAGAGCTGAGGTGTTTTCGAGTTGATTTGGAGGGGGAAGTGGGTGGCCCTCCAAAGTTGATCATCTCGGGTATGTAATTTTTTTAAAAATCGTAAAAAATTCATTTATGATATGACAGAAAAGAAATTTTATACAGATAGTCCTTATAAATCTCTACAAAAAATACGCTTACATGTGTAGGTTATCTATTTTAGTTTAAGAGATATTCGGGTCGAAATAAATTTTTACCTCATTTTTTAATTTCATTTTTTTTTTTTTTGTTATGTTCTCAAATTGCAAAACTGGGATCGACTTAAAATTATTTTAATTTTATAGTTCTATATGTAAGGTATATACCTAAAAAATTTTCTGACGGAGGCCCCATTTCAATGAAAAAGGTAAATTTTTTTATAAAGTTAGTGATTATAAGCAAAATATCTTAGATACCAAAAGCAGTTTCTTAAAAAAATTATAATTAAATAAAAAGTGCACTAAACATCGTCTTTAAAGGTTTTAATCATTTTTGAGTTGTTGATATGCAATTTAATACAACTTTAATTGGTTCAAAAATGTTTTTTGCAAAATTTTTTTTTTAAATTTATTTTATAATTTTAATTTTTGAACACATTTTCGTCCTTTTAGTAAACATTCCTGTTATTTGAAATTTTTAACGATTAAAAATGGTCCAGCCAACCACAAAATTTCGCTTTTTTTGATCTCCTGATTGGTATTATATCATAAATTTAACATATGTATTGTCAACTTTTTTTCCAAAAATATTATGTTTTACTTCTTTAATTTCCAATAAACAAAATGAATTTCCAATGAACATTTTATAGCATACTTTAAAAATAATTAAGACAAAACGGGCTATCTACCATAACTTCGCGAATATTGGAGTTAAAAGATTTATTTTTCAGTGTGAGGTTTAGTAGGCATAATATTAATAACTCGTACAAGAACGGACTGCAAAATGTTGAAAAATGAGGGAAATAAACAGTTTTTATGTTCTCCTGAACAATGGTGTTTTGCATGAGGCCCGTTTTGAATATAAGCCCTCGATATATTATTTAAAATAAATATTTATACCCTACACCACCATAGGTGGTTGGGGTATTATGTGTTTGTGCTGATGTTTGTAACGCATATAATGAGTTATCCAACACCCACCTTAAAGTATACTAATCGACTCAGAATCACATTTTAAACCGATCTAACAATGTACGTCCGTCCGTCCGTCTGGCTGGACGGCTGGCTGTCCATGTAAACCGTGTGCACAAAGTACAGGTCGCAATTTTGAAGATAATTGAATGAAATTTGGCAGATGGTACTTTTATGATACAAGGACGAAGCCTATTGAAATTGGTTATGATCGGTCCATTATTTCACACTTAAAAATGTCTTAATATTAGGAATATTTTAATGAAATTCGGTCCAAAGAAGTTTTGTGTAAGTACCAATCTTTGTACCAAATTTTATGAAATTCGGTCTACGACTGACCATAGCTCCCATATAAACCCCCCTTCCGAAAATCACTTTAACATGCATAAATCACATACGAAAGATAGTATCAAGTTAATATTCGACTCAAAGAAGTTTCATATAAGTAGAAACATTATTGCTAAAATTTATGAGAATCGGTCCATAATTTACCATAGCTCCCATATAAACCCACTTTCGGAAATCGCCATATAATGCATAAAATCAATAATATATTATTATTAACCCATTATTCTGTACTTGTATACTTTATTTTAGATTTAATAAAAGTGTTGGTCTACAGCTCTAATATAAATACACTTTTCGAATTTGTGTCCTCATACGCAATGGTGTAGGGTATCATATAGTCGGTCTTGACCGACTATATCTTCTTCTCTCGTTTTTAATTGTTATTTAAAAATTATTTTTTAATAGTTATTGAAAAATATAATAGTTAATATTATGTATATTTTTTGAATTCATGCATATTTATTTGGTTAGTTTTTCTTTAAAAGTTGATCTAAACAATATATGTACGTATGTTCAATAATGTTTCTAATATCATGTGAAGCTTGAGATGAAGAAATTGCAATGATATTCGTAATTAATTATTATAAAAAAAATTATTATTATAATTATTATTAAATATATGTCGAAGAATAATAATTATTTAAAATTTATTTATTTTTTTTTTGCTCATCAATAATTATTTGAATTAAGTTTTATAACTTATATTTATATATTTTTCAAAAATTATTAAAAATAAATTTTTTGTAATAACTCTTAAAAAGATCCAATATTTTGCATTTTGAAAATTATGATAATAATTATTTTGGGTCCTTGCCCTTATTTCATTAAATCTAATTGAAAATAATTTGAAATTTAACAAAATTGTGTATAGAAATATTTTCGAAGCGAGATTAAATGACGATTTAAAACAATTAATGTTTTAACTGCATTATCAGATACATAATTTATTTCTGAATATACTATAATTGAAATACACTTTCGCATTCCACAAATTTTGTGCTTAAAGTCAATAATGCATTGACAAAGTTTTCTAAGATGAAGAATTCCATGCTGTCAAAATTTCAATTATTTAGGAAGTGTTCTAGTATTTATATTAGGGTATCCATTCGATTAACCGTCATTCGGTTATCCGGTTAATTTTTCTCGTTTAACTGTCTGAATAAGTTAAAACTGTCTAATTTCGAATAACGAATAAACCGAATAATTTGTGTCGAATAACCGGTTAACCGAAATGTAGTTTTCTTGAATTATAAATTATTATTTTTTTTTTTAATTTTTATGACAAATTTATGTAAACTACAATTTTTTTGGAGGTCTGGACATCCCAATAAAAATAAATAAAAATAATTTTTAGTGAGGTATGTTTTCTTCAGCTTTAGAAGTAATAAAACAGGATCCAATATACGTATATACAAATATTTAAATGTTTTGTTCTGCTATAACACAAAAAAGAAAAAAAAAACTGAAACAAATGAGAAACAATGTTATACATAATTTTCTTTATTAAAAAAAAATAATAAAAATTAAAACTAATTTCCCTGAGCCGTTAAACAAATTTGTATGTTCATTGCAATTTTGCACAAAATCCTGAACATGACATGACATAACAGAGGTATCAAAAAATTCAATTCATTGAATTTGTACTACTTCTGGATCATAAGTTCAGGATCTTATTGACTTCTTTGGATGCTTTTTTTGTTGGGATAGAATGTTTTATAAAAAGCTACAAGAAAAGCTAATAATATTATATCTTCATAAATAATTAAACTTGTATAAATATAAATTCTTAAAACATTACCTTGAGTAAAGTAAATTCAAAGTTTCACAAGTCATAACACTTTCAATTGAATTGTCATCTAAATGTACACAAAAAATATTTATTTAGATTCTTTTAACAAAATATCGTTCTTAGTAGGGTGATCGATTATTCGACTTTTTTGAGAAACCGGTTTTCGAATAGTTCGAATAGTTGGTATTTTAAAAAAACCGGTTGCACTTTTTGAAATTCAGAAAAAACCGGTTAACCGGTTTTTTGCAGAAGTTAATATTTATATCAAAAATATTAACTTCTTTTAAAAAATCAATAATTCTTATAATCAAGTTAAAATTTATTAAATACAAGCGTAAAAGCCTGACAATGTCAGGAAAAATAATATAAAGTGAAAATATGCACAAACAAATAGGATTTAGAGAGCAAACAATAAGTATAGCAACTCAAAAGTTCTTAATACCAAAACAGACTTTTCGGTCCCTGATAGAATCATCTACCTCTGTTAGAATTTGTAGAACGAATAGTTTTATAAGTAAGTCGATTTTTAGTTTCTTACGTCGTCTGGGAGCTTCAGAAAGCTATGGAGAGGAAACAATGCTTTAGAAAGATATATATAAATCTATATATATAGATCTACGTATTTTCGTTCCCTGATAGAGATTCCAAAATCTGGCTCCGTTAGGATTTGTAGGACAAATAGGGTTATAAGTAAGCCGAATTTTAATTTTTTACGTCTTCTGGGAGCTTTAGAAAGCTCTGAAAAGAGAGAGAAAATTCTTAGAAAAAGACACATAAATCCACTTATATCTGCTCCCTGATAAAAATTTCAAAATATGGCTCCATTAGGATTTGTTGGACGAAAAGTTTTATAATTAAGCCAAATTTTAATTTTCTACGTCGTTTGGGAGCTTCAGAAATCTCTGGAAAAAGAAAAAATGCTAAGCAAATTATATATCTAGATGACTAGAAGATAATTATGTTTCAAAATTGTTGAAAAAAATCATCAAAATTTTAGTTAACATAAACAGAATCCATGGCTTAATATGGAAGCCTGTCTCAATTGAAACGATTCTGCAGGTTTAAACTTTTTTAACACAACATCTTTAAAAAATAAAGGAAATATTGGATAAAAAAAATTAAATTGGGTGTAAAAATATTACAAATATTACAATAGATTAAAAAATTCATACAGGATAATTATTAATTATTTATTTGTTTAATATTACAGAATAAATTCCAATTTAGACTTAAACTATATTTTTAAAACATAAGAAATCAGTCTTTATGAATATTTAAAAAATTATTCCTAATTTCGACTCAAAAATCACTATTTAGTACATGTTTTCTGAAATAAAATGCTATTTTTAAAACCGATTTTTTGTATTTAAAAAAACCGGTCTATTCGACATTCGAAAAATGAACATTTTGAAAAAACCGACAGCACATCGACTGAAAAAACCGGTTTTAAAACCAGTTGGAAAACCGCGTCGATCACCCTAGTTCTTAGACAGAAAATACACTTACATAAAAAAATGTATTAAATAAAGCAGAATTAGAATATTTTATAGTACTACCTAAAATATTAAAATTTTTCATACAAAAAGGAGAAAATAATTACGAAATGAATCCTCTTGTAAAAGATTTTTTATCTATTTATTTCAAACTAATAATCGTAAAGCCTCTGGGGCCAAAATTTGATCTTTATTACACGCAAAGAAAAAACATGGTTGGTCAAATTATAATCGGTAACTATCATTAATGTTTAGGTTTATGATTCCCTCAATCATATCAGTTATTATACCCTTTTGTGAACATAATATTGTCCTATCCAATATTAATATAATATGGACCTCACAATCATAACATTTATATGTGATAGTCCTCACAACCATACTGCATAAATATAACATGATCCCTATATTAAATATTATAATACCCCCAATCATAATACTATGCATACGGTTCAAATGTATTTTTATTTATTATTATTTTTTTAATTTAAATTTTGCGAATAGAAAATAATTAAAAAACAAATACCACAGCCTTCACTGGACGATTTCGTTCAAGAAAATTCATCTTCACATTCACACACCTAAAAGAAAATTGTAGAAATACATTTTTTTATTATTATTTTTATATTTGACCGCACTGAATTATTGATATTTATTGTACTTACCGAAAAATATTTCCAATTTGAAATGTGGCCATTGATGATTTGCTCCGTCAGCACTCCGTGGATCTCGTTATTAAAAAATAATAATAAAGTTTTTTAATAAAAATTTTGTGAACTTTTTTAAACGTTTTTCTTCACTTTACGTCCGTCGCATTTAAGATTTCATTACTGAATGAGTAAATTATTTCGAAAGAGAGATAACAATAAAGACGAGCATATTATTGTCACCCCTCGCATTAAAATATTACATACAAATATTTCATTGAAATAATATGTTACTATGAAACATATTATTCTTTTAGTACACCGACTTTATATTATTACAAAGTATCATATGTTAAAATGATCAGAACAAAAACTAATTGATTCAGCTTAGTCTAAAACACAATAATTTGATTGTGTTAGCCATATAAACTACTTAGGAACATCAATTGATTTCCGTGAGCATTTCGGAATCATGTTTTTTCTTTGCGTGTATGTTTCTAAGTAACTGTTTCAATAGATTAAGTACTATAATTTGTGTAATTAATATGTTTAAGGTGTATAACTAAGGTTATTCGGTTAATCGAATATTTTGCCAATAATCGGTTACTAACCGATCGACTTTTAACATCGAATAATTATTTGTCGAATAAGCCAATTAATATATATTAACTATATTAATATAATTGCATACCCTAATTTATATACATCGAACTGAATGCACGGCAATATTTCATTTGCTTAATTATGAATAATCAACGTTTTTTATAGAATTTTTGATTTTTAAAAATGTTAAAATTGCACATTTTTAGTGGTTTTTAATTTCCGGGATTCCCGACAAAAATCCCGGTATCGGAAGCGAAAAACTGCCAAAATGACCGGGAAATTCGTCCCGGAAATTCTCTGAATAAAAACCCTACTTGTATCTAATATCATTAATTTGCGTAAAAATTTAGAAAAATGGCTTAATTTGGCTAGAGGATAGCAAGTTTCTGCTGGGGTTTAGGCAAAAGTATAAACTTTTTTAAACAAGTATTTGATACCTAAGAAAAGTTAGAATATGGAGATTAATAATTTATAATAAAAAAGTTAGTGAAATGTAATCTGATCGCAGAATTTCTCGAAAGACTTAAAATTTAGCATTTTTGTGTTTTTTTTTTTTTTTTTTTAACATAAATTTAATATTTAAACATTAATAAAATTTAAACGAATAGCGATATTTTATTAAAATTTCAACATAATATGTATAAACTAGTCCTAAAATCATATAATTAAAAAAATTCCCACTTTTTAAAATGAAAATACCCAAAATCCCAATCCGTATAAAATGTGTTAAAAAAATTTACTTTTTTCATTGAAATGGTCACCCTGTCGTTATAAGGGGCCTCCGGCAGAAAATACTTGTTGGGCTTATACCTTACATATGGATCTATTAAATTAAAATAATTTTAAGTCGATCCCAGCTTTGCAATTCGAGAACATAACAAAAAAGAAAAAATTCCAAAATTTTGACCTTTCCACCAAACTCCTCCGAATTCACTTTACACGCATTTACATTAAGAAATTTTATTAGTGAATAAATATTGCCACCTTTTTGGAAAACAACCAAAAAAAATGTAAAAGTTCCAACTTCAGATTAATATAACTTTTTAACCGATTCATATATTTATATGATTCTTGCAGCAATATTATTTAGAATTTTGTAAGGAACCTTGCGAATTTTAAAAAAATTTGCTTGGCTTAAAAAAAAAAAAAAAAAAAAACGAGGCTAAAAATGAGGTAAAAATTTATATCTCTTAAACTAAAAGAGATAACCTACACATGTAAGCGTATTTTTTGTAAGGATTTACAATGACTATCTGTGTATAAAATACATACCCGAGATGGCCAACTTTGGAGGGCCAGCCACTTCCCACCTGACCCTCTAGGTATCTGTTCTCACTCTGTTCAACTCGAAAACACCTCAGCTCAGTGAAAATTTGTTGAGATGTCGTATAACGGTTCAGTAGTTAATGAATTATTTCAAACAAAAAAAAAAAGCGTTTTGGAACCACTGTGGTATATATGTATTAACGAGTGATTAATTTCTGTTGTCTAACGAAAACTGCGACTTTTTATTCTGAGAATTTAAATACAAAAACAATTTGAAAATTTCAGTTCAATGAGCATTGCGAAACAGATAACATGGTTAAATTATTAGATGCTTTGATATTTGGCCACAGGATTTACCGGCAAAATTGTTGTTGAGGATGCAGTGAAAATATTAAAAGATTTTAAATGGGGTATAGCAGGCAGAAATGCAGTTAGTATTAAATGGAAATTTAAATGTTATTAATTTTCTTGAACTAAATCTCAACAATTTTCTAGACGAAATTGAAAAAAGTCTTAAAATAAGTGGGTGAAAAGGTTGGAAACGATTTGTCAAATATATCCATCATTGTGGCTGATGTCAACGATGTGACCTCCATAGAAAACATGGCTAAAAAATGCAAGGTAATTAATGTTATTCTCTTATTTATTAATGAATTATTTATACAAAAATCATTTTTATTATTTAATTCTTGAATAATTTTCAAAAAATGCAAAACACCTTTCACTGAAAGACGCTCCTTAAACTGAAATAAATTTTAGATTTTCTAATCGATTAAGATAGTAAACGAACGTAGCTTAATAAAATCTGTATAAGTATGTACATTATAATGTCCCGCGGAAACGTTTTTTTGGAATTTCTATGTAGGAAAAAATATTTATTATTTTTTTTTTTTTTTTATTAATCTTAAGTTCTTTACCAGCAATTGGAAATCTCAAGTCTGCAACATTTTGACCAAAAATAATTTTGGAATTTTTTGCGAAATAAGTCTTAAAAAAATCATAATTTTCAGTTTGTTATAGAAAATATTTTTATATTTTTCTCAATGGGGTTTTGTTCCGCTAGAGGACTTTAGTGCATTTTGGATAAAAAATTTTTTTGAAATCAATTTATTATGGGCCATAGTTACTACATTGAATATTTTTACTATTTAGAATAAAACAAAATCTTTACTTTCTAAAGCAAGGTTTAGAAAGAACATTAGGAAAATTAGGAAAGCATTTTTACATTAATCTAGACAAAATCCGTTTGAGTATTCGATGTAAACATGTTTAACTTATAGTGTAAAACAAGTTAAAGCTTTTAGTGAAGTAGAACGGGGTATGTATTACAAACCTTGCTCTAAAAACATTTTTTATAAACAAACCAGGCTTACCCAGTGCGCCTCGCTACCCTCCTAATTTTCTAACTGAAATCACTTTTATTTAAACTGAAAAAAGTTATACTCATACCTAAACCTGACCTCCAAAATATCGGAAACGAAAACATATTCGAAATTCGTTTTTTTTATGTAAATCTATAACTTGGAATCATTTACATCATCTGTCAAAATTTTATCAACGTATCAAGTGCCATTTCAGATTTATAGCGAAAGCAATTTTATCGTAAGTGACATTTTCCATACATATAACAATTACAAAAATGTTTCTTCTGTAAAGTTTTGTGTTCTGCACTTAAGATATTTTTGCGGTTAGGGCTCGATAAAATTTTAACTCCTTAGATATGAATTAATTCAAGTTTTCTTTGTATGAACCTATTTTTTCTATTTTCATCTCAATTATGAAACTTGGAAAGAACTTTAAACCCACAAAATTTAATTAATTTTGCTGTAATAGTTCTGTAAATATGGGGTAAAAAAATCTTCTCTTCGTACGGAGGGTACCCATAACCTTGGTCCTCTCCATTATATTTCCATCCCAATTATGGAAGTTGAAGGGAAATTTCACAAAATTTTAAGGCTTTTTCTGTAGTATGGAGAGTATCCTTCCCCCTGGATTTGACCGTGCTATTTTCATCTCAATTACAGAAGAAGATAAGAAAGTTATTTTCTGCAAAAACTTAAGATTTGTGGTACAAACAAAAATAATTTATTTTTATATAAATAGATGTAAACACTTGAATGACGTTTTAATTGCGTTTAGATTGGTCAATTAATGAATTATTTTCTTTGATAAATTTCCACTAATTAAAATAAAATACTTAAATAAGAAACAAAATCAGCTACTTATTTTAACGATGTTTCGAGGGAATTACTATGTGTGTATGTAACAAGTGCAAATAAAAATTTAACTGTAAAGTAATACCAATTTGGAACTCTTTTGTGAGAAAAATGTTCCTTGTCATCCTGTTCAATATTTCGACCAATGCCCAGAAAAAAAAAAAAAAAACGACCAAAAGCCTTCAAAAAAAGAACATTTTCACCACTTAAAAAGTGGAACAAAGTGCATATTTTGAACATTTTTGGAAGTTCTTAATAATTACTTCCAAAAAAAGTAAAAATAAATGAATTTTTTGCGGAAAAAAAGGTTAATAATTTCTAAGAAAATTAAAATTTTAAAGCATTTTTATTATATTTTAATAAGTCTAAAATATAATTTTTGTTAAAAAATTGTATAAACGTAGTTTTAAGGGAAGTATAGTTTTATGGGAAGTACTTCAAAAGAAATGAACAAGAAGTATAAAAGAAGACAATGACAAACATGGGTTAAAAAAAGAACTTCTGCAGCTCTTTTTCACCACTAAGTACTACCTTCCAATGACAACACAATTTAAAATGTATAACTTTTTCAGTTCCCTTTTTACTTTGTAGTTGAAAAAGTACACTGGTCGACAAAAAAAATATAAATTCAGCTCAAGGACAATTTCGGTCGCTATATATTAAAGTTCAATTTATCTTAATTGGACAAACCGTTCTCGAGTTATACAAGTGTGACTGAATACAGGCGGGATCATAGTAGTCATGCCCATAAAAGAAATCAATGCGTGATAAAGAAGAAAGTAAAAGCTGAATCTTATTTAGCACGTTGAATTCCATCCAATCCACTTTTTTTTATTTAAGACAAAAAATTTTTTTTTTTTGCCCACTAGTATATTTCCTTTTAGCTATAGGTATGCATGGGTATCCAAACTTAACTGTGAATCCAATCAAAATTTGTGCATCAATTATTATACGTGGCCTTATTTACTCGTAGTTTTGCCAGCTTTGAAATAAAGATGTTAAACTGAAACATTTTTGATGTTTTCACTTTTAAAAAGAAGTTTTAGTAAAAAGAAAAAGAAATCTTAAATTTTGCATGAACAAATTTTTTTCCGGCACTTTTTTTGAAATATCACCTAAACTATTGATCGGATAAAAATTTGATAGTAGAGCGATTTAAAGCTAATTTTATTCCGCATATCTCGAGCATACCGTTCTCAAGTAATAGTGAAATATACTCGAGTAATCGGCATATTTATGGCACAATATTAGACACGTCCATAAAAAAAAATCACGACCTGATGGAAAAAACTGAAAGCAGATTCGAGTTTAGCATGCGGAATTCCATCTAGTCTACATATTTTTTATTTTTTTTGAAGGAGCTCAAGAAAAATTTTTTGTTGACCAGTGGTATCGGCCGCTGAATCACAATCATTTTATTGCATTTAAATCAGAAAGACCAAAAATTAATTTTAATTACATAATATGAAATAATATGCAGTAGGTACTTTGAAACGAATTATTTTTAGATCGTTTTAAATTGTTGCGGTCCCTATCGGTTTTATGGTGAAACTGTAGTAAAAGCTTGTGTAGCAGCTGGTACCCATCATGTTGACATTAGTGGTGAACCTCAATATATCGATAAAATGCAATTGAATTATCATGATTTGGCCCAAGAAAAACAAGTTTATGTAGTATCTTCCTGTGGCTATGAAAGTATACCAGCCGAAATGGGTGTAGTGTTTTCTGAAAAGAACTTCCCGGGTATGAAAATTTTTTCAAAAAACGAATTTCATTCATGTAGATTCTTATAATTTTTCTTGTTTTTTTTTTTTTTTTTTTTCAGGCATAATCAATTCTGTAGAACTATTCTGGGAAAATGATCTTAACTTTCAAGATAAATCTACTAAGGTTATTTTGAACAGTGATGCTTGGGCTAGTGCTGTTTATGGCATGCAACATATTTGTGAAACGTTGAAATTACAATTTAAATTAAATCGTGAGGAAATGCCATCATTGCTACCAAAATTAGGAATAAAGTAGATTGATATGCAACATTTTAATTTGGAAGATGTTTGTAAATATAAACTTTGAAATTGGCTTTAATTTCAGACTTATACCCCACAAAACTGAAGGATTAAACAGTTTTTTTATACCATTTCCATATGTTAGAGAAGAAGAGACCTATACAATTTGAAATTTACAAAGGATTTAAGTAAGTTTACATTATTCCCAAATACAGTATAAACTCGATAATCCGAATGACTATAATCCGGATTATTCGGTAATCCGGTCGACATTTTCCAACTCATTACATACTCTATAATTCGGATTGATTGTATATTTTAATCCGGATTTATTAAAAAAATATTAATTTTTGTTTAAAAAATAATGTGGATTGAAATTTATAACGTGCAATGAGCTCTTTGTTGTTTAATACCTACGTTTTTAGTTAATTTTTGTTCTAACATATTTTTCAGTACATTCAACCTTATTTGTATGACGAAGTTAAAATTGTGTAAACATTTTAAATATAAATTTTATTAGGTGAAAAATATTTTTTAAGTTTACTATTACAAATTCTAAATAACCAATACACATATTTTTAGCAAAAAACATGTCAGAATAAGGTATCGATAATTCGGATTGGGCCTGCAATCATTTATCCGCATAAATTTGCACCTCTCACCAAAATTATTATATCAATTACCAAAAAATGTAAAAAATGAAAAACCGAAAAAATTTTCCAGCTAAAAAATTGATTAAATCAATCAAGTAGATGATTGAATGAATTAAAAATTTAAATAAAAAACGATAAAAAAAAAGATATAGTCGGTCAAGACCGCTATATGATACCCTACACCATTATGTATGAGCATAAAAATTCGTGAAGAGGACTTATAATAGACCAGTTGCAATTTTAGACCAAAGTGTTGATCTACTAAATAAAATATCTTCTATATCGAGGGTCTATATTAAAAACGTGCCTCATGCAAAGCACCATTGTTCAGGAGAACATAAAAACAGTTTATTTCACTAATTTTTAAACATTTTGCAATTTATTCTTCTACGAGTTATTAATATTACGTCTACTAAACCTCACACTGAAAAATAATTCTTTTAACTCCATTATTCGCGAAGTTATGGTAGATAGCCCGTTTTGTCTTAATTATTTTTAATGTATGTTATAAAATGTGCATATAGCCCGTTTTGTTTATTGGAAATTAAAGAAGTAAAACATAATATTTTTGGAAAAAATATTGACAATATGTTAAATTTATGATATCATGCCAATCAGGAGATAAAAAAAACCGAAATTTTGTGGTTGGCTGGACCATTTTTAATCGTTAGAAATTTCAAATAACAGGAATGTTTACTAAAATAACGAAAATGTGTTCAAAATTAAAATCATAAATTAAATTTTGAAAAAAAAAGAATTGCATGCGAAAAAAATTGCAAAAAAAAATGTTTGCAAAAAATATTTTTGAACCAATTAAAATTGTATTAAATTGCATATTAACAACTCAAAAATTATTAAAACCTTTAAAGAAGATGTTTATTGCTCTTTCTTTTTTTAATTATCATTTTTTTAAGAAACTGCTTTTGGTATCTAAGATATTTTGCTTGTAATCACGAACTTTATTAAAATTTGATTATTTCTGTCTTTAAATCTAGGGTAAAGTGCTTCCACTTAGCTTTATAAAATGTTGATAGGTGTACCCGCGTATGATCTATAAGCATCTAAAAAAGGTTAAAAATCTAACTTCAATGGCTTTTTTCTTCAGACTGCATTGAGATAACAAAATTTTTGTTTGATATATTAAGACTCTAATTCAAAACGTTTAAAAAAAGTTCAAATTGCTAAGAAAATTCCCATTATTTATCAAGTTTTATTTTTACATTTCTTTGAAAATCAAACAAAAACTTGCAGATAGCCCGTTTTGCCTTAAAAAAACTATACTCTTTGTAGATAGCCCAAAATCAAAAAGTGAAAAACAAAGTGTTAGAATTAACTTTTGACTCCAAAATTAGCACCATATATAAAAAATAGAAAACTGAAGAGTCTGACGCAAAAAAAAAAATTTCTAAATCTGCATGAGGCCCGATTTGATTATAAGCCCTCGATATATAGTTTGCTAAGCATTTTTTAATAACCAGAGCTTTCTGAATCTCCCAGACGACATAGAAAATTAAAATTTGGCTTACTTATGTAACTTTGCATCGTATGAATCCTAACGGAGCCGGATTTTAAAATGTTTTTCAGAGAGCGGAAATAAACGGATTTATGTATCATTTTTTAAGTATTTTTCTCTTTCCAAAGCTTTCTGAAGTTCTCAGACATGGTAGAAAATTAAAATTCGGGTTACTTTTAAAGCTTTTCGTTTTATAAATTCTAACAGAGCCATATTTTGATACTTTTATCAGGGAGCGGAGATACATTGGTTTATATATTTGCAATTTCTAAATCCCTTTTTCTTTTTGAAGCTCCCACACAACGTAGAAAATTAGAATTTGACTTACTTATAAAACTTTTTGTACTACATATCTTAATAGAGCCAGATTTAAAAATGTTTATCAAGGAGCAGAGAAAATCGGTCTTTCTCTCCCAGGCGTGGTAGAAAACTAAAAATGGGCTCACTTATAAATATGTTCATCCTACAAATCCTAACTGAGCCAAATTTTTCTCTCAGGGAGCGGAGATTCCCGAGTTTGTTTTCGTTTTAATAAATTTTGATTTGCTATACTCATTGTCAAAATGGCAAATCATATCGAAAACTGATTTCACATTTCGGGCAGGGGGCCATTTACGTCGATTTTTTAGTTTTTTTTTAAGTTTAATTTAATACTTTAGTCACTATTATCCCATCAGATTCCAACAGCTTCAGATCTTTAACTTTCATTAGGTAAAGAAAAAGCATTAAAATGTTGTTCATGTATGAAGAATCAATGGGTTAAACTCTACCAGAAAAAACTTTGATAGAAAAATTTTTTCACTTTTTTCTGCAAAAAATTTAATATTTCCACAAAAAATCATTTAAGTAATAAATTCTTGAAAAATATTTCCTTTAAAATACAAAGAAATTGTAAATTTTTTCAAAAAAAATTTTTTTAAGAAAACGTACTTTTTTACATTTAAAAGTCTTTTGACCTCTCACATCCTTAAGATTTGTTGTGGTGCATTTATGTCATTCAATGCATTTTATGGATTTGCAGATTCAAACTGCTTTGTAAGGGAACGAAAAAATTAATTCTCAATTTCCCAGCAATTTCAAATAATGAAAAAAGAACGTTTTGATCTAGGTAATTTCAAAAGGCTTCGTCCTTGTAACATAAAAGTCCCACATGCCAAATTTCATTGAATTATCTTCAAAATTGCGACCTGTACTTTGTGCACAAAGTTTATATGGACAGCCATCCAGACGAACATCGTTATATCGATTTAAAAAGTGATTATGAGTCGATTGGTATACTTTAAGGTCGATGTTGGATAACTTTTTCTATGCGTTACAAACATCAGCACAAACGCATAATACCCCAGCAACCTATGGAGATGTAGGGTATAATAAAATCATACTTAAATTTTATTTTTATTTTATTTTCACTGAATATATTTATTACATTTTGATGCAAAATTAAACAAATATACGGTAATAATTTTGTCTGTGCATGATTTTTAGATTTAAGTTATAAAAAATTTTAAATAATTAAATTTTAACTGAAATAATTTTCATATATATTTTTTTTTAGATCTTTTTGGGCCGCCTTAAAATTGCCATTTTATTTATTCTTCTTAATGTTATGGCCCAATTCAGTGCAACACGAAAATTATTGCTTAAACATTACAAATATTTCACTAACGCTCTCATATCCCCCGAAGGTCTAATGGCAGCAAATAGAAAATCTTTGGAATTGTGTATGACTTTTAAAGCCAAAGGCTGGAGTAAAGGTACTCCTGAATCGTCACCTCCTAACCAAGAGGTTGTAGTTAGATTAATTGGCAATGATGTTATGGTTTCATGTTATGGTTTCACAAGTGTAGCTCTTTTAATCTGTGCTAAAGTCATACTTCAAGAGAATAGAAATATGCCCGGAAGGTAAGAAACTTTAAGGGAGTAAAGGAAAAATTTTGAATTTTTGAACTTGATGTCAAACTTTAGATAAAGCTTTATCAGACTATACAAATATTGGGCAAACATTTTAAATGACATTTGGTGTTTTATGCATTTTTCTATAAAAATATTAAAATTAATTTGCTCTTATTTACATACATACATATATCTTGGTTATCTCAAACTAATTTATTATTAAACGAGAGAAAAGGATATAGTCGGTCAAGCCCGACCATATGATACCCTACACCATTGTGTACATTATAATTCGGGGAGGGGTCTTGACTTGGAGTCAGATGTGGACCGATACTCATAAGTGTAAAATAAAACATACGAATACAGAATATTACGTCGATGCTGACATTTATATGAATTTATTCACTTTTGGGTGATTCCCGAAAGAGGGCCTTATATGGGAGCTATGGTAAATTATGGACCGATCTTTGTAAAATTTGGCACTATCATTTATGTTCATATAAAACTTATTTGTGTCGAATATTAACTTGATACTAACATTTTAATGGGATTTATGATTTAAAGTGATTTTCTGAAAAGGGGTTTATATGGGAGCTATATAAAACTTATATGTTCCAAATTTCATTAAAATATTGCTATATTTAAGGGATTTATGATCGTTAAACCCTTTTCCGGGAGGACATTTGTATGGGGGCTAGGTGAAATAATGGACCGATCATAACCAATTTCAATAGGCTTCGTCCCTGGACTAAAAGAAACCTGTGTACCAAATTTCATTAATTTTGATTCAAAATTGCGACCTGTAGTTTGATTACAAGGTTTACATGGACGGACAGACGGTCAGACGGACAGACGGACGGACGGACGGACGGACGGACGGACGGACATCGTTAAATCGACTCAGAAAATGATTCTAAGCCGATTGGTATAAATTAAGGTGGGTCTTAGACCAATATTTTTGGGTGTTACAAACATCAGCACAAACGCATAATACCCTCCCCACCTATGGTGGTGTAGGGTATAAAAATATGTTTGATTGCAACAATCAAACATATTTTTTAATAATAAAACGGATAAAAATATTATCTAGTCCTTCAATTGTAATCAAGTTTGGTTGTCATACAGTTTTTTATTATGTTTACTTTTATTTGTTATTTAAAATTTAGTACAACTAAATGTAATTTTCTGTGTCGTTTTTTTTAGTGGCGGCGTTTTTCCTCCAGGCATTGCTTTTGCCAAAACACAGCTGATCGAAGAGTTGAGCCGTAATATTTCTGGTTTGAAATATGAAGTTGTAAAAACATGAATCCATTTAAAATAAACATAAAAAATATTTAAAGCTTGCGTTTTTGTTTAATTTCATTTGGATTTAATCTATCAATGTTTTGATATTCATAACCAATTTTTATAATTATAATCCCATAATCGAGACATATTCACACACGTAAGGCGCCAGCCGCTCAATAAGTTAGTTTCATAGATAATGGATATTTTTATCTCGTACGAGCATGTAAGTAAGCAGTAGATATATGTACAATGTTATTAAATAAGTTAAGTAGTTAGTTGTATCTTTGGATATCGCAGCGTTTGAAGTCAATTTAATTTTCTGCCACCTTTAACACCTGAAATGCCAGAGACCAGTTTAAGTAGTTTCAGTTTTGTTACTGTCACTGCATGTTTTTGTTTTTTTTTTTTTTTTTTTTTTTGTTTTCTATATTATTAATGATTTATTTCACTTGTCTGTCTGTCTGACTGAATGTCCGTCCATCTGCCTTTACGTGAATTAAAATTGTTTACACCAACTGTGCGTAATGAATTTTGATTAAATTAAACACTTTATAGATGTAGTTGGATTAATAATTATCTCGTTTATTGTATGCCGATTTTTTGTTTGTCTCTTAAATAATTACATCTCAATTAATAAAAAGAATTATTAAAATTGATGGCGATGTTTTAATTTTTTTTATTGCCTGAAATTAATAAAATATTTTTTGAGTATTAACTTGTTTGGATCCATTGGTAAATTTTATTTTAGCAACTTTCATAATTGTCTTAATTTAAAACATATATGAGGAAACTCAATAACTTTCGTACTTCTAAAGTTTATACAATCATATATAAAAAACGAGAGAGAAACTATAGTCGGTCAAAACCGACCATATGATACCCTACACCACTGTGTATGAGCTAAATGTAAAATAAATTATACAAATACAGAACAAAGCATTGATACTAACATGTATATGATTTTGTGCCCTTTAGGTCGATTCCCGAAAGTGGGTTTATATTGGACTTATGGTAAATTATGGACCGATTGTTATAAATTTTGGTAATGTTTTTTCTACTTATATAAAACTTATTTGTGACGAATATTAACTTGATATTATCATTGGCATGGGATTTACGCACATTAAAGTGATTTTCGGAAGAGTTGTTTATATGGGAGCTATGGTCAATTATGGACCGATCTTGATGAAATTTATCACAAAGATTGACACTTATACAAAACTCTTTTGTACTGAGTTTCATTGAAATATTGTTATATTTAAGGCATTTATGATCGTTAAACCTCTATTCCGGGAGGACATTTGTATGGGGGCTAAGTGAAATAATGGACCGATCATAACCAATTTCAATAGGCTTCGTCCTAGTGTTAAAATAATTCTCTGTGACAAATTTCATCAAGATATCTTTAAAATTGCGACCTGTACTTTGTTCACAGGTTTACAGCCAGCCAGATATAGTTAAATCGACTCAGAAAGTGATTCTGAGTCGAACGGTATACTTTAATGTGGGGTCTGATTTTTTCTGTGCGTTACAAACATCAGCACAAATGCATAATACCCCAACCACCTATGGTGGTGTAGGGTATATTTTCTTACACAAGAACGAAACCTATTTTATTTGGTTATTAATTCAACTTGGCCCATTTTTTACCTAGCTCCCATACGAATGTAGAGTAATCGCGGAGTAGTTTATAATCATGTAGATCAATTGGCTAGATCCCTGGGTTAGCAACCAAAATTTTAATGGTCCAACTCAATTCTAATGCTGTTACTTTTTTTAACAAAATGTCTAAAAATAAAATACAAGTTTTTGTCACTTGGAATATTAAGAGCAAAATGGTTTGTCATTAAAATTTGGTCCCAAGTTAAAATTTTCACTGACGGCAAAATTTTTTCGTTTTATTTTTATTTTCGTTTAGGTACACATTTTAGAGTATCCGTAGAGTGTAAAAATCACTACATTAATTCGTGGACAACTAGAACAAAAAACTATTTATTTAGACAAAAAGTAAGTAGTTTATTTTTGTTTCCAAATATACCTTACAAACCAAGATAGCAAAGTTTTTTCTGTGATCAAGAATGGTGGTGGAAAATCAACGTTTGAAAATGCTCTGGGTATGTTTTTTGGATAAAAGGTAACATGGTTGTCCGATTTAAAAGTACTTATTTTGTTAGACGATTTTCTGTACGGGTTCCTTTTATCAAATAAGCGTCAAAATTTTACAATAGTAAGTTTTAAATATTACAAATAACTATTTAAGAAAAAATAATAACACTGGCCAACAAAAAAAAAAAACTTTTTTCGTGCTCCTTCAACAAAAAATATGTGGACTAAATGGAATTCCGCATGCTAAACTCGAATCTGCTTTCAGTTTTCTCCCATAAGGTCGAGATTTTTTTTATGGGCGTGTCTAATATCGCGCCCTAAATAAGCCGATTACTCGAGTATATTTCACTATAACTCGAGAACGGCTTGCAGGATTTATATAAATAATATACCAAAAATATGTGGAATAAAATTGGCTTTAAGTCGTTCTATTTTTATACGCTCAATAGTTTTGGAGATATTTCGAAATAAGTGTCCGAAAAATTTATTTTCATGCTAATTTCAAGATTTCTTTTTTTTACTAAAACTTTCTTCAAAAATATTTCAGTTTATCATATTTACCTCAAAGCTGGCAAAACTGTGAGTAAATAAAGCCACGTATCATAAAAATTGATGCACAAATCTTGATTGGATTCACAGTTAAGTTAGGATACCCATGCATACCTACAGTTAAGTGGAAATACACTAGTCGGCAAAAAAAAAAAAAATTTTTCGTCTTAAATAAAAAAAGAAATAGGTGGATTAGATGGAATTTAATGTGCTAAATAAGAATCAGCTTTTACTTTCTTCTTTATCACGCATTGATTTCTTTTATGGGCATGACTACTATGATCCCGCCTTTAGGCAGTCACACTTGTATAACTGGAGAACTGTTTGTCCAATTAAGATAAATTAAACTCCAGTAGATAGTGTTAATTAGTTAATTTTTTTTTTTTTTTAATCGTGAAAATTTTGATCCATAACACTGAAATTCTAAAGCGAATAAAAAATATTGTTGACATACCTTGACATACCTTCATATGCATCTTTTAATGTATAATTTATCAAAACCGTATAAACGGTTCTTGAGTTATAGTCTAAATTTGACAAACCATTCTCGAATTTTATAGTGTGGCCGCTCAATAAGGTGATGGATATTAGTCATGCACCTAAAAAAAATCAGTACGTGATAGAAAAAAAGTGAATGCAGATTCTTGTTTAACTCGTCAAAATCCACCTAGTCCACCTATTTTTGTTTCAAGAAAGAAATTTTTTTTTTTTTTTTTTGTCCACCACTGTATTATACCTTATTTTGTTCGCAGCTTTAAAATAAAGATGATAAACTGTAACATTTTTGATGTTTTCATTTATTAAAATAAATTTTAGTAACAACAAAATCTAAAATTTTGCATGAAAATGATTTTTTTGGGCACTTATTTCAAAATAACTTCGAACCTATTGAGCACATAAAAATATTAAGTTTGGTAAAGTCTTACTATGGGCGAAATATTAGACAAAACTTAAAGCAGATTCGTGTTTAGCACATCAAAATACATCAAGTCCAACTATTTGTCTATGGGGGAGGATTTTTTGTCGACCAGTGTAATTTAAAAAATGTCTCATATAGCGACGATAAAGTTAGTTTAGTGTGCTTTATATTCTATCAATATCTACATAGCTTAACTTTTTATGTTTTTCAGGTGATGTATTTACTTTATTTAAAATTATTTAGGGCGTAACACTAAAATAAAAACACACCTTTAATAATTAAAATCCATTCAATATTTCCTGAAAAATTTGTATTTAATTTATAAATGAGTATTTTTGTTTGTAAGTCAAAAAATTAAATGAAATAATGTAGTAAAAAAGCAAGTTTTTCTGACGAAAAAAACATAATATTTTCAGTGACGTTAAAAAAAAAGATCTCAAAACAAATTGCATTTTTGCACCCTGTATCAAGTTTTCGTAGTGTAGTGGTTATCACGTGTGCTTCACACGCACAAGGTCCCCGGTTCGAACCCGGGCGGAAACAATTGAAAGAGTTTTTTTTTTACCATTATTTTAAACAATATTGGCTAACAATTGGAAGGTTCAAAAAGTCAACGGTTGGTTATATTATTTTGAATTATTTTAAGGTTTATCGGTAAAACCACGAAATATACATTGAAGTATAATATTATAAGTTCATGCTAGGATAACCATAATTTTCTGAAATGTTATATTTTAATTTGATTCACAACTAGAATTTAATTACTGACAAAAGTCGAGTTGTACCGTGGTGAGAACAATTTACCAAACTTTGAACTTTCATTGAACATTAAACCCAAAGTTGGCTACCGTTACCGCTAAAAAAAACTCATCTGCTCGACTACCGTTTCAGTTAAATTACCTTTATCGAAATAATTAGAAATGCCGTTACCGCAAAAAAAAAAAAAATATATTATAAACTCGATAATCCGGATAATTAATTGCAGACCTCTATCCGGATTATCAAATTATCCGGACTATCGAGATTTTTTCCTGGTCATCTTTTGTTTAATAATATAATTAAATATATGACAGTTAAAATATCAAATATATTTTTTTCGTCTAAAAACAGTATATATTTAAAAGCAATCAACCCAGATTATGGAGTATGTAATGAATCGGAAAATACCCTTCCTTTTTACATTTTTAAACAATTGTCCGTTAGTTTTATGCGTAAGTTAAATTATTGGAAGATCAAAATGTTAAATGAGTATTAACATTTAAGAAATATTAAAACTAATCTTTCATTTGTTTGTTCCAACTATAGATTTCTTTCTGAAACTATTACTAAATTACACTGGTCGACAAAAAAATCCTCCCCCAAATGTATTTTGATGTGCTAAACGCAAATCTGCTTTCAATTTTTTTTTTTTTTTTTTCATCAGGTGTGGATTTTTTTTATGGGCGTGTCTAATAGTAAGACCATTACTCTAGTATATTTCCTCATAACTCAAGAACGGTTTATACGATTGACATAAGTGATACACCAAGATGCTTACTAAAAATATCTTCAAATCATCCAAATTTAATTCATTTATGTGCTCAATAATTTTTTTGAAATAAATGTTCAAAAAAAAAAAAGAAAACTTGTTCATGCAAAATTTTAGATTTTTTTGTTACTAAAAATTCTTTTTAAAAGTGAAAACATCAAAAATGTTTCAGTTTATCATCTTTATCTTAAAGCTGGTAATGCTGCGAATAAAATAAGTACCTTCAAAATTGATGCACATATCGCGATTTTATTCACAGTTAAGTAAAAATACCCATGTATACATACAATTTAGTAGAAATACAGGGTTGGACAAAAAAAAAAAATTGTTTTTATTTTTTCTTGAAACAAAAACAGGAATCAGCATTCACTTTTTTTCTATCATGTACTGATTTTTTTTATAGTCATGACTAATATTATCAACTTATTCAGCGGTGAGACTATAAAACTAGAGAATGGTTTGTACAATTTGGACTATAACTAACGTGGCCAGACATCCCGCTTTTGGCGGGATTATCCCGCTTTTTAAACTTCGATCCCGCCTAAAATATTTTCCCACTTTTTATTAAAAAATCCCGCCTTTCTAACTCTAACAATTACTTATTCGATTTCCTTATTTAAGTTTTCTATAACATTCTTACCAATATTTACACAGAAAAAATTATTACGGTCTTTTTTTCAATTAACATAGTTGTTTCATTTTGCATCGAAATTTAATAAATTTATTCAAGCAAAAATGAAATAAAAATAAAATTTAACTATACTTTTATATCCTTTATACATTTTTAATTCATCCAATCAACTATTTGATTGATTTAATTAATTTATTAATTGAGATTTTTTGTCTATTTTGTATTTTTTACAGTTTTTAGTAATTGATATAATCATTTTGGTGAGAGGTGCAAAACAAGTTTATAATTGAATGAATTATTTTCATATATATTTGTTAATTGGTGACTCTTTTCTGTGAAAGTGTTACTAAAAATAATTTGTTCACTGGAAAGTTGATATTTTTTAACAAATCGTTTGTGATAATTAAAAGTTTTAAATATTTTGTTATGCTGATCATCTTCTCAACTGACTAATCTTAAATGTACTTTGTGTGTATTTTTTGATAACTTCGATGTAGGAAAACCTCCCAAAAGATATGCATTATTAAGCTTGTTAAAATATTATTTTTTATTTTTTTTATTTTTAACATATCTTCAGTTCTCTACCAGTGAATGCAAAATCTCAAGTCTGATATATTTTGACCAAAAAAGTTTATAATTTTTTTTTCCAGAAATAGGTTTAAAACTTTAATTATTTTAAGAATGTTAGAATAATATATAAATACATTTTTGGAGAAAGAAATTTTGTTCTTTCAGAGAGATTTTTAGATTTTAAATACTCATTTCTTGTGAACATTTGTGTGTGGGCTATTTAAATAATTTTTTATTTTAACTGAATATTAGTGTTTAACTTGTTGGCAGTCGATTCAAAAAGGTGAAAAGGTAACAGTATATAGGATTATTTTGATTACAGTTTTTTAGAGGTAACGGTATTTTTAGTTATTTCGGTAACGGTATTTTGTGGGTAACTGTTGCTTAAGAAATTTCAAAGTATCGGTTCAGATCCAAAAAATATAATCTGTTGTTAAGTATTATAATGACGGGCTGGGGTAGACATAACTTTATTACAAGCCAACAACATCACTAACGGTATTTTAGCGTCATCGGTATTTCGAACTATTTCGGTAACGGTTTTTTAGCGTTATATATTTTTATTGTTATATATTTTAGCGGTAACCGAATTTTCAATTATTTCGGTAACTGTATTTTAGGGGTAACGATAATCAAGTTGAATGGTTTTTTTTTTAGCAGTAATGACAACCTTGGTTTTATTGTTAACGGGTCTAAGAATTATTTAAGAAAAAATATTGCTACCAAATTCAAAAAGTATAAAGTTTTTTCATCAATCCGTATTTGAAATTTAACTAGGAATGTTATGAAAATATTTCTAGAAACACGTTAAAATTATAATTTTTAATGTCTCAGTTTTTAGGGATATATTTAATTATTTCGATTCCAAAATGTTCATGAGTCGTTCTCAATTTGTAACATCTCAATTGGGTAGTGAACCAAGTGCTTGCGAGAGAACAGCTGATTAAGATTTTTAATTAAGATATAAAAAGAAAATCCCTCTTTTTTTACAAAACTATTCAAAATCCCGACTTTTTCATACAATTTTGTTCAGAATCCCGCTTTTTAGTCGTTCGGGTCCCGCTTTTTGACAAAAATCCTCTGGTCACGTTAACTATAACCCAAAAACCGTTTACGATTTTAACGATACGTTTACGATTTTAACGATACGTTTACGATATTGATAAATGGTACACCAAAAGATGCACACGAAAATTGTCTTCTAGGTATGTAAATTCAGCTCAAAAATAATTAAAATTGCTATCTATTGGAGTTTAGTTTATCTTAATTGAACAAACCTTTTCAAGTAATACAAGTGTGACTGCCTAAAGGACGGGTCATAGTAATCATGCCCACAAAAAAAAATCATTACGTGATAGAAAAACGTAGAAACTGATTCTTGTTTAGAATGTTAAATTCAAGGTCTTAATTATTACAATTTTTATGTCGAATTTCTTAAATTGTAACTATTATATGCAATTTTTATTTTATTCCTTATTAATAATTATTTGCTTTCAATTGATATATTTCTATAGAAATAATAATAATTATAAGTATTACCATCTTTAAGATAAAGATGATAAACTGAAACATTTTTGATGTTTTTACTTTTAAAAAGATGTTTCCATCACTTCGTTCACTTTTAAAAAGAAGATTCCATCTAGTCCACATATTTTTTTTGAAGGAGCACGAAAAAAATTTTTTTGTCGACCATTGTTATTATAAAATAATTATTATAATAATTATAATATCGAAAAATAATAATTTTTTAAAATGTATATTTTTTTGTGCATTAATAATTATTTTAATTCATTTTTAAAATATTAGTTAAAAGATAATAGTTTTGCGTAACTTATATTTATATATTAATCATTAATTACACATGTCAACACTAAAAAAAGTATCTTGAAAATCATATTGCAGATATTGTAGATAAAGTCGTCCCAAATCACCATGAACATTTCGGTTTTTCCATCACGTCACATTTTTAACCCATTGAGGACCAAAGAAAATATGGTTCCACGATGAGTTTTTAAGTTATAAAATTTTCAAAGTAATATGTAGAGCAGATTAGTTACTCATGTTTTATAGCCAAGAAATGGAACTTGAAAAATGTAGTAATAGTCAAGTCTCTAACTTGTCACACATAGCCCCTAGACGCCTTTAAAGTTGTAAAAATAAAGACATTTTCTATTAACCCTCATAAAACCATTGAAAAATTATGGGTAAGGAGTGGGTGTGTAGGAGAAAACTGTATTTGATATAATAAACAAAAGACCGTAGATCTCAAAAATTTTTAAAATCGCACTGATAGAAAATGCGTAGCCATCAAAAATATGAAAAAAATAAAAATTCCAATTTAAATAACAGAATTAACAAAAAATTATAAGAAAAATATATTGTGCATAAATTGGCCTAATTTTAACTCCTTATACTAAATATAGTGTAGGAAGTTAAATTAAATATTTACATGACGTCACAATTTTAAAATACATAATTTATTTTATTTTTAACTTCTTTGAAAAATATATTGATTTTTTTTTCTTCAGTTAGGATTTAAGTATGTACTATTCTTAACTTTTACTCATATTAAGAATGCGTTAATATAAACTATCAGTAACAGCATTTTGGTGTAAAAGCTCCCATTGTTCTTTCACATTTTGTTCAGTGTATTAGCAACTTTAAAGACTTTTAGGTGCTATGGAGGGAATTTTAGAGAGATGGCATATTCTACACTTTTGTTTTATTGTTCCTTCTCTATAATATACGAATCCATAATTTACTCTATCTATTACCCAGAAAATTATATAACCTAAAAATTTCTTAGAGGTACATATTTCATTTGGTCATCAATGGGTTAAAAGTGTGATGTGGTGGAAATGTTTCATGTTACTTTTTTCACTACATTTAGTCTTAGAATTAAGAATTAAACAAAATTATTCAAGATTAATTTTTTTTCCTAATTTTTTGTTAGCATTGTTATTTAAACTTGGATTTTTATTTTTTTCAAACTTTTGGTGTCTACGCATTTTCTGAAAATGCGATTTTAAAAATTTTACCATTTTTGAAATCTGCGGTCTCGTATTAGTTACATCGAATACAAATTTCCCCAAATTTCCTCCCACTCCTTACCTAATTTTTCAATGGTTTTATGAGGGTTAATTGAGAAATTCTTGATTTTTACAACTTTAGCGACTTTTAGGGGCTATGTGTGAGAAGTTAGAGACTTGACTAGTACTACATTTTTGTAGCCCCATGCCTTGCCTATAAAACATGTGTGAAAAATTTCCTCCACCTATTATCTGGAAAATTTTATAACCTAAAAACTTCTCAAGGAAACAAATTTTCTTTGGTTCTCAATGGGTTAAAAATGTGACGTGATGGAAAATTTTCATTTGACTTTCTACACTATATCAAGCCTAAGGAATAATAATTTTTTAAAGCTATTCCAGATATTTCGATTTTTTGTGATTTTGTTGACCTGTGTTATTAAAAATCAGTTTTTTGTAATAACTCTCAAAAAAAATGTAATTTCTTCGATTTTGAAAATTATGATAATAATTATTTTGGGTCCTTGGTTAAATTCCATCTAATTCACATATTTTTTTTTTTTTTTTTTTTTATTTAAGACGAAAATTTTTTATTATAAAAAAAAAATTCGGCCTGATGGAAAAAAACTGAAAGCAGATTCGAGTTTAGCATGCGAAATTCCAGCACGAAAACAATTTTTTTGTCGACTAGTGCTATATGATTTCGATTCATTAAGCACACAAATCGGTTCAATTGATAATTTCATTGAGAAAATCGAAGCTCCAGACAGCCCTATTGCTGAACAAATAAAACTAAAGTTGCAAGCTGTTATTAAAAGATAAAAGATTTGAGAAAATTTAAGAAATAATTCTACGTTCAGATAATGTCTCGTGTTTAGCAAAATGCCTTCTAAACTATAATTATTCAAATACTCTCCTATCTCATGTGTTGATGTAGCAAGATTATTTTCAACGTATATATATATATTTTTTTTTTTTATATTTTAGCATTTTTTTTTTTTTTTTTTTGTAGAATAGTTTTTCCTTTTTTATTTAATAATTAATAAATGTTTTTTTTAGGTGCATTAAATCCGCCCACTAGTAATGACTTTCCTGAAACTAATAACCGATATGCAGATATTCACCACGCCCTTCAAATATGCATTTCTTCTATTAAATATTTCTAGATTTATACATATATATTTATATATATATATATATATATATATATATATATATATATATATATATATATATATATATATATATATATATATATATATATATATATATATATATATATATATATATATATATATATATATATATATATATATATATATATATATATATATCACAAAAGTAGTATTTGTGTCTGATTTTTCACAACGCGAAAACAGGTTTCCGTAGTGTAGTGGTTATCACGTGTGCTTCACACGCACAAGGTCCCCGGTTCGAACCCGGGCGGAAACAAATATAAGGCTGCGTTGTTTTTCTGGATACAGCATAGATAAGTATTTTTAGAAATATGTTTTTTTTTTAAAAGTTCTATTTGATGTATTGATTTGTGTATTATTTTTGAAATCCTTGTATTGCATATACATAATAAATACAACAATTAGTATTCTTAACAAAAACGGTATTTTTAAGTGATTTTTAATTAGATAACTGATATGTATAAAGTACTTGGTAAAGTTTTTAGTAGTTCCTATATAATTGTATAGAAAAAAATGAGATTTAACAAAAGTGACTATTAAGATCTATTTACTTATAACCAGGGCAAGTTTTTATATGCACAAAAATAATTGGAATATGCGCTTGAAAAAGCACGAAAAAATGGTATAATATGCAAAGAAATATGCAAAAATAGAACGAATTTATGCATTCTTATATATTAATGTGTAGAAAATATGCACAAATATGCATTTTTTAACTTTCAATCTCAAATAAATTTCAAAGTTTATAAAAATATAACTATTTTAATTTTAAGTATCATATTTGACACTTCCGAATTTTTTTTCTTTACAATATTTACAATGTACTCAAAATACTCACAAAAAAATGTTTAGAAATCATTTGATTGAACTCCAAAAAATCACCAAAAAATTGTGTTTTTGTTAAGAAAACTAACTTTTGTATCCATTATATGCAAATTTATGCAAATATTTAAAATATAAGCATTTTTTGTGAAATTCTTTTGAAATATGCAAATGCTTACTTTCCAAGCGAAAAGCTTGAAAAACTTGCCCTGCTTATAACATTATCATTTCATATAAGAAATCAAATACTATCAGAAATTTTAATTATCCCAGCAAGGTACATTTTCACCCCTTTAAAAGTGAAACTAAGTACCAATAAGTATATTTTTGGCACCAGAAAATGTTAATCATTTCTAAGAAAATTCAAATTTAACAAATTTTAAAGAATTTTTCTTATTTTTATAATGCTGAACAGAACTTTTATTAAACAAAAATTATAAATAGATTCAAGAGAAGTACTTCTGAAGCGATGAATCAGAAGCATTAAGAAGAAACATCCTAACAATTCCAGTGACAACACAATGTTAAAATAACGAATTTTTCAGCTCCTTTCAGTTACTTTTTTGCTGGGATATTATAGCATATTTATTTAAAAAATACACAACCTAAAAAATATTGATTTTTTTTTTTTTTTTTTTTATAAAATGCAGAATTAAATTGTTGTATTTAATAAATCTTACAAAATTTAATCGTTAAAAAATTACAAGTGAATACATCCGGGTACCGTAAAAATCTTCTAATGATTGATCTAGGATCGCATCTACCTTATCATCTGCATAAATATACAAAAATAAATCTGACATGAATGCGTATATCATAGATTAACATGTAGTCACATATATTTTGTTTTTGTGTTTAAAAAAAAATTAGTAACTTTTTTGAAAATTTAGTAATGGGTGGCTCTTACATAAACTTCTAGTTCTATTCTATGGCGTATATAGTGCCTAGGGAAAATTTTTCATTAGGCCCCCTACTTATTCATACCCATAATATTTATCAAACTGTTAATAATAAACAAGGACGGTTCTATTAACCAAATTTTTTTCTTTAATTCTTCATTTAAGTAATTCCATATTAAATTTAAAAAATGTTTGGTTACCGATTTGTATACAATTTTTTGAATGTGTAGAGGAGGATACACAAGCATGTAAAATTAATTTAGTTTATTTTTATTTTAAAATTGTGGCAACTCTTTTTTTAAATGGCCATAACTTTTGTTACATAAAAGATATCATAAAAGATGATATAAAAAATTTTTGAAAATATTCTTTTGAACATAGTTTTTTCCAAGAATTTTCTTTAGAGATGTACACATCTGCACAAAATAATAGATACACCTTATAGGATAATATTAAAGTGACGAAAACATTTTCAGAAATACTCCGGATTTTTTCCCTTTGATACCATACACAATTGCGTATGAGCATACAAATTTGGGAAGGGGATTTATATTACACACCTGTGGCCAATTGTAGACCAACACTTTTACTGAATCTAAAATAAAATATACGAATAAAGAGTAATGCGTTAATAATAACATCTAGATGATTTTATGCACTATAGTGCGCTTCCCGCAAATGAGTTTATATTGGAGCTATGGTAAATTATGGACCGATTCTCACAAAATTTTGCAATGTTGTTTCTACTTACATAAAACTAATTTGTGTCGAATATTAACTTGATACTAACATTCGTATGGGATTTATGCACGTTAAAGTGATTTTCGGAAGAGGGGTTTATATGGAAGCTATGGTCAATCGTGGACCGATTTTCATAAAATTTGGTACAAAGATTGATACTTGAACAAAGTTTCATTAAAATATTCTTATTTTTAAGGCATTTTTGAGTGTTGAAACTCTATTCTGGGGGGACATTTGTATGGGGGGTAGATGAAATAATGGACCGATCACCAATTTCAATAGGCTTCGTCCTTGTCCAACCTGCTAAATATCATTGATTTATCTTCAAAATTCCAGCCAGCCAGACGGACAAACGGACATCGTTAGATCGATTTAAAAAGTGATTCTGAGTCGATTGGTATACTTTAAGGTGGGTGTTGGATAACTTTTTCTATGCGTTACAAATATCAGCACATACACATAATATAAATATGGCAAGTATAAGCATGCACATTTATTTACATATACACTCAAAATATTATGTAGGTAAATTTAACAAAAAAATCATTATTAACAACTATAATTCCATTTAAAAAACGGATCGCTTACATTTCATTTGAAATAAATGAGTTTTACTTTTAATTTTTAATGTTGATTTAACAACTAACAAAATGTGTAAAAATAAATGAATTTTTCTTTTAAAATAATTCATCAAAAATCAAACTAAAAAACATTAAAAACTACTGATTTTTCATTTGATGCAACATACAAAAACTACCTACAAATTCAGTAATATTTACTGAAAAATCATTTATTTCTAAAACGAAAATATAACGTACAAAAATAATATTAAATACAGTTTTCTCATTTATTTTAAAAATTTTTTATTATATTTGTATGTACAGATTATTCTTATTCTCAAGAGATAAAAGTATGTATAAATAACTTAAATAACGCTATTTTGACAAAATATTTGAACTTATTACAATAAACATACTTATACATATATTTAATTAATAACAGATAATTGGTTATAGATTTGCTCATCTTTCGCTTGACTTTCATGACTCTTTCTCATTTTGTTAATTTTTAGATATCTGCAATAGAAGAGGATTTATAATTTCAATTATATAATATATTTTGCATTAAATACTTAAAAATTTTTAAAAAACTTTATCTGTTTAGACAATTTTTTCCTATTTTTATTTTTTCTGACATAAAAAACTTTCGTTCCCTTTTTACTTAGAAAATATGAACAATGTATAATTGAAATATTGTAGCAAAATAATAACTGTACGTAAAAACATTTTTTTCTTGTAGTTTGTTTTTTGAATAACATACTATAAAAGTTAAAAAAATGTACTCTTTTGTTAAATAACTAAATTTTCATTAATTTTTAACTTAAATGAAAACTTTTGGAATAAACTACAATCGGTTAATGTAAAAATTTTTTGAGTGTACGTTTTCAATTTAAATGCCAAAAATTGTTGCTCAAAATAATAGATACAGTTAGTTAATTTGTATTTTTTATGTAATACGGTAAAAACAATTGCATTTAGGTTAAAAATATTATAAAAAATAGTATTCTGAGCCGGAAAATGGGAAGAAACAACCATTGTACCAAATAAGAGAGAAAAATGGTTATAAACAAGAGAAAACTGGAAAGAAAAAATATGATATAGGACTCCATTGGAAATATGTCAGATGTTGATGTTTAATATGTCTAGACGAATGCAGAAAGTTGGTCAAATAAGGATGGATGTACGGGATATTAGTCCTTCCTTACAACACCTAATAAATTTTGATAAAAACTTAATTAGTTTTTTTTTTTTTTTTTAATTATAATGAGCACCAAAATTGCTTACATAGTAATGTAATTATGAAATTAACGTCTAATCCAATATAATTTATTGCTTGTTTAGATTTCTTTTTACTCTCCTAATCGACTAAAATATGTATGAACTGATTTTTCATTCATTAATGAACGAATACGTGGGTTTTTTTATTCCTTACATAATGCAACTGCTCAAAACAAAAGATATACCTCTATTATTTTTAACAGGTGTGTAAATCTAAAAAAGTCCATCTTTAATTATTTATTTATATTTTTTGGTAGGAAGCTCTACCGATATATTTACTACAGAGAAAATTAGTAAGTGAACAAAAAACCATTTCAGGATGCAGGACGAATATTGAATTACACAATTCATAACACAATTGGTGCTAATGACATTTCGTAATAGTTTGTTCACTTACAATTCCCCAAGAATAACGTACAGTGAGACCTCGATTATTCGTAATGTTCGGAATCGGAAGCATTCTGGATAATCAATTTTCCCGGTTAATTCAGTAAAAATTTTGAGTATTTTAATTTTTTTTTTATATATAATTCAATTATTCATTGATTTGATATAAATGTTTAAATAATATAAGGAAAAAATAATAATTTTGAAAAAGTGAACAATATATAAAGGTTTCATTTTACGTAGTTTATTAAAAAATCATATAATGCTGTTCGTTTCTTCTTTTTCAAATTCATATTTTCGTTAACTAGCTTCTCATGAATGCAGTGAACTCGGATTTTACCTTGCTTTTATTAAAATTTATTCACATTGTGTTTGATTTTTCAAAAGCATAATGCTTAGAATCCCAGATAATAGAGGTAATCACGGTTAATCGATGCAAAAAAAAAAAAAAAAAAAAAAATGAAATGGATGGAAAAAAGAAAACAATTACGAATTTTCTTTCCCAGATAATCGACGGGCCCGGTTAATCGAATCACGGATAATCGAGGCCCCACTGTATTATGAATTTTGCGACTAATGACAAAACAATAACAAAACAATATTTTTTATATTTTTCTCATTCTCACACATGAAAAAATCCATACAAAATTTTAAGAAAATATCTTTCTGAAAATTTAAACCTGTAATATTATATTTGTTACTTAATTACGCACTTTATACAATTTAATTTTTCTTAACATTTTGTTCTGAAGCATTTAAATAAAAACTTTTGTTATATTGCAGGGATTCACAACTTTCATTTGACATCCATATTGGGTTTATATAATTTTGGTAAATATTTTATATATTTCTTTAAAGTTGCATATTTTTTGAAACTTTGAAGTCCTTTTGAGAAACTCCTACAGAACAACTGAGTACGCAGTTTTATTATGTTTGAGCTCTAGTTTGATACATATATCGATGTTTTTTTATGTGTGGAATTTTTTTGGGGAAATTGTCACACAGTGCATTAAGCAAGTAAATTAGCAGTTTATTATTTTCAATATTGAAATTATTTTATTGTATGTTGCCAAAATGTATCTGTTAAAAAGAGAAAAAATATCACTTTAACACATAGTTTTGTAATTTTAAAGCATTCTAGGGTTAAATTGTTAAATTTAAAGATTAAAGAAATCAGTTTATTTATAGCGGCCCTTCTCAAGGTCAAATGTATTTAAAGCAAAAAGCTTTTGTGTGCAAAAGCTCATTTAGATTATTCACTTTAAAACTTACCAAACTTAACAGCTAACTGAATAATTGCTTCATTTGTCTTACACCATTAACATGGGGATGTAGCTCAGATGGTAGAGCGCTCGCTTAGCATGTGAGAGGTACGGGGATCGATGCCCCGCATCTCCAACTTCTAAACAATTTTTTTCCATATTTAAAGGAAATATTTTAATGAAAAAAAAAAAAAAAAAAAATAATAATAAAATATTTTAATAAAATATTTTAATGAAAAAAAAAAAATAATAATAATAATAATAAACATTTCATTAACTTAACGTCGCTAAACATAAATTGAAATCTATTCAATACTCCCCACATCATGAACATAGAAACACATTTTTTAAGGCGCTCTCATACTATACATCATTAATGTTGTATTTCCGCCTTGTTAAAAAATCTACAAGAATAACAAATGAGTAAATATATTAACAATAAATTTCTGAAAAGAACATTCTTTACTGCCTTCTTTTCTTTTCTATTTGAAGAAAAACAAATAATATTGAAATAGTCTTTTCTTTCATAAGTAGTGAATAATTGTATTTGCCTGTCTGGTAGGAGGAATGTAGGAAAAAATGTACCAAATAATAAGTAGTGAAGAAATGTACACAGAGTCTCTATGTACTTTACTATGTTCCTGTTGTACTTACGTGTAGTTGCTAATTGTACTTGTTCTTTTAGTGCGAATGCAAGTATATATTTGCACTTGAGGCGCTAAGATTCTAATATTTATACTTATTGGTGTTTATTATTGTTACAACATGCAACACCATAGGTGGAAAGAAAAGTGCGTGAGTGTGCGTACCGGTAAAATGTTACCATGTGCAGCGCAACGACTTCAAAAGTAAAATTTCATTTGCTGTACTGTGGTCTTAATGGTATTTAAAGTAAAAAAGCCTTAAAATTTTATTTGGTTTTTAGATCATCCAACGGGGTTCTTTGTGCTGTATATAGCACAGCATTCTAACAAAAATATTTTTTTCCACCTCTACTCCTGCATCTTCATTGTCGTTCTGAATTATAATCGGAAAATATACATTCATGGCTATATCGTTATGTAAAGGGCAACCAAAATACATATGTTCTGAAAGATGTGATTTATGTGGATAAAAAATTATCTTAAAAATATGCTCTAAAGATATTTTTCTTTTTTTATTACGAGGGCGGATCAATATTTCCGTGACTTTTCGAACTTCCGTCGTAGTTATATGAAATGCAACACTGTTAACATCAAGTACCACCTGTTAATAGACTACTGTCAAATTTTGAGCAAGTGACGTCATTTACTTTGCGTTTAACAGCTATTCAAAACATACAACCTCGTGTATTTTTCTAAAAATGGAAAAAAGTGAATTTCGAGTGCTCATTAAACATTATTTTTTGTGAAAAAACCGTCAATCAAACCAAGGAAAAGCTCTATAAATACTATGGGGACTCTGCACCATCGATTTCAATAGTAAAAAAGCGGTTTACTGACTTTCGTTGTGGTCGCACAAGTACAAATGACGCTGAACGTTCTGGACGGCCAATTGAGGTCAGTACACCCGAAAATGTCGAAAAAATCCACGATATGGTGTTGGCCGACCGAAGAGTAAAAGTGCGTGAGATTGTTGATGCCATAAGCATTTTATATGGCAGTGTATATATAAATGATCAGCTGGTTTTAAGAAAGTTGTCTGCAAGATGGGTGCCGCGTTTGCTCTCAATTGACCATAAACGTAAACGTGTGACAACTTCAAAGGATTGTTTGGAGTTGTTTAACCGCAATCCAAATGAGTTTTTGCAGCGTTTTGTAACTGTGGATGAAACATGGATCCATTACTGTACTAAACAATGGGTTTCTCCGGGTGAACCTGCTCCGAAGAAGGCCAAGGTAAGTTTGTAGGCCAATAAGGTGATGGCAACAGTTTTTTGGGATGCACGCGGTATAATCCACATCGATTACATTCAAAAGGGAAAAACAATAAATGGCGAATATTATGCCAACTTATTAGACCGATTTAATGAGGATTTAAAAAGAAAACGACCACATATGGCGAAGAAAAAAGTCATTTTTCATCAAGATAATGCACGGGTGCACACGTGTGCAGACTCAATGGCAAAACTCTATGAATTGGGCTACGTATTTAGCCCCTAGTGACTACTTCCTATTTCCAAACCTAAATAAATGGCTCGGTGGAAAGAGATTCAGATCCAACGATGAAATTAGAGATACAAAAACTGGAGAAACGTTGAACTAAGTGTATTGAGTTAAAAGGAGATTATGTTGGAAAATAAATTTTTGTTTTACAAAAAACACTGTGTTTCATTCAAAAAGTCATGGACTTATTGATTCGCCCTCGTATATTGAAAAAATGTGCGGTAAATACCAAAATATGCAAAAATATGCTCTAACAAATCAACGCCAAAATATTTAAAATTTTCTGAAACTGATAAATAAGTAACAATTTAGTTCATTTGAAGCTCAAAATATGATATTGCATATTTTTGGTTGCCCTGGTTATTTTAAAAAGTGAAGAGTTATATAGAACAGATTTTGCGATGTTTGTGTTGTAGAATAAATCATACTCTCTGATTTTATTCATTTTTAATAAATTTTGATTATTAAAATGTTTATGATTTGGTCTGCTCTAAACTTCCACGAGCCAATAACGGCACCTTTTCCAATATTGTCAATTATATGATCTGTCCACTACTTATTTAAACTAGCCTCCATACAAATGTTCTCCCGGAAAAGGGATTCAATGATCATAAAAACTCAAATTTTTGGGACGCACACATATACTACGCACAATTTTGCTTTTTCTTCCACTTATATAAATTTTTTCATATACAAATTTTATTTTTCTGGTATTATGAGTAGCTTTACATATTTTGTTAAAAAAAAGTATTGTGTTACTTTTTAAAAATTTCTTAAAAATAGTTAACATTTATATACTAGACTAATTATTGTTTTAAGTTATAATAAACCAAGCATTTTTAAATACACTTTTGAAAAATTAAAATTTAATAAATTCGCAACTAACAAAAATGCATCTATAAACTGCATTTATATTTTTAAAATATTATGGACCGAAAAGGAGATTTTGGAAATGCTGACTAAATTACACAAAAAAAAAAAAAAAAAAAAAATACAATGGCCTTTAAAATACTTTTTAATTTACAGAAATCTATAAATAACTTCAAGAGATATGAATATTTGAAATTGCATACTTTTTATATTTTGTTAACTTTTACTCAAATTTTAAAGAAAATTTTATTTTTATACGAAAATTTATTTTTATAATCCAATATGTAAAAATTGGATTATTTCTTATTTTTAAAATGTTCGTCGTTAAGCCGCCATATGCGAAATTCAAAGGCAGTTTAAATCAATAAAATTCACAAAGCCTTCTCAGAGATATTGCTATTCAAAGTTACATACATTTGAAATTTTTTCGGTTTTTGAGAAAATGAAAAAGCGAAATAAAATCGCGAGTTTTTGCAATTTCACGAAACTGAAAACTGAAATTGATTAAAGGTTAAATGGAGTTTGTGTATACAAATTATTATCGAAATTGAAAGCCATAAAGTAAAAAAAATACCCTTTTTCGGGCGTTCTTTCATGGAATAGACGATATACATTTTTTAATATTTATTTAATATGAAAAACTTGCATATAGGAAGTTTTCAACTTTGATGCTCCATATATCTACACCGGAGGAGTCTCTTTTTAAATATTTTGTTATTAATTTACTTACTATTATATATAAATATATATAAATCTTTATTACATAAGGTAATGAGACAAATTCTTCTTAAACAAGAAGAATTTACAAATTTTGTTTTTTTTTATTCTTATTTTTTTATTTTATAAATAATTTTGTTATTTATGGCATAAAACATTCCTGTTCCGGAGTAACTACAAATGTACTGTGTATAGGGTTTTTATTGTGAGAATTTTCTGGACTAATTTTGACAATTTTTTACTTCTCGATCATCGGGATTTTTAGTCTAGAATTTTTAACTACCAAAAATTTGCATTTAAAAATGTAAAATTTTGTACATAAATATTGTTGGCTTTTTTTTTTAAATTTGGCACAAATATTTGTCTTATATAAGGTTTATTTGGTATTGAAAATGGGCAAAATCGGTTAATAAACAAAAAAGTTATGGGATAAAAACTAGAAACACAGGGTGTCCGTTTCATACTTTTTTTTATTGATATTTCTTTAATAAAAGCATGTAAGGCAGCGAAATTTTGTATGTATAGTTCGGGGGTCGATGTAAACTCGCCCACTTTACTGCCCACTTTACCGCCCCCTCCCATATAACGTAAAATTAGAAAAAGTTTATGGTGGGTATATAGATTCGGCCGGGCCGAATATAATTCGCGCTTGTTATTTCCCTTTAAGAGTTCTAAATTGGCTTTCACTAGCAGGTTTGCCATACTTAGGGATTTCGCAAACGATTTGTGGACAGAAAATTTTGTATCGGGTACAGGAGATTTTTGGGGACATTTGAAATTATTTCGGATTTTTTTTTTTTTTGAGGATAAAAAAATTAGAACTGTATTGCTTTTGTTGTCAATTATTTAAATAATATAAAATCTAGCATTAATGGGTTATATGTATATGAAAAAAAAAAGTGATCACAAATCCAGTTTATTTTTTTAAAATTCGCTGTATTTAACGAGTTATAAAGAATTTTAGTTTTCATTAAAATTTTCATATAGAATCTGGTCTCCATTTAGCTTTAACTACCCATTTTCAATAAGGAATTTGGTCAAAAACTTTTAATTTCAAAGTTGCTGCTAGAACATTTCCTTATAAGAAAATTTCTAGATCAATTCTTAAGTTTAATATCCCTGCGTAAAATGTGTGACAATTGCAGTAATGGTCCGGTTCCTCTGTACCAGTTGAGTACCAATTGACACCTAACTCGTCACCAAAGTTCCAATTGAGAACCAGTTGACACAAACACACTCACTAAGTTAAGTGTGCAATTAGCAACTCGCGCGCAATAAAAATCAGTGGCTGAGTGGTAAGCGTTGAAGACTGTAAAATATAACATACGTCAGATGAACATGGGTTCGAGCCGGGGTGCCGCCATCGACATTAACGAAAAATTATAAAATTGAAATAAACATAATTTATTAAAGATAATAATAAAAATAATGTTTAAAAAGTAGTAAACAATTACCGAATTTTTATAAAGTTTTTATTACATTAATCGTTACTGAACCTGTCCTCTTGGACCAGTCCTAGGACCTATCCTGTGACCTGTCCCAAGGGGCTAATTAGCCACCACCAATGACAACCCCATGTAAAAGTGACAGGTTCTTCTCATATAAAGTTCCGGAACTGGGACCGGTCACTAGCCCTGAGAACCTGTCACGTGACTAGTTTTGAACCGGTTCTCTTTACTCTAGGGATCATAGTAAATTATGCAAATGTTTAATAAATAGAACAAAGACTGATTTCGAAATAAAATTCAACACGAATTGCTTAAGTTCTTCTTCGTATAAAAACACATATTAAAGTAAATATAAATTCCTGTAGCAAATATAAATTCCCACGGTGTCGAACAAAAATTTTGAGTTATTCGTTCAAAATTGTGTGAATTCTATGTTGCAGATATTAGAGGGAATATGGCAGAAAAATGTCGAGTATCAAAAAAATCAAAATTCCCAAGGATGTTTTTGTTTTGGGAAGCCATATGCATATGCGGAAAAAAAGCACTTCATTCATAAAAAATGCTTCCATTAACACAGAAATATACTTGAATGAGTGACTGGAAAAGATGTCTCCTTTTCCTAAGAAAATACAGCGTATCCACTTTTTTTCTGGCCTGTTCTCGCTTTTTCTCATTACAGCAACAAAACAATGGAGTGATAATAAAGAAATTGTTAGTGTTTGTACCGAAAGATGCTACTCCATCAAACTGTCGGGAACTCTGAGCAATTGAAAAATATTGGGCTGTAGTAAAAAATAATTTAAAGAACATTAAAAGCTTAGCTTAAAACGAAGCGGAGTTTAAAAATAAGTAGACTTATTCGTGCAAAAAAGTGACGGAAACACAAAAAAACCCTTAATTATAAGAATTTTGGAAAATATTAGATATTTTCTTAAAAAACAACAGAAAATAATTTATTGAACTTGAACATAACAGTCATTAATAAAAATATAATTAAAAAAAATTCGCCTATTGGTTTAGTTTCTATAAGCAGATTTGCATGCCCGGATTTTTTCGTGCGCAGTCCTTATATTTACTTTAATATGTGTTTTTAAACAAACAAAGACTTAAGCTATTCGTGTTGAATTTTATTTTGAAGATCAGTATTTTGTTATATTCAATAAGAAGTAATAATGCTAAATGTAATGCTAAATCTATCTACTGCAACGTTTATTTGAAAGATAACTAATTTCAGTACAATTTACATTTACTCAAAAGTGTTAAATAAAATTTTATTTTAGATTTTTTAGGTGTAGATTTTTTTGTGTTATTTGGGGATATTTTTGAATACTGGAAAAATTACTGGCATCTCTGTTCACTAGAGCTTTGATTCAATAAAATCCGTCTACTACTTAAAGAGATATGAACATTTAAAGATACCTAGTTTTACAATATTCTTAGTTTTTACAAAAATTTAAGTCCTGAAAGAATTTTATCATAAATGAATTCATAATACTAAAGGTTACATACATACAAATATGTACAAATATGTACAAAATCTGATGACGCTTCTAACTAAAGCAGTTTAAATATAGTGGCCGATTTAATATAAATTTACTTTGTAATTAATTTTTATTAGGTGAATTATATGGAATGATTCTATGTTATGAATTCAATTAAATATTTAATAAAATGTCAGCCATAAAATCCGGCAAGTAAAGAAGTATAAATATAAACATTTTAAATATAATAATTTTTAGATTTTTTATTCAGGCTCAAGTTCATTATTGTAATAATTTTTTATTCAGTTAAAAGAAAGATTAGCACTAAAGGCACAATGGATGCTGATAAAGATCGTTGCGGATCAAAAAATGCATTCCATCCTGCTAGTGTCTAATAAATCTTTTTCTGTATTCTACAAAAATTATTACAATAATGAACTTGAGCCTGAATAAAAAATCCAAAAATGATTAATTCATAAAAAGTTCGAAAATATTCATCAATTGCAAAAATTCATTTTAAATATATGTATATGAGTCACAAACAGGGCAAGTTTTTCAAGCTTTTCGCTTGGAAAGTAAGCATTTTCATATTTCCAAAGTATTTCACAAAAATTATTATTTTTTAAATCTTTGCATAAACTTGCATAAAATGGATACTAAAAATTGTTTTCTTAACAAAAACGCAATTTTTTTTATAAATTTTTTGGAGTTCAATCTAATGATTTCTAAAATTTTTTTGTGAGTGTACTCAAATAAATATTGTAAAAATTGTAAAGAAAAAAAAATTCAGACGCGTCAACTATGAATTTTAAAATTAATATAGTTATATTTTTATAAAAATCGAAATCTATCAGAGATTGAAATTTAAAAAATGCATACTTATGCATGATTTTTGACATATTAATATATAAGAATGCATAAACTCGTTGGCTTTTTTATGCATAACCATGCTATTTTTGCATATTTCTGTGCATATTATCCCATTTTTTCGTGCTTTTTCAAGCGCCTATTTTAATTTTTTTCGTGCATATTTAAACTTGCCCTGGTCATAAATTTGTCAATAGTTTTGACAAAAAAATTTTACAAAAGGTTAAGAGGTTAGAGAAAACGAGTAAAGTATAGTCGGTCAAGAGCGACCCTACATACCCTACACCATTCCGATCCACATAATTTTGTTTTTACTTATATATTTACTTATTTGTGTTAAATATTAACATAATATTAACATTTCTGTTGGATTTATGGAAGTTAAAGTGATTTTTGGCAGATGGATTTGTGCTTATAAAAAATTTAAGTTTGCCAAATTTCATTAAAATATTCATATTTTTAAGGCATCAGAAAGTAATTCTGAGTCGAACGGTATACTTTAAGGTTTGCGTCCGAGGATTTTTTTCTCTGCGTTACAATTTCTGCACAAACACATAATACCCCAACCACCGATGGTGGTATAGGGTATAAAACATAAGTTAACATATTATAACATGTTTGTGATAGGAATAACTAAATTCTAAACTTTTATGGAATTCTTAATAAATTAAATTTTTAAAGAGATTTACAAAACTGGGTTAAAAATATATTTCAATAATGTCTACATCGGAATAGGTATTTTGATAGAACAAATTTCCATTTCACAGCACATTTATATTCCTGTTTTAACCCTCAAATGCGCAATTTTTAATGTTTTTTTTTTTTTTTTGTAAGAAAATGATATACGAATGGTGTTGCGTCGGCATTAACAACAATAAACATTTTAAATATTTTTCTTAAAAAAGTACCAAAAAGTACAATAAATAATACGATTTTAAAAAAGTACAAAAGGCATGTTTGATATATTTCTGATAAAAATGATAATATTTTAAATTTATTTCCATGTTTTTGGTTTAGAAGTTTGTTGGGTGCCAATAAAATACCATCTTTAACATCTTCAACGTTCGAAAGTTCAAAAGCTACCAAAGTATTTCTATTATTATTTTTTAGTATAGAAGAATGTGACTAATAAGGCTTGCGAATTCTCATCCATAATTAACCACATATCTCTAATTTCATGTTTCTATGTTAATTATTACAAAAAAATCAAAGAGTAATATTAGAATAACGAAAAAGTACCAAAAAATAATTTTTAGGGATTCTCATTCACTTAGGACCTTACATCTTCAATTTCATGTTTCTAGGTCCATAATTATAGAAAATTCAAAAAGTACCATTAGAAGAAAAAAAAAAAAGTACCACAAAGTCCCCTCTTATGGATTGAAAAAAATATATTTTCCCGATTTTACCCCCTTTTTGGTACTTTTTTACCCTATGGATATAACAAAAAATATATTCCAATACATTTCTAATTTATAGTGGGAACCCATTTTAAAATACGCATACGTTCGAATTTCTAAAAAGTACCAAATTTGAATTTGTAATTTTTTCATAAGGTACCAATATGATGAAAATTTTATTTCCAAGTTAACTGGTTCAAAAGTCATATAGGATGCCAAAAAAGTACCAAAATACAGTTTTTACCTGTTTTCTCCGCCAAAAGGCCGATTTTCAAATAAGTACCAGACACCTGTCCAAATTTTTTTGTATCTTTATTAGTGTAAGAGATATAAGGTTACCAATTTTACCCGCTTTTACCCTTTTTTACCCCCTATACATTCGAATTTTCAAAAATCCCACCTTAGTGGATCTATTTGGCGAGAGACCAACCTACATTCATAATTTCATCTCTCTAGCTTCAGGCGTTTGGGCTGTGAGATGATGAATCAGTCAGTCAGTAACGTTACTCTTTTATGTATATAGATGAAACAAAGTGCAAAATATTTCCTCATAAATTCCTGGCACAAACATTCTGGCTTTAATATTTTAGAATCTTTAAATATTTGATACCAGTATTATGCAATTAAAATAATATAAAAGAAAAAAATGGTTGATTCTTATCACGGTGCACTAAATATTAAATTTGCTAAAGGGTAATTCCATAAAATTTCGATCCAACTCGGATTTTTACCATCTCCGATTTTAATTAAATTCAATACACATAATCTACTCTTCTATGCGCTTTAAATGGCGTATAACCAAGTGCCATATCGCTAACGGTTCATATTTTATGGACCTCTACAGTGGGACATCTCGGGTTTTTTTGTCAAAAATTGACAAAGTTCAATGTTTAATAATTTTTAAGTGCATTATCCGATTTTAACAAAAATGGTGTCAATGGAAAGGACTAATATTCCCCTTTATTAAAAAGTCATAAAAGTTACACATCCTCCTGGCGCAAGGACCTATAAAATTAAAAAATATCCTTTGTCCTTGAATATCCTGAAAAAGGGAATTTTAATTTTCATTATTTTTTCCCATAATGTTTACAATTATATTGTTGTTATAGTTCATAAATTTCAAAATGGGCTCTCAATGGTATCAGAAGTTGCAACAATTTGTCTTTACAAACTAACACATTTTCTATTAGATATTAAGTGTTTTTTATGCATACTGGTATATTTATTCAAATGTTAAAGTAATATCTCTTTGTTCATTAAAATAAGACGTGTATATAGCACAATCCAGATCTCGAAAAAATAAAATGATATTATTTTAAAGTTTCCGGAACACATTAAGAGACCTTTAACCCACTGTAACCCAATTTTTAAAATCCGATTTTAATGAAAATTTACTCATACTTGATATAATATCGAAACAATATTTGGCACAAATATTGTTCATATACGCATAGACTATTGTAATACATTTCATAAGGATTTTCCCACAATTGACCATAGGTCCCACATAAGGCCCTCTTCCAATAATAAATTTAGTGCTCAAACGCACGCATGTAGGGTATTATATGTTCGATCTTGACCAACGCTAATTGATTTTATCATTTTCTATTTGTTTTTATAAAAAACTTAAAATAAAGTTATCAGAACACTTAAAATTATATTAATTTGTTAGTAAAATTTTACTAACTTTTATAGACAAACTGCAATAACTTTTGATCCCATTTTGAAATTTATGAACTATAACGACAATATGATTACAAACATCATATGAAAAAATAAGGAAAACAAAAATACCCTTTTTCAGGATATCCAAGAATAAAGGACATTTTTTAATTTTAGAGGCCCTTGCACCAAAAGGATGTGTAACTTTTATGACTCTATGATAAAGAGGAATATTAGTATTTTCTATTGACGCTATTTTTTAAATCGGATAATCCATTTGAAAGTTATTTAACATTAAACTTTGTTAATTTTTGACAAAAACGCCCGATGTGTCCCAATTTAGAGGTCCATAAAATATGAACCGTAAGCGATATGGAACTGATTCATACGCCATTAAATGCGCGAACGTACAAAATTTTAAAAAAATCGAAGATGCAAAATTTTTAAAACTGTAATTTTGGGTCGAAATTTTATGGAATTACCCTAAAGCAAAAATTCATCCTATTTGGATCTCAGATGTTGAACTAATGAAGATAGTTATAGTGCAAATACGTTATAGTTTTAAGTCCAAATATCAGGAAGTAAAAAAAATCACATCTATCCCAGGAAATTAAATAGTAAGGGAAATTGCTATCCCTAGTCATAATAAACCATATAAAAAGTACCAATAATAACCAAAATGATGTACTTTACAAAGTATGCAATTATGCTGACAAAGTCGAATTTTAACGTTTGTCTTCGATTTCAATGAAATTTACAATAAACATTGCCTATTGATAGTGTTTCTTAAATCGTTTTTGTTGGTCTAAAAAATTTTTATGGATTTATTAAATTTGAATATTGAAAGAAAGCTTAGAAATAAAATAGAAAATTATATTTTTAAAATTGTTAAAAATTATGTAATGTGAATACAATTATTTTCCATACTCGTTCTAAAATTTGTTTAAAAGATTTTCAAAACATCATAGTAAAAGTAAATTTTAATCATAGTAATTAATTTAAATTTTTGAGAGTAAATTTTGGGAATTTAAGAACCACTTCCAATATACAATATCTGAAGTAAGTTTCATTGAATATGAAATCGTCCAGTTTAGAGCTCCCTTAGCTATCAATATTGCCGTCATATTCCTTGAATTCCTCACTAATTCGTCCAACTTTCAAAACAATTAAACAGAATTTTAGATCATAACCACTTAACATAGTAGATTATTTTCCTGAAATGTTCCTCTGTTATTTCGCAGAGTATATCCAGTGATCCTGGTATAAAAGGGGTATACTGACAGCCATTTTAAGAGATGTTGCTTCAGCACATTTTAACAATACTATTAATAATACTTTTTATAATTAAAACTGTTTAGTAACTCGTGGCGCGTTTGAATCTTTCCAATGAAACCATAAGTATAGGAAAACTATCTTATCCATACTTGATCTTTTTCAAACCACTGTCATTGAATTTTCTGCACTTTCGTGCATTGCAGTGCATATACGTAATTAGTGCAACACAAGGTGTTTCAACAACATGTTGTTGTTATACAAATTTGCAACAACATTCCTAAATTAAGATTCTTATTGTTGCTTTCTTTGCCAATAAATTAATATTTATTAAAGTTTTTTATTTGGTTCTTTCGCCTCCAAATATTTATTTACTACGATGTTGATTTGCTCATCTATTAGAAATGAAATAAATTTTGTTTTTGTGTTCCCAGCACAAAAATTAAAATAATATTCCCACCAGAAAAAAATGCAGTTAAAATAACATGAGAAAAAATATATATTGAAATATTTATTAGATTAAATATGTTTTTTAATAGTACGAATATAAATGAGGAGCAAGACGGTTTTGTTTGAATTACAACCAACGAAGCCAACGACATTTTTATGATCTTTTTACACACTGAGTCGATACTTTTGCCCCAGTTTATGAATGATATTTAAAGGATTGATATTAGATTAACAATAGTTTGGTGAGACAAATACTTTTAATTACACTGGTCGACAAAAAAAAAATGTTTCGTGCTCCTTTAAAAAAAATATGTGAACTAGATGGAATTCCATATGCTAAACTCAAATCTGCTTTCAGTTTTTTCCCATCAGGTCGAAATTTTTTTTATCAATGTGTCTAATATTGCACCATAAATAAGCCTCGACATTATTTCACTATAACTCGAGAACGGCATGCACGATTTATATAAATAACACACCAAAATGTGTTTAATAAAATTGGCTTTAAGTCGTTTGGCTATCGAATTTTTATCCGCTCAATAGTTTAGGAGATATTTCGAAATAAGTGTCCGAAAATAATTTGTTCATGCTAAATCAAGATTTCTTTTTTTTTTTACTAAAACTACTTTTTAAAAGTGAAAACATCAAAAATGTTGCAGTTTATCATCCTTATCTCAAAGCTCGTAAAACTACGAGTAAATAAAGCCATGTATCATAAAAATTGATGCTCAAATTTTTATTGCATTCACAGTTAAGTTAGGATACCCATGTATACTTACAGTTAAGTGGAGATACCCTAATGGGCAAAATATTTTTTTTTTCGTCTTAAATAAAAAAAATAGGTAAATTATATGGAATTTAACGCGTTTAATAAGAATCAGCTTTTACTTATTTTCTATCATATATTGATTTTTTTTTTTTATCTATTAAGATAAATTAAACTCCAATATATAGCGACTTAAATTGTCTTTAAGCTGAATTTACATAATTTTTTGTTCAGTTAATATTTCCGTAGTTATTCAGTAATTAATAGCGAAAAAATTATTATTATTATTATTTTTTTTTTTTTTAATTTTGATCCATAACTCTGAAATTCTTAAATCAATAAAAAATATTGTTGACATACCTTGAAGACAATTTTTAGTTTCAAGGAAAAATAAAAAAATTTTTTTTGCCTACCACTACTGTATTTCTACTCAATTGTATGTAACATGGGTATTTTTACTTAACTGTGAATAAAATCAAGATTTGTGCATCAATATTGAAGATACAGTACTTATTTTATTCGCAGCATTACCAACTTTAAAATAAAGATGATAAACTGAAAAATTGTTGATGTTTTCATTTATTAAAAGAAATTTTAGTAACAAAAAAATCTAAAATATTGCATGAAAAGATTTTTGGACACTTATTTCAAAATAATTTCGAAACTATTGAGCACATAAAAATATAAAGTCTGGATAATTTGAAGATATTTTTAGTACGCATCTTTTGGCGTATCACTTATGTCAATCGTACACACCGTTCTTGAATTATGAGGAAATATACTAGAGTAATGGTCTTAGTATGGGCGAAATATAAAAAATCCAAAACTGATGGAAAGAAACTGAAAGCAGATTCGTGTTTAGCACATGAAAATGCATCAAGTTCAACTATCCGTCTTTGGGGGAGGATTTTTTCGTCGACCAGTGTTATTTGCAAAAAAAAAAAAAAAACTTGTATAAATAGGCTTTCTTGGAATGAGTTGTTTAAAGGCTAAATTTGAACGGATGCACATTGGGGTAAAAGGGGTTGAAAATGGCGATTAATTCAGAGAAAGTTGATATCAATATTTTAATGATAACGTTTTATTTTGTTATTGATTACAGAGGTCAACACTAAAAAAGTATCTGCAAAATCAAGTTGTAAGTATAGTCATCTCAATCACCAGAAACATTTCGGTTTTTTCCATCACGTCACATTTTTAACCCATTGAGGACCAAAGAAAATTTGTTTTCTTGAGAAATTTTTAGGTTATAAAATTTTCCCAGTAATAGGTATAACAGAATTTTTAAAATCGCACTGACAGAAAATGTGTATCCATCAAAAGTATGAAAAAATAAAAATCCAAATTTAAATGAAAGAGTTAACAAAAAATTATAAAAAAAATATGTCACGAATAATTCGGCCTAATTTTAACTCCTTCTACTAAATATATTGTAGAAAGTTAAATAAATCATTTCCATGACGTCACAATTTTAAATATATAATGATATAATCTCTATGTAACAGGATTTTGGTGCAAAAGCTCCTATTGTTCTTCGCATATTTCGTTACTTTTTTCATTACTTTTAGCAACTTTTAAGAATTTTAGGTGCTATGGAGGGCATGTTAAAGACATGGCATATTCTACACTTTTGTTTTATTGTTCCTTCTCTATGAAATACGGATTCATAATTTACTCTATATATAACCTAAAAATTTCTTAGAGGTGCATATTTCATTTGGTCATCAGTGGGTTAAAAGTGTGATGTGATGGAAATGTTTCATGTTACTTTTTTCACTACATTTAGTCTTAGAAGTAAGAATTAAACAAAATTGTTCAAAATATATTTTTTCCTAATTTTTTGTTAGCATTGTTATATTTTTCAAACTTTTGGTGTCTACGCATTTTCTGAAAATGCGATTTTAAAAATTTTACCATTTTTGAAATTTATGGCCTTGTATCAGTATACAAATTTCGCCTATACACCCACTCCTTTTCCCTCATTTTTCTATGGTTTTATGAGGGTTAATTGAGAAATTCTTGATTTTAACAAATTTAACGATTTCTAGGGGCTGTGTACGACAAGATAGAGAGTTGACTAGTACTACATTTTTGTAGCCCCATGTCTTGCCTATAAAACATGTGTAAAAATTTCCTCTACCTATTACCTGGAAAACATAAAAACTTCTCAAGGAAACAAATTTTCTTTGGTACTCAATGGGTTAAAAATGTGACGTGATGGAAAATTTTCATTTGACTTTCTACACTATATCAAGCCTAAGGAATAATAATATAGTAGACTTATTCCAGATATAAAAATTTTTTTTTGCGATTTTGTTGACCTGTGTTATTAGTTAAAATAAATTCAGTTTTAGAATTTTAAGATTTTTTTTAGCAGAACGGTAATGTCTGTCCGTTTAATGGGTCGAAAATTATGCATAATTCAGACAAGGGTGGTATCAACACTTTAATGATCACGTTTAATTTTATGGACAATATATACTAAAAAAAACTTTTTGAGAATTATAGGATGTTTTTTGGCTGAATGGTAATGTTCGTACGTCTGTCTTACATTTGGGTTAAACGGGACGAATATGATGCTTAATTTAGGAAAAGGTGATATCGAAATTTTGATGATCACGTTTTATTTTTGCTATTTATTTTTCCCTCATTTTTCTATGGTTTTATGAGGGTTAATTGAGAAATTCTTGATTTTAACAAATTTAACGATTTCTAGGGGCTGTGTACGACAAGATAGAGAGTTGACTAGTACTACATTTTTGTAGCCCCATGTCTTGCCTATAAAACATGTGTAAAAATTTCCTCTACCTATTACCTGGAAAACCTAAAAACTTCTCAAGGAAACAAATTTTCTTTGGTACTCAATGGGTTAAAAATGTGACGTGATGGAAAATTTTCATTTGACTTTCTACACTATATCAAGCCTAAGGAATAATAATATAGTAGACTTATTCCAGATATAAAAATTTTTTTTTGCGATTTTGTTGACCTGTGTTATTAGTTAAAAGAAATTCAGTTTTAGAATTTTAAGATTTTTTTTAGCAGAACGGTAATGTCTGTCCGTTTAATGGGTCGAAAATTATGCATAATTCAGACAAGGATGGTATCAACACTTTAATGATCACGTTTAATTTTATGGACAATATATACTAAAAAAAACTTTTTGAGAATTATAGGATGTTTTTTGGCTGAATGGTAATGTTCGTACGTCTGTCTTACATTTGGGTTAAACGGGACGAATATAATGCTTAATTTAGGAAAAGGTGATATCGAAATTTTGATGATCACGTTTTATTTTTGCTATTTATTAGTTAGTAAAAAACTGCATTTTTAGAATTCCAAAATATTTTTTGGCAGCATGGCAATGCCCGTCCGTCCGTCTATACATTTGGGTTTAATGGGTCGAAAATGCCACTTAATTCAGGGAAAGATGATATTAAAATTTTAATACTTTTATTTGGTTTTCATATTAATTGAGAAGTGAAAAAGAAAAAAAAAAAAAAAAAAAATCTTTTCGAATTTTAAGATTTTTTTGATGGAATTTCAATGTCTGTCCATCTGTTTGTTAATTCTTGCAAACTTTGCAATTCAAAATCGATTAACTTTTGACTCAATAAAGATAACTACTCAGAATTTTCTTTGTTCGATAGATAATTTTTCTCTTTAACCAACTGCATAAAATATATTCGATTGAAAATATTATATCTTAACCAAGATCTTGTAAAATTGAGATTTTTGAAATTTCAGATGTATATAACTCGAAAAATATATAAGATAAGTAGTAAACGCAAGCATATTTTCTAAAGGATTTATCAAAAACTTTAAGGTGATATAAAAATCTTGGAAATCGGGTAAGGAACAAAAATTCGCTAGTGGTTAAACATTTCCCATGACACTAGTACCCTATTTTGAACCCCCATAGTTCCGCTCCTGATGCGTATATTGAAATTGCATACAAATTAGAAGTTACAGATTTATTTCGATTCCTCCCCACTGTTTAATGTTTGGTAAAGCAAAGCTGTTTTTGCATGAAATCTACTGGAGTTTTTTTGAAAAAAAAAAAATATATACAATATATACTATTCTACAGAAAATTTTTAAAACAAACATCCTGTAACATTTTAAGTTGCATTCCATGAATGTTGAAAATTAGTATATTTTAGGACAATTTTCAAAAAAATAACAAAAATATTAAGACAAAATATAATTTACAAATACTTGAAGAAAAGTAAATTTAAATATCTGAAGTTAATGGTTTCATTTTGAATTTTTACCTTAAACGACTTTTTATTTAAAATACACTGAAAGCTGATGAAAATTTAATTTTTTACTATTTTGCAAAAATGTAAAAAATTTCTTAACTTTGACAGCTCCTTATAAGAAAACAGCACGAATTAGCTTAAAGATTTTAATTGATATTGATATATAATTTTGTCTACTTTTATTCGGTACCCAACTTTATTACAAAACTTTAAATTTTATTATTCAATTAATCGCCAATTTTGACACATTTTACCCCAACTACCTCAACGTGGGATGGCCAGTTTCAGTGAACAATCAACCATTTGCCACTATTCGTGAGATTCCGTGCTTATGAGAAAACGAAGAAGATATTGTGTTCTCTGTTATAGGACAAAGTCACCGAGCGAGATCATAATATATATTTTTTCCAAAAATTGTACTGAAACTGATTGAGTTGATTTCAAATTGAATGTTTGTAATTGTTTAAATAACAACATTTTCATTTCTAATCATTGCAACGATCAATACGAGTAGTAACAGCAAAATGTTCGCATGACACATTCATCAATTGTTGTCACTTTACAGAACAATTGTTTTTATCCACCACATTTTGAGATGGTGCTTCATATCGCGTTAGAATATTTCTTTAATGACTTCTTTAAGTCTCAGGTATATGTTTAAGTAGTTAAACAAAAATTCACACATTTGTATAGAGATTGGACAAATTAATGGTATTAGCAATAAATTAACATTTTAAGCGTAAGCTGTTTCAAAAATGTATCTAAATACTTTGAAAGATTCAATAACAGAATCGAAATTGCTTACGTTTCCAGCCAATATTTACATACATTGCTTATCACATGTAAATTCTCCTAATTTCACTTCACTAATATTTTACACTTTTACATATCGAATCAGCGAAACAAAATATTAAATTTTGAAATTATATCTCTATCAATCAATGAGAATAATAACTGGCGTTGGTTGCAATTGTGTGACAACCAACATCCAGCCAACAAACCGATCAACCACAAGATTTATTAGAATAACATGACACTGCCACTTTCTACACTTTTATTCTCATCAAAAAAAAAAAAAAAAAAAAAAAAACGTTATATCAAATGTAACGCAATGACAGCAGTCACGTACTTTTATTTGTTGTTATTTGTATTTTTTTAAAAACAATTGTTCTGTAAAGTGACAACAATTGATGAATGTGTCATGCGAACATTTTGCTGTTACTACTCGTATTGATCGTTGCAATGATTAGAAATGAAAATGTTGTTATTTAAACAATTACAAACATTCAATTTGAAATCAACTCAATCAGTTTCAGTTTTGTTGTAACATGATGGTATTTAAAATACTCGTGCAACAACTACTGTATGTTGTTGCTACAAAAATGCGTAACATTTGTAAGTGATTTTTTTTTTTTTTTGTTTTTGGCGGAAATGCATAAAACGCCCCTGCAACTGTCTATGAAAGTATTCGATTGTACAGATGATTGACAGAAGACAGGATTCAATGCCAACTTATTTATTTTTAAATGTATCTAAATACTCGTACTATTTACTTTATATATGAACGTTTGTAGATACAAAATAAAAATTATGAACGCCATACTACGACAATTCATTCAACTGAATTCAAGTCAATTTTTATTAAAAGAAGTTTATGAAATAAATACTGGTTAGTGTTGCATAATACTAATGGATGGATGGACGGACGGAAAAATGAACAAATGGACTGATGGATAGATTATTACGTATATAGTATTATAAACATTTAATTTCTTTTATAGGCATCATGTTCTTTTCTATTATTAGAAGCAAAAATGGTCCGTTAAAATTTGGAATAGTGAGAATGTCTTATATTCTAGTTTCTGTTCAAAGTCTTTTCATGCCGCTGCTCTGGCGTTATAAAATACACTTAAAGCAAAAAATGTAGTAGAAGTAACTTGAGTAAAAAAAACCAAAGAGATCGATTGTTTGTAAAAATAAATTTACCCAGGAAAAATTTTAGAGCACGTTCTAAGATAATTAGTTCTAGAACTAGTGTAATCAGAATTACTTCAGATTTTTTAATAATATCCTTAAAACTAGGGGTGTAGCAACCAATTCTGGCACTCATGGAGTTCAATCTTCTTATGATTCTAAATTGGTTTTAAGAAATGTTTTTGAGAACTGGTGCTTAAGAACTAACTCTGTATGACACCTACAACACTTCCCTAAACAAATTACAGGTTCCTAAATGACTTCCTAGAACCGTTTAAAAAAGCTTGAATAAAAATAACTAAAATTTCAAAAATTAAAAAAATCCAAAAGAATTTAACAAAATTAAATTGATTTACAAAATGGCCTTTATGAAATGGCTCATTATAATAAAAAATATAGTTTCTGAAACCATTCCTTAACGCTTCTATAGAACTAGTTCTAAATGTGACAATTTCGAACAAAAATAATTGATTAATGAACTAGTTCTAGAACCGTTCCAAGGAATGGGTACTAGCTACCAGTGTTGCCAAAACTAGAAACCACCTACACTTAAAATAAAATCGCCGATTTTTATTGCTAAAATATTTCTTCCCTTCAAACATGTTTAAAATTGATTGCTAATACTTCAAAAACTAAATTTTGAGTACCTGAATGCATTTCAGAGACATCAAATCAAATTTGAAAACTTGTAATATATTTTTTGCTAAGATTTTACTATATTTGTCTGACATAGATATATAGAGCATTTGTAGGCAAAATCAGCTTGTATTTCTTTAAAAAAATGTGTTTCAGTTGTATCATCATACTGCAAAACATCAAACCGAGGGGCTTACTGCATATTTCGACTCTATTTTAAATACATTGATTTTCGAAAACGTTTTTTTTTTTTTCGAATCAAATTACCCAATAATACTCCAGTGTTTGAAGGATATTTTCATACTAAAATAAAGTGGTGATTTACCATTTTGAGAAAAAAAATTAAGTTCAATATCTTCTTTATAGAAAAACAATTGATTTTATGTACAATTTCCGAGTTTCTGGTAACTTCATATTTTAGATAAATTAGCTAGTTGTAGAAGTAAAATAATATTTTTAATTTTTCTTATTTCTGCTTCAAATCCATGTTTTTACAATAAAGAAAAGTCGCTAGAAACCGCCAGCTAAAAAAATGTTGCAACCAGAAAATCCACTTAGCGTTTTTTTATGGAAAGTATTATGGAAAGTGTTGACAAAACCGCCGTTTTGTCAACACTGCTAGCTACGTAACACTTCTTTAGAACTAAGGACTGCACACAAAAAAATCCGTGCATACAAATCTGCTAACAGAAAACAAACGATGTGCGATTTTTTTTTTTTATTATATTTTTTTAGTATCGACGGTTATATTCAAGTTGTAAATATAAAAGAATAAATTATTTCCTGTGGGTTTTTAAGAAAATATCTAATCTTTTCCAGAATTCTTCTTGCTCGAATAAGTCCACTTATTTTTAAAATCCGTTTCATTTCATGTTGAGCTTTTAATGTCCCTTAAATTATTTTTTACTAGAGCCCAATATTTTTCAATTGCTCGGAGTTCCGGTAAAAACACTAACAATTTCTCTGTTACCACTCCATTGTTTTGTTGCTGTAATGAGAAGAAGCGAAATCAGGCCAGAAAAAAACGCTGTATTTTCTTAGGAAATTGACAAGTCTTTTCCAAAGGCACTCATTCACGTATATTTCTGTGACAATGGAACCATTTTTTATGAATGAAGTGCTTCTCTCCGGCATATGCATATGGCTTCCCAAATTAAAAACTTTCTAGGGAATTTTGATTTTTTGGATACACGATATTTATACCCTACACCACCAAAGGTGGTTTGATAAAATTTGGTACATATGCTTTTTTCAATACAAGGACGAAGCCTATTGAATTTGGTTATGATCGGCCTACTATTTCACCTAGCCCCCATACAAATGTCCTCCTGGAATAGAGTTTTAACACTTATAGATGCCTTAACGAGAGAAGAAGATATAGTCGGTCAAGCCCGACTATATGATACCCTACACCATTTCGATTTACATAATTTTGCTTTTACTTACTTGTATTAAATATTAACATTATATTAACATTTGTATGGGATTTATGCACGTTAGTGATTTTCGGGAGAGGAGTTTATATGGGAGCTATGGTCAGTTATGAACCGATCTTCAAGAAATTTGGCAGACAGATTTTTGCTGATATTAAACTTATTTGTACTAAATTTCATTAAAATATTCCTATTTTTAAGGCATCTATAAGTGTTAAAACTCTATTCCGGGAGGACATTTGTATGGGGGTTAGGTGAAATAATAGGCCGATCATAACCAACTTCAATAGGCTTCGTCCTTGTGTTGAAAAAAGCATATGTACCAAATTTCATCAAATTATCTTCAAAATTGCGACCTGTACTTTGCGCACAAGCTTTACATGGACAGCCAGCCAGCCAGCCGACCAGACGGACGGACGGACGGACATCGCTAAATCGACTAAGAAAGTGATTCTGAGTTGAACGGTATACTTTAAGGTGGGGGTCCGAAGATTTTTTCTCTGCGTTACAACTTCTGCACAAACACATAATACCCCAACCACCTTTGGTGGTGTAGGGTATAAAAATAGGAATATTTTAATGAAATTTAGCACAAATAAGTTTTATATCAGCAAAAATCTGTCTGCCAAATTTCATGAAGATCGGTCAATAACTGACCATAGCTCCCATATAAATTCCTCTCCCGAAAATCACTAACGTGCATAAATCCCATACAAATGTTACTATTATGTTAATATTTAACACAAGTAAGTTGTATAATAGTAAAAACATAATTATGTGAATTGAAATGGTGTAGGGTATCATATAGTCGGGCTTGACCGACTATATCTTTTTCTCTCGTTTTATTATTATTCTCACCACATCAAAAGTTATAAGTCCAATAGCATGAAAGGATTTTTTCATGCGCAGTCCTTGGTTCTGGTGGTGGTCATTTCAAACAAAAATCATTGGTCGTAACGTCAAATTAGAACGAGTACAGGCTATTTTCATACGTTTTGAGACCAGTTGAAGAACTAATACAATTTTTCCTGGGTAATAATATTTTAAATTTCCTGAAATTTATTTCAAAATCATCATAAAAAACTTATTTCTTTTCAAATGTCTGATGTTGCCAGAACAAAAATTTTACACTTGGATAATCTTTGTAAATCTCTACAAAAAATACACTTTCATGAGTAAGCTACTCTTTTAGTTTAAGAGATATTTTTCCTTAATTTTTAGCCTCGACTTTTTTATATTTATGAGCCCTATTTCTTTTAAATTTCTTACAAAATTATAAATAATATTGCAGCAAGAATCATATAAATATTAAGCTTCGATTAAAAGTTATATTAATCTTAAATTGGAACTATAAAAAATCATATTTTTCGGTTCTTTTTTTTAAAGGGTGGCAATATTTTTTCAATTGTTTTTTTTTTTTTTTTTTTTTTTTTTTTTTTTTTTGAACAAATAAATTTTTGAAAGTGTTTTTCGGATTGAGATTTTGGTCCAAATATTAACATTATTTCTCAAAAATATACTTGTATGCATAACGAACTTGTCGTTGGACAAAATTGAATAATTGAAATTTTAAGGGTTCTGTGGACAAATTGTGTTCATAAAACATACATACACTTTCTATAAATTGTTTTTCCTAGTGTAACATTACCACTAATCCAATTAAATATTCATACGGCAAATCATGCCGTCTATGAAAATCATAATGAATATACGAGTTTAAAGCACACACACTCACAGATTCACACCATACAATTCATGTTTATGTTCCGAATTAAAAGCCAAATCATAACACTCGTTCTCTGACTTTTTTCAAAACGCCTTGGCTTGTGTCATGTAATATCGTGCGTACTTATTCCAGTTGTAAAATTGTTATTTCCTACTGATCGCTCTCCGCTATTGCATACAACTATAACGCAATATGTACAGAGATCAATTCCCTTAGCACAATGTTACTGTTCTAGCCTTACTGCCAGCCAGCCAGCTAGCCAGTCAAGATCAAGAACATCTTGGAACAGGAGATACTGACAAAAAAAGCCAAACAAAATAACAGAATTTAAATGAAGAGGAAAATAAAAATATATGTGGCATTTGGTCATTTGGTTGTATACGAAAAAGGCGCAACGAATTGTTGACATTTCCGACATTTACACTTGATTGAAATGTGGTTAATTGAATTCACCGGCCAACCAACATTCAAATCTCCTGTCTCTGTTACTCTCTTCTTATGAAGAGATGAATAAATAGTGAATGGTGGTGGTGGTCATCTCATTAATGTTATGGCAGAATTGTTAAGATGCTGTAATCAACTAATTTGTGTTTCTTATTTTTTATGATCTAATTAATCATTTGCAACAATACGTTCCAACCAGTCAGTCCAGCACATTGGACACATGATACAGGATGACCTGATTTTTCTTCATTTTTATTATTTTACTTAAAAAAAACCGTTATTGTAATAACGTAGGAGGAGTGTTGTAAGTATTCGTTCGAATGAATATGAGATCATACAAATCAAAAGAATTTTATTTATTGTAATTCAAATTAAAAGTTGTTGTATTCATTTGTGAAATCACTTTTACATTGAATGCCGCCAGGCAAAGAAAGACACACTTTATTGGAATTAAATTAAAAGCGATGTATTTTTCTTCATTCTTTAATACCGTAATTACTTACTTCTTTTTTAATATAAAATATGGATATTTAAATCAAAGTGACCCATATTCTATGTGTCACAATTGTAGCTTATAATATAACAAAACCAAGAAGTGATTGCGATGTTTTTAAATTAATACTATAGTACTGGAAATGGAGATTAATATAAGATTGTTGTGGTTGGGGAAAAAATTAAGGTTCTTGTAATCAAGTACTGAGTCCAAATGATGTCGAGCACATATTCATTCAAACCAAATGCAAATTTTTAGTGAATTTATAGACTCATAAGATATTTATCTGCGGACTTCGGATAAAACACTTTTGAAATTAAAAAAACGAGAAAAAAAGATATAGTCGGTCAAGCCCGACCATATGATACCCTACACCATTGTTTACATCATAATTCGGGGAGCGGTCTTTAATTAGACTTGGGGCCAATTATGGACCGATACTCAAATTAAGTGTAAAATAAAGCATACGAATACAGAATATTACGTCGGTACTTACATTTATATGAATTTATTCACTTTTTGGTTGTTCCCGAAAGAGGCCCATATATAGAAACTATGGTAAATTATTGACCGATCTTCGTAAAATTTTGCACTGTCATTTACATTTATATAAAACTTATTTGTGTCGAATATTAACTTGATACTAACATTTTAATGGGATTTTGTATCCTTTAAAGTAATTTTCGAAAGAGGGGTTTCTATAGGAGCTATGGTCAATTATGGACCGATCCTGAAAATCGGCACACAGATTTAGATTTATATGTTACTTATATGTGTCAAATTTCATTAAAATATTGCTATATTTAATGGATTTATGATCGTTAAACCTTTTTTCCGGGAGGACATTTGTATGGGGACTAGATAAAATCATGGACCGATCTTTGGCCTAATATAAGATCGTATGCTAAATTTCATTGACTTATCTTTAAAATTGCGACCTGTAGTTTGATTACAACGTTTACATGGACAGACAGACGGTCAGACTGACGGACAGCATCAGGAAGTGATTCTGAGTCGAATGGTATACTTTAAGGTGGTGGTCTGATGGTTTTTTCTATGCGTTACAAACATCAGCACAAACGCATAATACCCCAACCACCTATGATGGTGTAGGGTATAATAATTCACTTCCAATCACATGGGCCCTTGAACTATTTGTACAAATTTTCGTTGAGGATTCACATTATATAGGAAGTAGGTAAATTGGGCGTACCACCTTTTTTCCGGGAGGACATTTGTATGGGGACTAGATAAAATAATGGACCGATCTTTGGCCTAATATAAGATCGTATGCTAAATTTCATTGACATATCTTTAAAATTGCGACCTGTAGTTTGATTACAACGTTTACATGGACAGACAGACGGTCAGACTGACGGACAGCATCAGGAAGTGATTCTGAGTCGAATGGTATACTTTAAGGTGGTGGTCTGATGGTTTTTTCTATGCGTTACAAACATCAGCACAAACGCATAATACCCCAACCACCTATGATGGTGTAGGGTATAATAATTCACTTTCAATCACATGGGCCCTTGAACTATTTGTACAAATTTTCGTTGAGGATTCACATTATATAGGAAGTAGGTAAATTGGGCGTACCACGCCCATTTTTGTTTGTTTAAGAGATATCAGCAGAAAACTACGAAATGAAGCTACAATGGACACTAGATTACCCATAAAATGTATGGATTTTACAAAAGTTTTGATTTTGCTCGTTTCTAGCAGGATAGGCCCATATTAAAACCAGGGCTTTTTTAAAAAAAGTTCATGAACAAATTTTTACTTCGATTGCTTATAACATCACAACAAGTCATAGTAGGCTAAAAAATTATATGTCTGCATTTTATTCTGAATATATAGTATTTTATCAAAAAATGTTAAATTAAAGAGTTATAGCGCAATAAAGATATTAGCTACTTTTAAGCCTTGTTTTAGGACAAAGGTCAAAGTCGACTGACCAGTTTACGACCGATCGACCCAATTTTTGCACACATATTATTTTTTTAGCTTCATCTATCAGAAACTGCCGGTGAGCAAGTAAAATCAAAAATTTTGTATTCATGGGTAATCTAATGGACACCCTGTGTTTCTAGTATTTAGACCATAATTTTTTTTGTTTATTAACCGATTTTGCCCATTTTCAAAACCAAACAAACAGACAGACGAACGGACATAGCTATATCAACTCAGAATCTAACCAGGGGTTTTAAATGATAATATCCCTCCATCTTTTTGATGGTGGGTATAAAAATGCATTTAGGAAGACGTTTCAGTAATAAGTATTTTGCTAGCGCCATCATTAAATATTCATTAAATTTTTTCTTAAACGGAACAGAAATAAATGACCTTATGATTTTGACGCTCATATTATATCATTAATTTAAATTTCCAGAAGCAAATAGATCAGTTATGCTACTACCTATTTCTGGATGCATTGGTTTCTCATTTATGATATGCTAATTTTCCGATCACTGAATGTGACGAATTTGGCAAATAATTTGGTATGGGCAAACAGTTCCCGCGAATTCTATGTTACATTTGAGCACCGCAAGTTTATTATCTGACTTATTTATGAGGACATTGTTTTGTCACTTAATTTTATTTTTTAAAAGCTCTATGTTATAAGATACTTGTATTTTGTCCTATTAATCATTTAATTTTAAATTTGAAAATCTATTAGAATATTTAATTTTATGACAAATCTCACTGAACCGTATAAATTCTGCAAAAATTTCCAGACTATTTTACTATTCCCTAGAATTTAATACATACATACATGCCTATTTACGTCAATTAGAAAACATGGAAATTTTGCTTTTTCTACTGAAGGTTTTTTTGATACGTATGTCAACAAAAATCATATTTTTTCAGTTCAGCAACATGCAACAAACAATTACAGTGTCAAATTTATGTTCATTTTAAAAATAAATACATTTCAGAATCACGAACTTGTACTTGACATTGACTGCCATAAAATGCCAAATAAATGGCCACTGTTTCTACAAATATAAACAACAGCAACAAAAAAAAAAAAAAAAAAAAAAAAAAAAAAAAAATACGGAGGCCATTTATGTCAAAACATCCATAACAAGTACGACTACGAGAACTCGTAACAGACATGCAGCCAAACTGAAAACCGTTAATAAAATCCACTGATGAAAGTGTAACAATAATTGTAATACTATTTGTAGTATGTGTTTGAATAGATTTACACGAGAGTTGTGTGATAAGTTTAATGTTTGGCACAGAGCATACATATGAGAGAATTGTTATTAATTAAAAATACTGTTGGAAATGACAAGTAAAAAAAGTACAAAAAAGTTAATTTTAAAAGCTCTTGGCTGTTATTAGAAATATGTATATAAACATATAAACTAATCACTTCTTAGTCCAATGTTAGTATATCCAGAAATATAAATTTTAAAATTAGGATTCACGCTAAAATGTTTAAAAATTTAGTGCGATTATTCAACCATGTAAGCGAACTGTCCCTAATAAATTTTAAGTATTTTTATAGTATCAAATCAATAAAAATATTTCGACCCATATTAGACGACTCTCGTATGTATACATGCAACACAAAATCAGCAGGGGGTGTAAGGAACATAAGCTTAAAAAACAACAACAACGAACATCGTCGTTATGTATTAAATAAGTAAGTACCACATATGTATACGAGAAGTAATGTGGAGGTAGTTACAGAACTCATAATGACTCACGATCGATGCAGACTGTGTTTAATGACAAATTTTCGATGTTTGTACCATACAAGTTCAACAAGGTGTAGCGGCAACAAATAGTAGCAGTAGCCACAAAAAAATAATTGCGACTAAAATTTAAAATAAAAATATGAACTTCCAGATCACTCTAACCACTATCAAAGTTCTTTAACTGTCTGTCCGTCCTGCTGTCTGTCTGTCTTCCTCTTGATACAAGTATCAATATATGTTTTAGTTTAGTTTAATATTTTTTTTGGTTTGAATTCATTCTTACTAATGCAAAGATCTCTATTGGAAGTAAATGATATGTCATGCTAATCGCTTGAAATACCGTTTAAGCATATACATATTTACATACATGCAACTTAGTATCTCTACAAGTTAGAACCACCGTTTGTTTTGTCATCTTTGCAATATTACGCGAGTCGTACGGGTACTTTATTTTAATATTAGTTTTTTCTTTAAATTTTATGATGTGTTTTTTCTTTTCTCAATGATTAAACTTCTTTAATAAAATTGAATTTCGATTTCTGTTTTTATTTTTTATTTATATTCGTGTTCGTTGCGTACAACAAGTCACGTTACATGCAGTCTTCTCGTAATGCATTTGTTGACGGTGGCTCTATTTGAATGAGATGTACGTTTATGCCTGTGCAAGTAGATGAAGTACTAACTGTGCATGAATCGACAGCCCCCAACCACTGAACATTATTTACAGCATTGATGGCCTTGTCGTCTTTTAAGTCGACAATGCTATTTTGAATTTTTGAATAACTACTTGTTAGACATATGCGAGAATGTTTGGAGAATTACTTGAAAATCATTAATGTTTATTTAACTTCATAAGTTTAAAGTTTATATCAATAAAACTACTCAACTATTATATGCAGCAACGACTTCAGTCAAGTGCTCTTCAGACATTTAAAATTGAAGCCTCTTAGTTTCAGTTCGTACGACACCCAATATCCATGCCTTTGTATGAAAGATCTGCAAATTGCTACTTGATGGAATCAAGCCTCCAGTTCTTCATCTTAAAACTCTTTCCGCTGTCCGGGATGCTCTTTTGAAATCGTCAGTTTTTAATTGTTTTAACCACCCAAAGTGTGCTGGCTCCTTTGCATAATTCACATAAAATTCCACCAAAACATGATGATGGCTTTCCGCAGCGGTTTTCTTAAAAAAATAATAACGAAGTAAAACTTCTTGAGAATGGACTTTTTGGTACGAAACTCAGTTGTTTACATTTCTACAGAATGGCACATAATGAATAAGAAAGCGTAATGACAGTACTTACATATAACATAGTTGTCAAAATGAACCGATTGGCAAAAGGACTATTATCCAAATGGGAATTAATACATACTCTCAATAATATGAAACGAATCGCTATACATTTCAATAATTTCTTTGGGGAAAAATCGAAATTTTTTTAAAATAAATCTGTAACTTCTAATCGGCTGGAATTTTACATAGGCATAGCAGAGGAGTGTAAAATTTTAAGTTTGGAAGGGGGTCTCACATACTCTTCAGGAGAGGAGCTATTTGGGATCAAAATAGGGTATATTTGAAACAGTTTTTTTTTACAGCTTGCCAAATTTTTGCTTTTTATCCGTTTTCAAATAGTTTGACATCTTCCTAAAGCTCTAGACAAGGCCTATGAAAAACAGCCAGTTGAAGTTATTTGTATTTGAAATATCAACTCAATTTTCTCAATTTTGCAAAACCTTGATCCAGTTTCTTCAGTATATCTATATTCCAATATTTTAATACAATTAGTTAGATAAAAAAAGTCTATATCTCTTCTGAGTCCAAAAAAAAAGAAAAACGATTTTGAAGTGTCTACACTCTTTTTTCTCTTAAATAAAATTTTCTTAAATAACATCCAAGCTAAATTAAATGGAAGTAATTTTTGAGGAAGTACTTTTTCATTACTTCCAAAGTATCAAATAGTGTATGTTTTCTTCTACTTTAAAAGTTATTTAAACAGCATCCGCAGATGTTTTAAAAAGCGATTCAAATGAAGTTTACTGTTGCAAAACATTGATGGACGGTTTGTGTTATCGCAACACTTAGACCAACACTAGTATATACATCAGGCGCGGATCCAGCTTAAGCTTTTGGGGGAGGAAAATGGAACAATTTTCTTAACTGTTTCCATAAATTGTATGATTTAGTACAGATTTTTCATTAGGTGCTTTCATTTTGGGGAGGGAAATTTCCTTTTTTCCCTCCCCGTGGATCCGCGCCTGATATACATGTAGGTTGTTTTAATGAAAACCACCGTTTTAGTTTTATTTTAGTTAATAAAACATTTATTTTATTTAATTTTTAATGAAATATAATTATTTATTTAAAGATATATTTAATAATACGTGCTATGCGTTCTTTATTGTCCGAAGTCCCAAACTACTCTGTCTGTCTTTTCAAAAACTTAAATTCGTCCTTACAGTCGCTCGTTATAGCCACAGCCTAATTCTCGTTATTTTGTCTCGTTAAAGTCAACGGTCACCAGAGTTGTATTAACAGAGCGTTCGTACACTTCTAGTGATCCGAACGTTGCCACTCGATCCCACATACAAATATAAAATAATGATACCAACATCTAGATTATTTTATGGACTTTAAGACGATTCCCAGAAGTGGGTTTATATGGGAGCTATGGTAAATTATGGACCGATTCTCGTTAAATTTGGCAAAGTTGTTTCTACTTATATAAAACTTATTTGTGTCGCATATTTTGATATACTTGATATACTAACATCATACTCATACGAAACTTCCTCACACCGAATTAAATATTATAATTTTTAAGGTATTTTTTATTGTTGAAACTCTATTCCAGGGGGACATTTGTATGGGTGAAATAATGGACCGATTACAACTAATTTCAATAGGCTTCGTCCTTGTATCATAAAGGTCCTCTGTGCAAAATATCATTGAAATATCTTCAAAACCGCGACATACACTTTGTGCACATGGTTAACATAGACAGCCAGCCAGACGGACGGACATCGTTAGTTCGATTCGTGTTGTATAACTTTTTCTATGCTTTACAAACATAAGCACAAACGCATAATACCCCAACCACCTATGGAGGTGTAGGATCCCTAGAGGACTCTCTAGGGATAATAAAATCTTTTTTATTATTATTATTTTTGTTTTTTTTTTTCTTTATTATTAAATTATACTTATTTTTACTTTATAATTATTCGTTAATGTCGATGGCGGCACCCCGAATCGAATCCACGTTCTTCTGACGTATCTTACGTTTTATAGTCTTCAACTCTAACCACTCCGCGCACTTAACATATCTGTTCGAAATTTACGCTCAACTGAGATTTAGTGAGTGTAGTGGTATCAACTGGTTCTCAACAGGAACTTTGGTGACGAGTTAGGTGTCAATTAGTACTCAACTGGTACTGAAGAACCGGTTCATTACTTCAATTGCCACAAATTTCCCGCAAGGGTATAATTATCCGATTTTGCACTACTTATAGATCACAAGTTCACAATCTTATTGATTGGTATCCTCATACCCAACAGGACTATGTACTGAATGCAGTTTGCAAATCCGTAATGTGTTCCAAAGAGCCTGCCAATGGTTTTTTTTTTTCAAATCTCTAATAAATGTTGACTTTATGACCAAAATTAAAAAAAAAAAGAAATACAAATATAAATATATACAGTGGTGGCCACGAATTTAAGACACGACATTTCACTTATATATTTCTGATAATTTTTACATCTTATCGAACAAATTTTAGATCCATGTTATTTTTTAAAGATCCTAGTAATGTTATGAAAAAAAATCAACAATAGTTTGTTACCTATATTTAGTTTCCAATTTTTATTTACATATTATACAGATTAATACAAGTTTAAGCCTGGTCATGAATTTAGGACATAGGCAAAATAAAAGTTAATTCACAAAAGTAAAGCTCAGCTTCATAAAACAATATTAGTATTTGGTGGGAAATCCTTTATTTTGAATCACAGCAGCGCATCTCCTGGGTAAACTTTCAACTAAGGCCATACAGCGCTCCTTTGGAATGGCATACCAAGCCTTTTGAATTTCTTCCCATAAATCAGTCAAATTTTTTGGCTTTACTGCTCGTACATGCTCCTCAACATCATTCCACAAGTTCTCAATTGGATTGAGATCCGGGGATTGAGCTGGCCATTTCAGAACTGTGATATTATTTTCCTCTAAGCAACTCTTCACTAGGCGTGAAGTGTGCTTAGGGTCATTATCATGCATAAATTTCCACATTAGAGGCATGTTGTCTTCAGCGAATGGTATCATGATGCTTGTCAGTATGTTTTTGTAAATATGCTGGTCCATTTTATTGATAATCTTCTGAATGGGACCTACACCATGCCAGGAAAATGCTGCCCACACCATGACATTTCCACCACCATGCTTAACCGTTTTAAGGGTGTACTTTGGGTGATGCTCCAGGTTTGGAGGACGCCATACGTACTGTTTTCCATCAGAACCAAAGCGACAAAACTTCGACTCGTCGCTCCAAAGTATATTTTTCCAAAATGTCATCGGCTTATTGAGATTTTCTCTTGAAAACGCTAGTCGGGATTTAATATTTTTTTTTGACACAAGTGGTTTACGTTGTGCAATACACCCACGTAAGTTCTTCTCATTCAGACGTCTTCTTATTGTCCTGGACGATATATTAATACCAAAATCCGATGAAATCTCATTTTTAATTTTACTTGAGCTCTTGAAAGGATCTTTAGCAGCTGATTTATAAATTAAGCTATCCTCCCTGGGTGTAGTTTTTCGGGCTCTAGGGTGCTGTTTGACATTTTTGGTAGTGCCATGTTGCTTGATGTGTTCCAGTGCATTGTAAATCTTGGATCTGGAACATTTTAGTAGCTTGGAAATTTCCATTACTGTTTTTCCATCAGTATTCATTTGTTGGATCAATTTTCGCTCGGCATCCGAACTCCAAGTACCTCTGGCCATTTCTAACTAAATATTTTGATGTATTCTAACATTAAATGGAATAAAACATTCATTACTTACCTTTTAGCTTCAAAAAACACCAAAAAATCACTTAAAAACCAAATATTTCTTATATGTTTTAAATTCGTGACCAGCTTCAAAAGCACGTTTTTACGAAAATATAATAAAAACAGCAACAAAATGTATACACAAACAAAACCAAATAACGGTAATTGATCTTAACATTACAGGGTACACTGAAAAATTAACAAAATCTAATTTTATATTGCAGGGTTGTAATAATTATCACAACTTAGTTCGTTACATGTCGTGTCTTAAATTCGTGGCCACCACTGTATATATATATATATATATATATATATATATATATATATATATATATATATATATATATATATATATATATATATATATATATATATATATATATATATATATATATATATACATTACTTGGTACCCAAGTAATGTTTGGCGGTATCAACAGAATGGATTATACATATTTTCTCTGTGACTAAAGAATTCATCAGTATTTGTGGTGTCTTTATTATGCGTTTGTGCTGATGTTTGTAACGCACAGAAAAAATTATCGGACCCCCACCTAAAGCATACCGTTCGACTCAGAATCACTTTCTGAGCCGATTTAACAATGTCCGTCCGTCCATCTGGCTGGCTGTCTGTCTGTCTGTCTGTCCATGTAAACCTTGTGAACAAAATACAGGTCGCAATTTTATAGATATCTTGATGAAATTTGGCACAATTAATTATTTTGGCACAAGGAATAGATGTTTAACGATCATAAATAGCTTATAGAAATATTTTAATGAAATTCGGTGCAAAAAATTTTGTATAAGTGTCAATCTTTGTGCCAAATTTCATCAAGATCGGTCTATTATTGACCATAATTCCCATATAAAACACTCTTCCGAAAATCATTTTAACGTGCATAAATCCCATACAAATGTCAATATCAAATTAATAAGTTTCATTTAAGTAGAAATCACAGTGCAAAATTTTATGAGGTTCGGTCCATAATTTATTATGCGCTTTACGGTGATTCCCGAATTCATATAAGTGTTAGTTTTAACATAATATTCTGTATTTGAATATTTTATTTTACACTTGGTCAAAGTATCGATCCACAATTGGCCACAGGTCTAATATAAGACCCCTCCCCGAATTTTGATGCATATGCATGATGGTGTATATGCATATATCTTTCTATCTCGTTTTCAATTAGATTTCGGTAGAAGTTGTAATTTATCATATCAAAAAAAGATCGACGGGTCAAGCATAAGATATAATAAAATAATAACAGAAAGTATGGATAAGTTATTTCCTAAATAAGAACAGCAATTTAAATTATAATTCTTTAATAAATATAAAATATCAAATTGATGCAGCACTAAACCAACGATTTAACGGCTTTTGCTTCAAATTTCAAAGTCTACTCTACTTATCACAGTTTCGCTTCTAATTATCTTTATATCTACCGATTGTAGTTAATCTATTAATGCATAACAGAGGAAACCAATATCCGCGTAATCATTATTGAAGAGCATTCAGTGGAATTTTGCAGTTCATTCTCAAACCACTCTCGCTTGCAAGTATTAATGTTAATCTTCCAACAAACTTTAATTTTAATACTTTCTAACATTTTTAAGAATTTTATTTATTAAGCATCTATTTGACTTTTTTTCGCAGAACTTTAATGTGCTCATGATTAGCAATTGAATGAAATTACTTTCCTTCGTTCATACATACAATCGATACCAAGACCAAACAATCCCACAATGTAATTTTACTCCTACTGCAACCACTAATACATGATTGCGACGACTGCGACTAATTTGCCATCTATCCATTTACTTCATTTTCTGTGAGATTCTGTTGGTTTTGTTGGGACTCTTCTAATTTTTGCACATTTTCAAATTTTATGCGTTTTATGGCTGCTATAAAATGTATGTATGTTGCAACCAGACATACGAGTGTTATTATTACTGGCAACATCTTGTGTACATTGATGTTGTTGCAGATGATGATTACGACGCTAAAATATATGGCTGTTGCTACTTCGATTGCAAGTAGCAGTACTTGTAGTAGTTGCTGTTGTGGCAGTTAAGTTTAGATTTTCATGGATCTTTATTACATTTGTATTTATTTTCGTTTACCAATAATATTAGAAATTCTTGTTATTTGCATCATTTTATTTGTTGTTCTTGTGTCTGGACATTTGTTCACATTTGTAGACGATCAATTTTTACCAAGTGTGAAAATAATTTTGTAAAAATACATAAACCAACAACACACATACACATAAACAGCACAACATTAAACCTGAGACATATCATTTACAAATGTTCTCATTATTTTCATTCGTATTTGTTGGTTTTTCAATTAATATTCTTCAATATATTGAAATTTATTTCTTAAGTACTTAAGTCAGCACAGTGAATTGTAAAAGTATGTACTATAAGAATGAGAGTATTTCAAACATACATACAATGTTTCCACTACTTGAAAGGAAAAACCATTCCGCCTCTTCTGAAAGTTTTTGATCGTTTAGTGGCCCTTTATACTCTTTTCAACCCTAATTTAAATTAAAGAACTTATCATATAAGTTGATCCAGATCCATAATATTGCATTCTAAACTCTTGACATTCTTATTGTTGTGCAACCTCAAACCTATACTTTTTCGATCTAAAAAGCTCTTCCAGTCTAGTTCTCTTCCGAACATTAAATCCTTTACAATCCACAGTGGCAAGAATCGAAATTTTTTTGAAATAAATCTGTAACTTCTAATCAGCTGGTTAGATTTACATAACATTTTGCACAGGCGACGCAGAGGAGTGTATAATTTTAATTTTGGATGGGGGGAAAACAGGAGCAGAGTTTTAGGGCTGAAAATAGGATACCTCTGACAGAGAAAATTTTTCATCGATTGCCAAATTTTTGTTTCTTATACGATATTAAATATTTTTAAATCTTCTTAAAGCCTTCGATAAGACCTGTGAAAAACATGCTTGCATGTGTTATTTATCTCCTACAGTTTTCCATTTATTTGCATTTTAAATTGAGATAGTCTCAATTTTGCCAAATCTTGGTCCAGTTTTTTCAATATATGGGTCAATATTTTTATCCGATTTTCTTAAGTTTTTACCCAGTTAGCTAACACAAAAAAATTATTCAATACATTTTTTTTAAATGACAACTGAAAAAATTAAAACAAAAAAGGAAAAACATTTTAAAAAAAGATTGGTATACATTGCAATAAAATATTATTTTATGAGAAATGTCGACGTTATTTATGTACAACGCATATTATTGAGATGACTTTAAATTTATAAGGTGATCTCTAGTGCAGACTATTTTTAAGCTATTCGGTATGTATAAGTTATTTTAATTATGGTATTATTGTGAATTTTTCCCAAATTATTATAGATGTTCCTGTCTTTGATGTGAAGCAAATCATGGACCAAATTTGTTTAAAAGTTAGGAAACAATTTCTGCGTAAATAGTATGTAAGTAAGCATAATATTTGAATGTTCCACAAACATTAAATCACATGTATATATGTACATACAGTGGCTCACAGCTTATTTTATATAGAACATATATTCATGTTTAATGTTTCATAGCTATGCAGCAGATAGGAACTTTTAAAAAAAAATATGGTATCATTTGAAAGAAAAAAAAAACTCAATTTTTTACAAAACTATTTCATTTAATGCAAAAATTTGCACTTAAATAACTTATAAGTATAAAATAAAAATATACTAAATGTTTTTGCTTACAGATTATTTTATGCAGCCACTTCTTTTTGGAAAAGTATTTCCATGCAGCGTTATCCAGTGGACTTTTTGTATCTACTTCTAGAAATGCCCTGCGTACTATTTTTGATTTGATTTTGTTAGTTAATGCATCAATTACAATGTAAATGTAAAATTGGTCCACGCACAGTGTTATAGAAAGAAGTATTGGTTATAAACCATTTTAAAACGGTCACTCGCAGCGAAAAATAACTCAAATGGTTAAAATATAAGCTTCTATGGTACAAGAAATCATTATGAGTTTTTTTTTCATGAAAATCGGTTGGACAATAAAAGGCAGTGAAGTACCGAATAGACATTTTTACAATCGTGACTGCGATATATTTTAAGGAAAACAAAGGCAAACCTACGAATCTCAGCACCAAAAACGACATCCGGAGTTCAAGTTGAGTTGGGAAAACAATGTTGCACCAAAACTTTTTGCCATGCATTGCATCAACACTATTTTGAAGGTCGAGTTTCACGCAAGAAGACTTTTAAATATTTAAACAAAAGAGCTACATAATCAACTTTACCAAGGAATTTGTTTCCAAGGATCTAACGTTTTTGAATTCGATTATTTTTTTTAATTTGTTATAATTCTATATATTGTAATGCAGTTTTGTTTCCAGCTGGGGTATACTCAGTCTGTCCAGTTTCCTCAAAGGTCTGCTTCCTTTGATTATTACCACAGAGCTTCCTTGTGACAAGAACAACGACGAAAGAATAGGGTTGGCAATTTTAGTTCTTAGGTTGGTTAACAAGATTAAATCCGACGAGACAAATTCTTCAACTCTCAGTCGGTTAACTACGGGTTTCGTCTCTAAAATACAATCCGACGAGATAAATGCTTCTGCTCTCGATCGGCTAGCTAAGATCGTATGAACTATTTTACGAAATAAATACAATTTGACGAGATAAATGCTTCGGCTCTCTGTTGGCTAACTAAGATCGCATCATGGACTACTAGATACAATCCGACGAGATAAATGCTTCGGCTCTCTGTCGGCTAACTAAGATCGTATGAGCTATAAACTAAATACAATCCGATGAGATAAATTCTTCAGCTCTCAATCGGTTAACTATGGTACTACTACAATCCGACGAGATAAATTCTTCGGCTCTCGGTCGGCTAACTACGGATTCGGCTACGCTTCAGAAGAAAGAACTTCGGTCGTGTCTGGTGATACTTTGTTCCCTAAGATCAAAGTATAACAAGATCGGTACTTCGGTTCTTGCTCAAATGTGTTGTCGTAATCTTGACTATTTATGTTTAAATTAACATAAACTAAATGAAAATTATAAATTCTCCTATTGTATTGTAATTACTACAGTAGTTTTAAGTTACTTAAAGGTAAACTTTAGCAATAAATAATGGTTCTATGTTAAACTAGAAATCGTGCTCTTTCTAATGAGACCACATTTTATTTTAAATTCCAGTCTGTTACTTTGTTATGGGGCTTTAAAAATAAAATTGTATGCTGCTTAATTTAACCTGAGAGAGTATTTATTTTCTTTATAGATGTATTACCTCCTACATTAAAAAGGCTATCTTTAGAGGCATTTTTATATCCTGTTTTTTAAACTTCCCTGAGATTATCTGATATATCTGCGAAATTGACATAATTAAATCTCTGCGAAAGAGGTATATAGGTATGTATAAGTTCGTGAAAATTTAAGAACACATACACGTACACATGTTTGGTCAGACAAGAATCTACTTAACGCGTAAGGGATCAAAACTTGGTATATACATGGTTTTTCTCGTATTAAGGAGTGCGATCGAAAAAATCTTAGCACACGTTTTGCCTCATAACTTTTTTCGGAATCAATATTAAAATTTTTTTTTGATCTAGTTAACATGAAACAATACGTCAGTTATTATTTTTAATAACAGCCAAGTTGATTTGTCGTGATTTTCATCAAAATGAGTGAAGAAAAAGATGTACGTGCTACAAATTATTAAAAAATTTCAAAAAAATCCAAATCGTCAAACTATTTCTAATGTTATTAAACAATATCAGGAGAATTTGACCATTGATAGGAAACCTGGTTCGGAAAAAAAAAAGGTCCACATGATATTAAGAAGGCCAGAAAATTGAAAGAATATTGAAAGGAACTCCAAACACATCTGGTAGAAAAGCAGCCGTTAGCAAGTGCTTTGACTATTTGGTGCGAAACTTTAAAGCTAATGCAGAGTTGATAACATATAAAGTCCAAAAAGTTCCAAACAGGAATGCTGCCAAAAATTTAGGAGGCAAGAATAGGACACGGAAATTAAAACTAAATTTCATACAAAAATATTTAAGTTGTATAATTGACGAAGATACGTATGTGCTAGCAGAATTTTTGCAGCTTCTGTGTCAAAACTTTTATATTGTTAATGCTCGAGACAATGTCAAAGATAAGTTTAGGACCCAGAAGTAAAAAAAAAACCTGACAAAATTCCTGGTATAACAAGCTTTTTGCTGTTGCGGCAAAACAGGAAAGTCATTTGATACATTCGGATCTATAAATACCAAAATATACATCAAGGAATATTTGCAAAAAAGACTTTTTCCTTTTATAAGAGAGCACAACGTGTCCACACATTTTTGGATAGATTTGGTATCATCTCACTACGGTAAGAAAGCTCTGGAGTGGTACCAAAACAATAACATAGTTTTTGTACCAAGAGAGGTAAATTTTCCAAATTGTCCATAGCTTAGTCCAGTGGAGAGATATTGAGCTCTTGTGAAAAGTGAGTTGAAAATCACAAAAAAGGTGTCCCGAAATACCGAAGATTTTAAAAGAATATGTGCACACTGTTCCAAAAAAGTAACTGAAGCAACTATCAAATCTCTAACGAAAGGGTTACCAAAAATGGTCCACAAGCTCATAAGTAGTCGTTAGAACTACAAAGGTTATATTTTTCTGTGATCTGTAATAAATTATCAATTAAATAAAAAAAGAATGAAAACTCTAGATCAACCGTTTCCAAGTTATTGAATATTATATATGTTAAGATTTTTTCGAACGCACTCTTTAGTAAGATATTTGTGACGAAAGGTGACAAAAATCTGACTTTATTTGCAATACCTCGCTACAATTTTGCAACTAAATGTTTTTTTTTTTGTGACTTATGACCAGAAAAACCTCATGCGAAAATCCGTAGCTTTAGTGATATTGTGTAAAAGGACTCCATGTATCAAGTTTCGCTTCCCTACATCAAATTTCGAGGTCGAACCCCAATCAGCAATTACATGCGTAATATTGCAATAAATGGAATACAATAATTTCATTACAGAGATTATATGCATTACATTTACAAAAATTATTGTGAGAATTTTTAAGTAAAATTTGTAATATTTTAATAAACAATTTAAATGAATTTTTTGCACTTTTTATTGGGAGGGTATATTTATATGAGAAAATAAAGATCCAGTTAATTATTTATTTAGTTTTAAACAAAATTTCAATTATATATGAGTCATTCAATTTAAAACCAACACGAAAAATTAAAACTTTTAACTTTATCTCTCCGAATTTAATGATATTTGGTACAATCATTACTCTTGTCAAAACTAAGACTAATTCAAAATTTCACATAATTTCATCAAGTGGTTTTTTACCCGCGAACGAAAAATCGCGAGATATGGACCATTTTGATGTTGAGAAAAAATTCATGTTATACATCATATTAAAAGTAATTTTGATACCTTTAATATGACATCTCAATAAATCTTATATAATACTTTGAAAGATATTTGTAATTTTGTGTATACAACTTTGTACATATGTTGAGCTATTTTACACTTTCAAATCGCGATATTTCGCAAACCACTTGATGAAATTATCTGTTATGAAATTTAGAATTAGTCTTAGTTTTGACGAGAATAATGATTGTACCAAATAGCATTAAATTCGGAAGAGGTGAGAAAATCAGCTGGTTGGTTTTAAATGGAAGGACTCATATGTTATTAATTTGGTTAAAAAATTAATTGAAATTTTCAAAAAAATTCAATTATTTTTACTTTATTAATATTATCATTTTGATGATTGGAGCAAAATCAATAAAAAAAAATGTATTAATATTAGCAATCTCATAATTGAAATTAATTTTTAATTTTTTCTGTGTAAAGAACAAAATTATCTATCGAATAGACAAAAACTATAAGTCGAGAGATTTCCGTTGGTTTCTTTATAAAAATCTTAAATTTTTCTACACTTTACCATTTCAAATGATTTACCATTTTAACAATCGCTAAATAAAATATCGTAACAAGTCAAGATTTTATTAAATATCAAAACATTTATAGTTTCTCCAAAAGCTGCATTCGGTTTGCAGGCTAAAATTAAAATCTTGATTTAAAATACTTCAAATTCGGAATGGTCTGTATATAATTTTGTTGGGCTGGTTTGAATTATAAAGTAAACTAAATCAGATAAAAATATAAAACTGGTCCAAGATTTGGCAAAATGGAGATAGTTGAAATTTTAAATGCAAATAATTTGAAAACTATAGGAGATAAATGAAACATGTAAGCATTAGGAAAATGTAAAAATATTTGAAATCGCATACATGCGATGAACAATTTTCTTTGTCAGAGGTAACCTATTTTGAATTCTAATATGTAGGTCCCTCTACCAAACTTAAAATTGTACACTCCTCTGCTATGCCTATGTGAAATATTATGTAAATCTAACCAGCCGATTAAAAGTTACAGATTTATTAAAAAAAAAAAAAATCGATTCTGCTCTACTGTACATGGCTTGAAGATTTGTAATCTAGAACCCATCCACAGGAATTGTCGATGTGGAATGTCCATGAAATAATTTAAAATAGTGTGTAAAATGTAAAAAATATTTTTTCACTAATCCTTTGAAAATCCTATAGAAAAATATGTTTCATTCCTTTTTTAGAACATGACTTCACGGGCAAACGGTAGTTTTACTTCACGAATGATGGAATCTTTCTAATTATTAATCTTCTTAGGTACACTAAATTTCGAATAGCACGGTTTACGGAAAAAACACTTGCATAAATACCTGATTTTGTTTAATTTTTGATGCAGAATCAGCAGAATTGAAGGGATCTCAAATAATGGCTCTTCTGTCAGCTTTCGTTGTTGCTTTATACGCGAAACTGATTTAAAAAGTTGTTGACAATATTTTGACTTTAAATATTCTTATAGAAAACTGTTGCAAATGTTAAGAAAACATACAATTATATACGAGTTCAACAAATACTTGAAGAATTTTATTCTTAATGAACCTATTCAGATGACCCAAAAAATGTATCTTAAAAAAATAAACCTTTTGTAAGAAAATCCGTTAAAAATCGTACATATGTGGTTCCTTATTAATTATTTTTTGCTATTAAACATCTTTGAATTCCGGACTTTAGAAATCCAGATGAAGAAAATTTAACAATCTTTGTTATATTAAAAACGAAAGAGAAACTATAGTCCGTCAAGACCTACCGCATGATACCCTACACCATTGTGTATGAGCTTAAAATTAGACCTGTAGCCAATTGTAGATCAACGCTTTTACTAAATGAAAAATAAATTAAACAAATAAAGAACTATGATATGATTTTATACCCTTTAGGGCGATTCCTGGAAGTGGGTTTATATGGGAGCTATGGGAAAATTATGAATCGATTCTCATAAATTTTGGCAATGTTGTTTCTATTTATATAAAACTTTTTTGTGTCGAATATTAACGAATTGATACTATCATTCGTATGGGATTTATGCACGTTAAAGTGATTTTCGGAAGAGGGGATTTATATGGGAACTATGGTCAATTATGGACCGATCTTTATGAAATTTGGCCCAAAGATTGACAGTTACACAAAACTCCTTTGTACCGAGTTTCATTGAATTATCGCTATATTTTTGATCTCATTTTATCATAAGTAAACTAATCGGACTTTGTACATAAAATCTGCACCATCTTTGCTGTTGTGCAGACTTTCAACAACTAAATACAGGGTAGTCAAGTTTTGATGACAAAATTTTTTGGTTTTTTTAATTTTTCAGTTTTTTTAGGCGCGGTCTGTGCACCCCTCAACCGAATACAAAATTTGGGATATGGATTAATACATATTGTAGTTGTGCGTATTTTGCGCTCTATCCCGTTGATGTGCCCGAAATAGTCAGCGTAGTAGATAGTCTCAAAGTTTGGAAAACAAGTGCGAAAAATTTTCAAAAAGTCATTAGTTTTTAGTTATTTTATCTAACAGATTCAGAGGAGCATTAAAAATAAATTTAATATAATAATTTTATGGACTTTTTGAAAATTATGCAAAAATTGCACTTTTTGTTTTTGTATTTTTATATAGAAAATTGCAATTTAAACAAATATTGGATATATAGATATAAGAGTGGCGATAAATATAGTTGATTGGGTTCATAAATTTAAGTCAAATGTCGTTAATAATTGAAAACGTAACACTTTTGTCAAAACACATTTCGCTAAGGCACATCGTGTGGACATCGTGCTTAATAAAAATTCGGAGGAGCATCAAAAAATTTTGAGAGATAAACATTTTATGGATCACAAAATATTTACTTGTGTTAAAAAAGGATCACAATATTAAAAAGCATTTCTTTGTAATAAACTCTAACAAAATATATTTTCAATCAATATATGGGAAATAACTTAGATTCTATCTAAATTTTTCACAAAATTTTTACAAATCGCGATTTTTATTGAAAAGAAAATTTTTTAAATTTTACTAGGAAACCCTAAAATATGCTGCACTAATACCATCAAACATTGAAAATATCATAAATTGTATTTGAAAAACTTAGTAGGTTTTGATATTATGTGTAATTTTGACCAGAATTGTATATAAACTTCTTGTTTGTAAAAATTTTTATATGTTCAACTTTAAACCGCCATAACTTTCGCGCCCATCACATGCATTCAAGACACTTTATATGTATTTAAAAGAATTTTAATGTGCCATAAAAAAAAATTGATATTTTTTTGAAGGGCTAAAATTAAAAACTTTTTATAATTGCCCATATACACCCTGTGTTTCTAGTTTTTAGCCCATAACTTTTTTTATTTATTAACCGATTTTGCCCAAACAAACCTTACATAAGATTAATATTTGTGCCAAATTTCGTCCCCCTACGTTTTCCCGTTCGAGTCCTATCCTGCTTTCAACAGACGGACGGACATAGCTAGATCAACTTAGAATCTAACCAAGACCCAGATATATATACTTTGTGGGGTTTTAAATGATTCCTTCGACATGTTACAGACGAAATGACAAAATCAATATACCCACCATCTTTTTGATGGTGGGTATAAAAAAGAACAAACTTGTTCACTTTATTGTTCTGGACATAAGTGAACAGTAAGTAAAATTAACTCAAGACTAGTAAGTGCCTATTAAAATATTAAGTTACTCTTTAGCAAATTCTTTTCATGAGCCAAAAAAAAGTTCAAATGTATTTTTGCTGAGTCTCTCAAGACCCTCATTTGTTTTTGTCAAACAATATAATGAACGCCAAATTTTACGGTTTACTGTGTTTATTGAAAAATTCATAAAATTTTTCAATATTATTGGTGGATTTAAAATCTGACTGAATTTTCTTTCTTAGATTTGTGCTGTTTATTTTTCAGCATCAACTAGTCGTTCACTTTATGACCAGTTGTGTATTTGTAGAAACTTTCTCAGTTTATTCAATAGACATAATAAAGTTATAATAATCTATTTGTTATTTATGGATTTGAGATGTAGTGCTATGTTTTCAATGATGTTGATTATATTACAAGTAGCCATAAATTAACACCAATTTTGTGCGCACACTTGTCTTTCTCTAAAGATTATTTACTCATACTATCAGATACGACTAAAACGTAAATGTACCTAGATTATGAGCATAAAATTAGTTTAAATTGCACAAATTAATTAAAAAGATATTGGCGAATTGTTAAGTATGACATAAAGAAGAGGAGGTATTGATTACATTTCGTAATGTAGAAGAATATTGACAGAAAAAAAAAACTGTAAAAAAGAGTTGATATGAAATATTAATTAAAATAAAATACATTTTCTTATTTATGGGAATATATTGATTATATATTGATTAAGTAAATTTGTTTGCAATGTACAGAAATCCACATTTCGTAGCATTGGAAACATTAAAAGGAATAGTGCTGCCAGAGTTCAAGAAGTAATACCAATAATATCGTTCCTGCGCTGACTGAATTACCTATGTAAAAAATTTTTTTATTGCTGCATTTAGATCCCCTACTAGTTATACATATGACAACCAAAGCATATGTCGATATCTCGACTAGTTTAGGATTTACAAAATTACCTATGTAAACTCATATATAAAATGCTCGAACAAAATTACACAGAAAAAAGTTTGTACACAAATATAAAAATTTTGTTTCATTGATTTTAGTTCATAATATTTAAGAATAATTTCTTAAATACTAAAGCTTTTTCCTATATAAATCAAAAGTCACGAAGACTTAAACAAATTGGTTAAATTTTATTTAATATTTTCGTTTGTAATGAAATGTTTGAAATTTTCCTTGGAAGATTTTCAGTTTTTAATTCTTTTTAGCTACATATATATTGGGATCATTCAACAGAACGCAAGCACTGTTTACACTGTTTACATGCTGCAGAATGGTATCAAATTTATGCAAATTTCTAAACATTATTTTCTAACAACTTTTTCTTTGAAAATTACCATTTATCGCTAATATTTTATATTTTAACTACTAATGGTAATATTAAAATTAAAACATAAAATATTCAATATTGTAGCTTATGATGTGCTGCCTGAAAGTGTACATACCAATACTAGTTACACTAATATTAACTGATACAGACTAACGTCATTTAAAGCTTTGGTAATGTCTGTCCGTCTGTCTTTCAGTTTATTAAAAATTTCTTTTTTTTAATAATCAGAACAAGAAAAAGCTCGGGAGACCATACTGTCAATAACATCTGAACGTTACCTATTATGTGTTGGATTTCTTTTAATAAAAAATTAAAAGTTGTGTATAGTGTTGATCGAAAATATTTTTGGAGGTACTTTAAAATTGGTCCAGCTCACGAAAGTGAAATAATTGATCCTTAATATTTTTGGAATTAGTTTATGACACATAAATCTTTAATTTTCTCAATAAGAACTGGCCGCAGTTCCCTCGTGTATAGCCCCCTATGTTATGCCCCATTTTTCTCCTATTTCTCTTCTGCAAAAGGCCACATTCTGCTCTTTCTAGGATCAAGCACTACTTCCAGGTATTTGATTGAAAGCTTCGGATTGGGTATGATTTTCGATAAAATTTTTTAATTTTATTGTGTTATCTGAATTTTATTGCATAATCATCCCAGTATCGTTTTTGTTGTTTAAATTTTAAAGATTTATTTAGTTCATTAAATAAATTGTTTAATTTCTATGTAACTGTTTGTTGTTTTCATAATATTAATAATCAATTAATATCTTATCAAATATATTAAATACTACAAATAATGATCTACTTTATTATACAATATATTTATATTTTCATTTTAAATTTTGACACTCAATTAATAAAGATTAAAAATAAGCCCACGTTAGAATAACTTATTTGTATTAATTGGGAACAACTTATTTGAAAATTCATTCAACTTTTCTTTTTTAGATACGAAAATAAAAACTCATTTAAAAAATTGTTAAAACTACAAATCATTTTTGCAAAAATTCCATAGTTTTTGATTCACAAAAATCATCATATTTTATTTACACGAGCCTAAATAAAAACAAATAAATATTATTAGATAAATTAGAAAGTTTATCTAATAAGAATGAGTATGTTAGAATTCTAATAAATTCTTATTAAAAACATATTTTTCGGCAAAATTTTCAACAATTTGTGAAAACTGAATAAAACGAAATTATAAAAAAACAACACTTGGGGAACTTTAAATATAAGAAAACAAATAAAATAAAAAAAATAACAACCTAAATTGCCAAAAATAAATAGATTTGTTTATCACTACTACTACTACTACTATTCACAGTGAAATTCTAAAAAGTAAAAATACAATCTAAAAAAAAAACACAACCCCACCCACCCCTTAACGAAAAAAATTCGTTTACGCAAAAACGCAAAATAAAGTTCAATGGCCTCTTCTCTATAGCAACGTTGCGGTTTGGTTCATTTAGATAATTTTTTCCTCTTTATAAATAGTAAATTAAAAAAAATAACAAAAAATAAATATAACAACAAACCGAAAAAAATATTTGTTCTACAACCAAAAAAAATAAGTCAAGTGATTTAAAGCCATTATTAGAGAGAGTACATACATACTAAGTATGTATGTATATAAACGTACAACAATATTTTTGATTTTATTTTAATCTAGGGGATCATGCGATTACGGGTGACCGAATTTAGAAGAAAAATTAACAAACATAAAAAAAAGCTCTAACTAATATTCGCTGCTTTTCCCACCAAAACCTTTTTATGGTAAATATTAAGTAGGTGTATTTTTTTTCATATTCTGCTTTCTTGTTCCTTCACACAACCTCTCTCTCTCTATCTTTCTAATATTAATTGCAAAAAAAAAAACAACATAAGCTCTTAAAGCAAAATTCAACAATCAAAAATCCTAGATCCAGGAATATACAAAAAAAAAAAAAAAATCATATACATATGTATGTATGTGAGATAGTTAATATTGAAATATTTTGTAAACCTACCTTCGCTTCTATTTATTCCAGTTATATGACAAAAATAATAAAAATGATATCATTAATAATAACAACATTAACGAATAATTGAGGAAAGCACCCATAATATGGTTGGAGCATGTGATATTTTCTATTATTGTAATTATATATTGTATGTATGTATGTGTATGGAATAGCAGGTGCACTTACCCTTACATATACATGCAAACATACATACATAAACAAAACAATAACAAAACAATTGTAAAGTCAGTCTACAATTTAAAATACGAATAATAATGAAATTTCAGTATATTTTCCCTAATGTTTATTAAAAAAAGTCTTTTATACACTTGGAGAAATGTGTGGTTTTCAAGTATTCCAACAGATATAATATTTATTTGTCTACTTAAATGGCACCCACGCTATTTAATTTTTATTACTTTAACTTGACCGACCATAACAAGGACAGTTGTGTTTATTTGTTCTAGTTTTTTTATTTCAAAATTCTTTGTGTTTTCTATTTTTTGTTTAATAGCATGTCAAAACTAAATTATTTTCAGACCGCTCAAGGTCTGTTTCCGAATTTTCTGTATACAAATATTTAAATAAAAAAATATATACTTGCGCTCTTATACAAACATATACATACTTAAATCCTTAATAAGTTTTGTGGTAATAATAATAATAATATTTTAAACAAATTAGTTGATGATCTGAACTCACAAGACTTGAAACTAATAAATTTTTATCTTTTTGGGCAAGGTCTGAGCGCCCTTCAACCGAATACAAAATTTGGGATAATTTTTGTAATTGTACGTATTTTGCGCTATATCTCGTAGATATGCCCGAAATAGTCAAAGTAGTAGCTAGTTCCAAAAGCGAAAATTTTTCAAGAAGTCAGTTATTCGCGAGGCACATTAACAGCTTCATATGGAATGGCACACAGTGGGCCCAAATCGATTTTTTTTTTTTTTTTTTTTTTGAAATAGTTCTGTAACTTGTGAACTGTTAAAGATATCTAATAAACATTTCACATGGTCAAAGTGAGGTGTTTTGGTGTTAATCTGGTCCCGGGGGTAGAGGGTAGACCGCAAAAGTCGGTCACCTCGAGTTGTAATTTCTTTAAAAATTCGCCAAAAATGTAGTTAAGACTTAAATGTAAAAAGAAAATATTGGTAGTCCTTTTGAATCTCTACAAAAAAACTTAAATATTTATGGAATTTATTATGTACTTGATATCCAAAAGTAGATTGGTTTCATGTAGGAGATATGGTCAATTATGGACCGACTGTGATAAAATTTTGCACTAGATTTTTTTCTCACGTAAAACTTGTTTGCGTCAAATATTATTGGTATGTTATCACTTACAGCTTTAAAATTATTTTCCGAAGGTGGGCTTATATAGAAGGCATGGCCAGTTTTCTACCGATTTTCGTGCACAGTTCACTTTGTCCGAATTTTATTGAAATCGTGATTAATATAAACCATTTTTCTTAATATTTACAATTATTCTATACAAATATATGGATACGAGCGTATTAGCCTGCTAATGGCAGCAAATATAATATTATAATAATGAAATTGAAAAATGATTCTTGATACCCTTCACCATCTTACCGACAAATTATAAAATTTTCGCATTAACGTAGTATGCATTCATATTTTCACAAGCTTTGCTTTAAAAAAAAAATAAACAACAAAAACAATTGCATATTTATATGTTTTGTATGTACACACAGAAAAAGGATTGGTTGGAAATCGGTTCCTTTTACAAATATTTAATAACCTAAATCAAAATTTGATTTTTATTACTTAAAAACTACAACCTAAATATTTTTTCAGGTTTATAATTGCAAATCTATAGTTGCAACTAAATGGCAGTTCTTACAATTATTAAATAACTTAATTGAAATGATTTGTTTTCTGCTCAAATTTATTTTTTTGATTTGGAAATAACAATCATTTTAAATTAACTACTTTACGTTTCCCTGCCATATGTTGGTCACTGTAAACGAATAATTCTTAAATTCGAGTTTTATTTTCTCTGTCATTCTTAAAAAGTAAAATAAAAATTTAAAAAAATTGTTAAATGAATAAAACTTAAAATACGTGAACATAAAGAATATAATTTTATAAATTAAATATTATTTGATGGACTTGAAGAGCTTGGTATTAACACTATCTAGATGCGTTCATTGAGCTGAAGGTGTACATGATAGCAGATATACATCTGTGTGAGCTTAGTTTTCAACTTATTTTTTGTAATACGAAGATTTTTCAAATTTTCAGATTTTTTCATAAGAAGAATCCATGCTGAAGAATATATGTGTTATTAATCGCTTTCCTTACAAATTTACATCATAAACCATGAACAAATGTCCAAATCTGAAATAATAATGATGGGCGCAAGTATTTGGCACATTTCACCAAAAGAGTGCAGAAATAATGAGAAATCTTTACGAGAAGTAACTTTCCTGTATTGGAGAAATATGCATATCGTAATGTAAATGAATGCCCAATTTTATCGTATTTTATTTTGTATATATATATTTAAATTTATATGTATGTGCTAAATAAAAAGTCAATTTATTTAAAATTTCAATTCACAATAGTCTAATTTTTTCCTAATATAGCAATATAATTAGTAGTTATGGTTACCATATAAATTCAGTAATTACAATCGAATTTTGTGATAGTTCTTGCAACCGACCAATTCGCTTGGCTAAAAATTCGGTTGTGACAATAAATCTGTTTTCTCGGTGTATGTATGTATGTACATATATACAAACTGACTGCATATACAATCTAACTGCATATACAATCTAACTGCATATACAAACAACAACAAGAACAACAATGTTAATCATTATATTACTGCTATTGCTACTACTGCTGTTGAAACTACTTGCCCATACAAAAAACAACAACAATGCTTAATATAAATATTTTTGTGTGTATTTATATTACTAACAAATTTTTTTAGTTTTTAGCCCATAACTAGGAAATTTTTCAAAAATATTTATGACCAACCTGTTCAATAGCGAAACCCGTAGCTTATATAGGAACTTAAAAAAGTCTATAAATGCGTATCTCGAATACTAATGGACCGTTGTTTTCCGGAAAAAAATTTGAAGTAAGATTTTGAATTTTTCGTGCAAAAACGAAGTAGCTAGCATTTATAGGAGTCTAGAAAAGCCGACAACAAATACGATTTTTTGGGAGTATCTTCGATTTTTTGCCGATATCTCAGTTATTTATCAACCGACTTTGCTCATTTTTATTAGCGTTTTTCTAAGGAATATTTCTTACAATTTGATGTATAAAACATATATATCCGATAACTGGGGCTTTCTAAAAACTGATTTCAACAGACTCCCCTATCAATAAGGATCCAGAATATATATACTTTTTGGGGTCTTAGATGAATATTGTAGAAATTACAAACGGAATGACAAACTTATATATACCCTTTACACCTATGGTGAAGGGTGTAAAAATATGCACAAACAAATCCGAAAATCTTTTGAAATATATATAAACTACAATTTGAGGCTTTTTCTTTCCTAATCGAAGTTAAAGGTTTGAAGCTGTAAGAGTCTGATCGGATAATATGATCAAAGTATTAAATAAGTAAACTTTTTAAAACCAAAGAAAAAAAAATCGACGTAAATGCTCTCCTTGACCGAAATGTAAAATTAGTTTTCAATATGATTTGGAAGCAAACAATGCGTATAGGAAATCAAAATTTCATAAAAGCAATACAGACCTCAAAAAAAAAAAAAAAAAAATCGCGGATTCTTTGTAATATTTCTTTTTAATATTTTCAACCTAAATGCAACTTTTATAATTCTATTATGTAAAAGTAATCGAAAAAGTATAATAAAATTCAACTTAATATAAAAAAAATTAGAAATAATATTTTTCATTAATATATCAAATTGTTTACTAAAAGAAAAAAACTCGAAGTATTCCTGAAGAATTTTCCAAAGTTATCGCCACTTTGATATCATCCCACTAGGTGTATCTATTATTTTGAGCAGATGTGTATATATTTATATCCGCTCCTGATAAAAATTTTAAAATCTGACGAAAAGCTTTATATGTGTGCTTTTTATTTTTTACTATGTCTGGGAGCTTCAAAAAGCTCTGGAAAGAGAAAAAATGCTTAGAAAATTACACGAAATGATGATACTTAATTTTCAAATCTTGCCAAACAAAAAAGACTTAATTTATGAAGTAACTTTTTCTATGGCCCTGTTGCCATACTAAATTCGGCAAAAATAGGAGTTATTCAAGACTTATAAAATTTGCTACACTGTTATTACATAAACTAAGAAATAACCAATGTTTGGAAAAAGTGTTGCAAATATTGACTTACCTCCCATATGTTCTGAAATTAAAAACCTGCTACATTTTCTACAAATTTGGTCCAAACATTCTGAAAGTTAGTCAATGTTTCACACATGGCTCATTTGCTGCAACAATGTCATAAGTCAAAAAACACAAATTTTCTGTTAATATCACTAATACATAGTAAAACGAGAGAGAAAAAATAGTCGGTCAAGACCAACCATATGATACCCTACACCATTCTGTATGAGCTAAAAATTATACCTGTAGCTAATTGTACACCAACACTTTTAATCAATGTAAAATAAATTATATAAATAAAGAACAATGCATTGGTACGAACATCTATAGATTTTTTTCATTTTAGGGCAATTCCCGGAAGTGGGTTTATATGGGAGCTTTGGTAAATTATGGAACGATTCTCATAAATTTTGGCAATGTTGTTTATACTTATATAAAACTTATTTGTGTCGAATATTAACTTGATACTATCATTCGTATGGGATTTATGCACGTTAAAGTGATTTTTGGAAGAAGGGATTTATATTGGAGCTATGGTCAATTATAGACCGATCTTGATGAAACTTGCCACAAAGATTAACACTTATACAAAACTCCTTTGTACCGAGTTTCATTATTGCTATATTTAAGGCATTTATGATCGTTAAACCCTATTCCGGGAGGACATTTGTATGGGGGCTAGGTGAAATAATGAACCGATCATAACCAATTTCAATAGGCTTCGTCCTTGTATCAAACTAATTATTTGTGCCAAATTTCATCAAGCTATCTTTAAAATTACGACCTGTACCTTGTTCACAAGGTTTACATGGACAGACAGCCAGCCAGCCGAGCAGACGGACGGACGGAAATCGTCAAATCGACTCAGAAAGTGATTCTGAGTCGAACAGTATACTTTAAGGTGGGGGTTCGATAATTTTTTCTGTGCGTTATAATCATCAGCTCAAACGCCTTATACCCCAACCACATATGGTGATGTAGGGTATAAAAATGTGTTTTATTAACTGACAAAGTATTTTTTATTCTTCGTCTGATATTGCGTAGTCCACATCGTAATGTTTCCTAGAAAAATTATTAAATTTAAAAATATATCTCAAATTAAAAACTAAAAACGGGTCTCCTGATAAAATAAATTTTTTGAGTTTTGATATTGTTGCAGCAAATGTGCCATAAATTTTCGTATAAAATTTTGCTGAAATCAAAAGTTATAAAAAGCATAAGATAGTTATTTGAATGTATACTTATTTTAATTGATTAAAATTACTCATACGCTCACATTTCCAGTTTGAATATTGGGCACATACTACATATTATTTAACAATGAATTACAGTTATTTAAATTATCTATACAGAGTTATGATTGCAAAATTGAAATATCTTATAAGCTTTAAGTTAAAAAACCAAATTATTCGCTTTTAATAAAATATTAAATATTTTTTGGAATACTCTTTATTATATTTTCGTTTACTTTGAAAGTATAGAATCTTTGTAAATATGTAGGTCCCAAAAATTTTATATTTTTATTTTAATGTAAAAATTTCACACTTTCCAAATACGTTAAAAAATCCTAAAATTCAAATATCTTATTAGCGAAAAATTCATTTAAAAAATGCAATTGAATTAAAAGCATTTTTGAAATTTGATATTTGTAAACTGATAGTAAACTCTAGCACATTTTGTGTTATAACAGGGCGATTACAATAATTTTTCTGAAAGCTTGGAAGACACTTTATAAATAAATATATTCACTATGACTCAAGAACGGTTTAAGGAACAAAAACTGTTCTTTTTATTTCACCACTAATTTCTGAATAACTCCAGAATAATAAACAAACATCTTAAAATAACTTGAAGAAATTTAAGACCACACCTTTTGAAGTTTTTTTTTTTCCAAAACGGACAAACTGTTATGTTAAAATATACCAGTCTGAATGGCTTATAAAAGCGTAAATTTAATCTGGAAAAATATGTTGTTTGCCGACCAGTGTAATCAAAATAAAAATGTATTGAAAACTTTTATCACTTACCAATAATCAAATCTAAATTATTTGTTACAATTTAAATCTTTAAAATTTATTATAATTTACATTCATACTATACCGTTTAATATGTAACCAATTTGAATTTAAACTCATTATTTAATATATTTTTTTTTTTTTTAATACGAGTATTTATTAACATGATTTTAATTGAATGAAAATAATTATTAATAAACTTAAATACAATTACAAAAGAACATAAATTAATCTATTTATTTACATCATAAAAATTTACAAAAATATACACAAATATTTCAGTTTTCTTTCCTTTACAAGGAATTTAGTCATTTTGTTGTTACCAGACATGTAGGTATATTCTATATGGACCGTTTTGGGTAACATCGTCATTTGGTGGTTGTTTCAAATTCGATTTACCCGACAAATCCACATTACACGGATGTAATTCGTTTGATTCGCTGTGACATCCTTTGCTGAAATTAAGAAGAAACAAAAATATATTCATATTATGATAAGTTAAGTTTAATAATAGTAAAGCTATTATTTAATCAATTTAATAATAATTTATAGACCAATATCTGTTTAAGATTTTTCTAAGAAATGAATAAGATTTTTAAGTTATTTTATCTTAAAAAAATACTGACGTTTTTTGTAAAAAAGTTAAATAACACTAAATGAAAATAAGTGGTATCTAGATAAAATTTGAAGCGGTCAGCAAAAAATTTAATTTTTTAATTAAAATTATTCAATAATTTTTTCACTTATAATAAAGGTTATTAGTCTTAAAATGTCCAGCAATTTTTTTCGTGCACAATCGTTATAAAACCATGCTTTTCGAATAGAACCATTATTTGGCAACTTCCACAAATAAAACTTAATATAAAACTGGTCGACAAAAAATGTTTTTTCGAGCTCCTTTAAAAAAAAATATGTCGACTAGATGGAATTCCACATGCTAAACTCGAATCTGCTTTCAGTTTTTTTCCATCAGGTCGGGATTTTTTTTATGGACGTGTCTAATATTGTGCCCTTAATATGCCGATTACTCGAGTATATTTATATAAGTGATATACCACGATATGCGGAATAAAATTAGCTTTAAATCACTATACTATCAAATTTTTATCCGCTCAATAGTTTAGGAGATATTTTTTCATGCAAAATTCAAGATTTCTTTTTTTTACTAAAACTATTTTTTTAAAGTTAAAAAATCAAAAATATTTACGTTTATCACTTTTATCTCAAAGCTGGCAAAACTACGAGTAAATAAAGCCACGTATTATAAAAATTGATGCACAAATCTTGATTGGATTCACAGTTAAGTTTGGATACCCATGCATACTTATAGCTAAGTTGAAGTACACTAGTGGGCAAAAAAAATTATTTGTTTTTTCGTCTTAAATAAAAAATAGGTGGATTAGATGAAATTCAACGTGCTAAATAAGAATCAGCTTTTACTTTTTTTCTATCACGCATTAATTTTTTTATGGGCATGACTACTATGACCCCGCCTTTAGGCAGACACACTAGTATATTTCGAGAACAGTTTGTCCAATTAAGATAAATTGAACTTTAATATATAGCAATATAAATTGTCTTTGAGCTGAATTTATATAATTTTTTGTCCAGTTAATATTTTCGTAGTCATTCGTTAATTAGTACCGAAATTTTTAAAATTAATTTTGTTTGAAGTGGTGAAAATTTTGATCCATAGCTCTGAAATTCTTGAGCGTATGCTTCTTTTGATGATTCACTTATCAAAATCGTGTAAAGGGTTCTTGAGTTATGGCCTAAATTTGAAAAACCATTCTCGAATTTTATAGTGTGACCGCTGAATAAGGTGATGATATTAGTCATACACATAAAAAAAATCAGTACGTGATGGAAAAAAAGTGAATGCAGATTCTTGTTTAACTCGTCAGAGTCCAGTATTTCAAGAAAAAAAAATTTGTTTGCCCACCACTGTATTTCTACTCAATTGTATGTAAAATGGGTATTTTTACTTAACTGTGAATAAAATTTTGATATCTGCATCAATTTTGAAGATACATGCCTTATTTTATTCGCACCATTACCAGCTTTAAGATAAAGATAATAAACATTTTAGTAACATTTTAGATGTTTTCATTTATTAAAAGAAATTTTAGTAACAAAAAAATCTAAAATTTTGCATGAAAATGATTTTTTTCGGACACTTATTTCAAAATAACTTCGAAACATTGAGCACATAAAAAATTAAGTTTAGGGAATTTGAAAATATTTTTAGTCCGCATATCACTTTGATCAATCGTACACACCGTTCTTGAGTAATGAAGAAGTATACTAGAGTAATGGCCTTACTAAAAAAAATCCAGACCTGATGGAAAAAAACTGAAAGCAGATTTGTGTTTAGCACATCAAAATACATCAAGCCCAACTATTCGTCTATGGGGGAGGATTTTTTTGTTGGCCAGTGTAATCAGAAATGAAGATTTAATAAATAACGAATTCATTTTCTCATAGTTTCTAAAAAAAAAAAAAAGTTTTAATAATAATCAAATACATTTTTGCTAAGTGTAATCACATGGAAATGCGATAAAAAAAAAAAAAAACAACAACACAATTATGATGACGAAAAGTGGAATTTGTTTTCAAAATATTTTTTTATTTTCGCACAGTTAGGGGATTATTGTTTTTTTGTTGTTAAATTTAAAATAGTCTAAGTGATTACGTGTATAAATTAGTACTATTTGTATGTGTATGTAATTGTCTATTTATTTGCCATAGTATTGGTAATTCTTTTAAGTGACTTTGAACTTGAAAACACTTATACGCTCAGTGGTACAGTAACGACAACAATATCAACAACAAATTCATATATATTATGCATAGGCGTCAATGAACTCTAAAAAATAAACACAACAATACGCAATATTCTAACGGTTTTATGGGTGTTTCTTACTACACAAACATGAAAAGGAAAATATTCATTAATTTTTTTTTTCTTTTCTACATATTTCACATTTTCTCTTTAGGGAATATATCATTGTTATCCAATAGGTACGATATCATCTATGTACATTAATAAACAACGCCGAAAGATCAACACAATTGAATTTTAAATATTCTTTATTTCCTTAATAATTTCACAAGAAATTCAAAATATTTCAGCACATTTTTGTGTATATTCTTAGGCCCCATTAATATTTATTTATCTCACATTTTCTTTATGATTAATAACTTTAATATTAATATTTTGTGCACACTTTCCCATAGATTTTAAGATATCATACGTTAACTACTTAATTGCTTTCTTTAATAATAAAAATGTATTAGATAATTCTTAGGTATATGCTTCTTTTTGTCATTAAGCACGTGTTGTGTTGTGATACACTATGTTGCCCATCATGTGTACATTCACTTGAATTCTAGCAGTTTAACTGGTAGCCACGTTCTGTTACTTTAACAGTATTCTTTACTAAAATTTTATTATTTGGTTGGTTTAATTTACATATGTATGTCCATTATGAAGAAAACCAAAGTGTATCACACCTTTAAACGTACCTCAAATTATGAAATATCATCGTAGTAAGTTGAAATTTGGCAAACATGTTCTAAATGATGTCTCCTTTTATAATTTTAGGTACGTTTAAATGTAGCTCGCAAAAAGGAATTTTGGACCACCCTAATATCATTTTGTTGTCTCGGAGTAATTTAGAGATTTACTTAGTACTATTTAAAGAAATTTTTCATGATTGATTCATGATTTGACATCTATCCTTCTTAAGATATAATTAGGAAAAATCAGCTTAAATTCAAAAACTAAACAATTCATAGTTATTAACATTAAACTAGATTAAATAGCTACTTTTAATAAAAAGAGATTAGGTAATTATATTGCTAATAGTAAAAACTATCTATGTATGTCACACGTGTCTATTTTCTAGCTCGATTAAGAAGAAATCTCTACATTCATCATAAAAAAAAACCGAAAATTTTTGATTAATTTCAAATCTCACGCTCTTTCAATCTTTAATAATTAATTTGTTAAATTATAAAAACTTTCTAGTATTTAAATATGTTCATTCAACATATTTTGATTATCAGTACCTGAACTTAAAATTGTGTTGATCGATTAGCTAAATTACGCATTAAATGTGATAAGATTCTTGAGTTATCAAAATTAAATAGAAAACATATGTTCTTATTCGTTATTAGATTGATGGATCGTTGTTGTTTTTATTATTAAGCTAAAAAAAATTTGGCACAATTGCTAGGCTCTAAAATTCTTAGTTTTGCAAAAAATATGCTTTAGGTTCATTTAATATTTGCAAAGAGCATGTGTTTCTCATAATTAATAGAGGGTAGGAGAAAAAGTATTTTAGTTTATGCAATTTTTTTATTATAAATAAAAATTGCAGGAGTTCCTAAATGGGTAACTTTTTTTTCTCTCTCTCTCTTCTGTTAGAATAAAAGTGAGAATAAGTTCGTTTTCCGATCCAAATTCAAAAAATAGTTTAAAGGGTCTTGAATTAATCAAAAGTCAAGGAAATTAAGTGTCAATGTTTGAAATGCTACTTAAGCGTCACAAGACAAAAATATTTCAGCATAAAATTCTTATTACTTATAATCAAGGCAAGGTTTATATGCACAAAAAAAAAAAAATTGAAATATGCGCTTGAAAAAGCACGAAAAAATGGTATAATATGCACAGAAATATGCAAAAATAGCATGAATATGTATATAAAAACTAACGAATTTATGCATTCTTATATATTAATGTGAAGAAAATATGCACAAATATGCATTTTTTAACTTTCAATCTCAAATAAATTTCAAAGTTTATAAAAATATAACCATTTTAATTTTAAGTATCATATTTGACACTTCCGAATTTTTTTTCTTTACAATATTTACAATGTACTCAAAATACTCACAAAAAAATATTTAGAAATCATTTGACTGAACTCCAAAAAATCACCAAAAGATTGTGTTTGTGTTAGGAAAACTAACATTTGTATCCATTATATGAAAATTTATGCAAAGATTTAAAATATAAGCATTTTTTGTGAAATTCTTTTGAAATATGCAAATGCTTACTTTTCAAGCGAAAAGCTTGAAAAACTTGCCCTGCTTATAATAATCTAAAGCCCGTCCAACCAGAGTGTAACGGGTAATAAGAGACTTGTACAGAATACTGTAGATCCTTATAAGAAAAAAATGCAATGCTCCGTTTTTGTTCGTTTGATTCCGAGTGCCGCCGATAAAACTCGCTTAACTTGAGAACAAGGTATCAAGAGTTGGGTTGATTCGTTTTTTGCGGTTAACGGTTTTAGAATATACTATCATCTGCTATGTAGTCCAAACAATAGTGTACTACATAGACAGGACTATTATATATAACCCAGCAAAAAAACGATCAAGAGCTTCCAAAGATGAATATTTTCACCACTTCAAAAGTAGAACAAAGTGCATATTTTGAACTTTTTTGGAAGTTCTTAATACAGTGAAAGCTGGGATATGGACATAATATTTGTTTACAAGGGGTAATTCCGAATATCTTTTCATTTCAACATTTAAGATTGATTGTAATGAATTAACTTATAAATATAAATATTCTTATTTATACATATATGACCCAAACTACATTTATACAAAAAATTTCATGTTCATATCTTCAAAAATTATATCAGTCTTGATAAAAGTCAAATAATCGTAACATTAACTTCATAAACGAAATAGTAGTAAAATTTGTTCCATTTAAGAAAACTTTTATTTGAAAGATGTTTTATGATTTATCTATTTTTGCATTAAACGGACGTTTGAAAAATTTTGCTTAATAGCTCGATTTTAATGCAAAAAAAAAAAATTGTGATTTCTTTTTTCTTTTCAATTAAACAATATTTTCAATAAATTAGGATTTTATGAAATTTATTTCTACGATCGAACGATCTCTCCGCTTTCGTTCCATTTTCCTAAATTTACTTTCTTCATTTAGTCATTTTTCGTACGCGAAAAAAGGTCAGACTTCTTTCAACAGCGTTTTTACTTTTTCACTTGGGAAAATGATGTTGGTAGCCTGCCTCGATCTTAAGCAGCACCCAATTACTTTATATGACTGATGACAATGTCGCCCTTCTTGTTGTGCAGAATTTCTATGCCCTTTGTTCAAAAAAGTTGTCAAGATTTGTAAGAATCTTTCGCCATTGTGTTCTCATCGAGACTGTGTTCAGGACATAGATAACTGGCACAGCATTTGTTTTTAGGGATCAAGTTTTTGTTTTCTCTTTTCTAGTATGAAGAATTTTTAATCAAGTGTAAAAGTCAAAGTTAAATTAAAAAACTAGTGTTTACTCAAAACCAGAAAAAATTTAAATAAAAAACGAATAGTAAACTACTTAACTTCAAAAAATGTAAATAAAAATGAAATATGAATGCAAACACGGACAAAAATTAGAATAAGAAGCATTTTATTATATAATATTTGGTACATTTCTTTTACCGTTTATGATTTGTCCGCCTACCGGAGCTGTCCGTTAAGGGAGCTTTTACTGTAATTACTTCCAAAAAAGTTAAAATAAATGAATTTAATTCTAAAAATTAGAATGCATTTCATAGACCAAACTATATTCTAACCCTTAGACCAGATTTTAGGCCACAGACAGGGGCTTACGAGTCGGCAAGAAAAACATGACACAATTTTTAAGTCACAATAAAAACTGCAAGTACAATCAGTTTCTCTATTGACAATGTAGTTGCTGCAAAGAAATTGTAAAGAAACAGTTCTTCATATTTTATACCCAGTTCAAAAAACAATCTGAAATAGATTCCTAAGGAAATACTAACTAAAGAAACAATAGTGAATAAAAACGCTAAAATACTGACAACGAAATAACCCAAAATACTATTACCGCTATACATTTTTTAATCGGTGACCAACCGCATATTTATTCCTAGCTAGTAGGTCTATTACAACAAAATAAGATTGAATCTTCTTAATTCCGAAGGTACCCTGCCGAAAATTTTTGGCAATTGCACTAATGGACCGGTCCCTCAGTACCGGTTGAGTACCAGTTGACACCTAACTCATCACCAAAGTTCCAGTTGAAAATTAGTTGACACCACCACACTCACTAAATATCAGTTGAGTCAATTTAGAGTTGAAGACTATAAAACGTAAGATACGTCAGAAGAACGTGAGTTCGATTCACGGTGTGCCGCCATCGACGCACAGTGGAGTCAAACGCAAATTTTTTTGTAATAAATCTGTAGCTCCAAAACTACTGGTTGGATTAAATTGAAATGTATAAAAGTGTTGCAGAGGAGGACCTAAGCTTTGAGAAAAATCATCTTGTAGTCACCCTGTAATTACACAAGAAAATCTACGGGGTGTCAAAATTACCTCTACCTCGAATATGTAAAAGTTTAAAAAAATCATAACTTATACAAATGAAGTCCGATTTTAAAGATTTTTATATTCCTGTAAAGCGATTGGCAAGATAAAGAAACCATAAGCTTACTCACCAAAGTTATCTCTTACAGTTAAAAAGATATTTACACTTTGAATTTTTTGATTTTGAACTTTTGATTTTTGACTTTATTTCGTTTTTCGGGAATAAGTCCTGAGGTATATGAGCTCAAATTTTTTTAAAAATATCTTGTAATTTGCTATATATTTCAAAATAACATACTGAAAGAATTTTTGGATTATCTCAATGCGTCTAGACGTGAAAAATATTCAAATTCAGCACTCTGAAATTGGTACGAAAAATGACTATTTTTTTACAAAAATATAGTACAATTCCTTCACTTTTTACTCAAAGTTCCGTTTAAGAAAAAATTTTTTCTTTATATATTTCAAAAGACAAGGTTTCACAAACGGCTAATATAGAAATTTTGAACTGATTTAGGCTTGCACCCTACATCAGGCATTGGTCGAAAATAGTGAATTTTGGAAAAAGTAAAATTTTTTATCGAGTAATAACAAAAATGTCACGCGAGCTTTTTTAAATTTTTTGATTTGACACTAAATTGCTTTCTGCCCGGCCAAAAACGAATGCAGGAGAGCAGATTTAATGAAAAAAGTCAATTTTTTAAACGACTTTTTTTAATTGCATTAAAAAGCATATTTGCATAATATCTTCGCCATTATTTCTTATGTAGTGTATAAAATATATATCGATCTTTCACTCCTGAAAAAATCATTAAAAAAACTTTACAAATAAATTTTTGGCAATTTTTCAAAAATAAACAATATTTCGTCCCTGCGCTGACTGAATTACCTATGTAAAAATTTTGGAAATTTTTGTTATTGCTGCATTTAGATCCCCTACTAATTATACATATGATAGTTTAGGATTTCTAAATTACCTATGTAAAACCATATATAAAATGCTCCAACAAAATTACCTATGTACATAATTTTTCATACAAGTTATATTATTAATATTCTTAGAGAAAATGGTAATATTAAAATTTAAACATAAAATATTTAATATTATATACTTATGGTATGCCGCCTGAAAGTGTACATCCCAAGACTAGTTACACCAAAATTAACTGACACAGACTTACGTTAACTAAAGCTTTGATGATGTCTGTCCGTCTGTCTGTCTTTCAGTTTCAGATTATTATAAAGTTTATTATTTTTTTTAATAATCAGAATAGGAAAAAGCTCGGGAGACCATACTGTCAATGCCATCTGAGCGATACCTATTATATGTTGGATTTCTTTTAATCAAAAATTAAAAGTTGTGTATAGTGTTGTTCGAAAATAATGTTTTTGGAGGTACTTTAAAATTGTTCCAGCTCACGAAAGTGAAATAATTGATTCCTAATATTTTGGGCATTAGTTTAAGACTCATAAATCTTTAATTTTAGGAGGGTACACTTGCAAAATTTTTTGTCTTCGCACAAATTGAGGCACGTTATTGAGTTCAGGAATTTTTAGTAAATCGTTAATTTTATCTTATTTAAAATCTTTTTTTTCTTTAGATATCGTTTGATACATATAACATTAATATTGGTGTTTTCTTTTTTAATTTTTTTCAACAATAATTTTAATCAACAAATTACTGTTTAATAGCATGTTCCAATTATCTTAGGAACTTGAAATTTGACCAAGATATTACTAATAATACCTCCTTCCATAGTTCAAACTTATATTTAAATGAACTTAAGAATCTGCAAAAAGAACAGCACAATCATATCTTAACAAAAAATTGCTCCACAAAATTACTTATGTAAAGTTTTCGTTGATTTTTCCCAAAATGCGCCAAAAATTTCATTCTTTTTCATAAAACATATAATTTGTGTTACTAAGCCTATTCATAAACGAAGAAAACTTGTAAAAATTTAGTGAAGTAACGAAGAAACTGCAAAACTAAACAGTTTTTCAGCTTTCCTGAAAAGTTATTAAAAATTACATAGGTAATTTAGTCAGCGCAGGGACGATTTAATAAATATAAGCGATTATTGCGAACCAAAACGTGCCAATAAAATTGTTTATTACGTATACGCACATATAGAAATATTGTAAAACAGTGAATTTGGTGAGAGTTGACTTAAGTTGTTAGTTTTGAGACCATGATATAATGCTTTTAAAACAATCTATATATACACATTATACATCAATGAATTGGTAAATAAGACTATTTTTATATACTTGTAATATTTTATAGGTTTTTGGAAAATAGGAGGAGTTTTGCTTTACAAAACATTATTTTTTTGCTTTTTATATCTTTTTTATATTTTTTAATTTTGAAAAATTGCCAAAAATTTATTCGTAAAGCTTTTTCATTGATTTTTTTAGGAGTGAAAGATCGATATATATTTTATAAACTACATAAGAAGTAATGACGAAAATATTATGCAAATATGCTTTTTAATGCAATTAAAAAAAGTCGTTTAAAAAATTCATTAAATCTGCTCTCCTGCATTCGTTTTTGGCCGGGCGGGAAGCAGTTTAGTATCAAATTGTTCTTAAACTATTTTTTTATGAAATATCGTCAAAAAATTTAAAAAAGCTAGCGTGACATTTTTTTATTAATCGCTAAAAATTTCACTTTTTCCAAAATTCACAATTTTCGACCAATGCCTGATGTAGGGTGCAAGCCTAAATCAGTTCAAGGTTTCTGTATTAACCATTTATGAAGTCTTGTCTTTTGAAATATATAAAGAAAAAAGTTTTTTCTTTTACGGAACTTTGAGAAAAAAGTTAAAGAATTGTACTATATTTTTGTAAAAAATAGTCATTTTTCATACTAATTTCAGAGTGTTGACTTTGAATATTTTTCACGTTTAGACGCATTGAGATAATCCAAAAATTCTTTCAGAGTATTATTTTAAAATATATAGAAAATTACAAAGTATTTTTAAAACAATTTTACCTTATATACCTCAGGACTTATTCCCGAAAACCGAAAGAAAGTCGAGGGAATAAATCAAAAATTTAAAATTCAAGTGTAAATATATTTTTAAGTGTAAGAGATAACTTAGATGAGTAGGCTTATTTTTTCTTTATCTTGCCAATCGCTTTACAGGAATATAAAAATCTTTAAAATCGGACTTCATTTGTAGAAGTTACGATTTTTTGAAACTTTTACATACTCGAGGAAGTCAAATTTGACACTCTGTAGCTTATCTTGTGTTATTACAGAGTGACTACAAGATTATTTTTCTGAAAGCTTAAGTCCTTCTCTGCAACTCTAATATAAATTTAAATTTAATCCGACCAGTAGTTTTGGAGATACAGATTTATTACCAAAAAATTTGTAATAAAATAATTATATTTTATAATAAATCAAAAGAAATAAAAAAACGAGAGAGAAACTATAGTCGGTCAAGACCGACGATATGATACCCTACACCATTGTGTATGAGCTAGTAATTAGACCAAGGGCTAATTGTAGACCAACACTTTTACTAAATGTAAAATATACAAATACAGAACAATGCATTGATACTAACGTCTATATGATTTTATGCCCTTTAGGGCGATTCCCGGAAGTGGGTTTATATAGCAGCTATGGTAAATTATGGACCGATTCTCATGGGGGCTAGATGAAATAATAGACTGATCATAACCAATTTCAATAGGCTTCGTCCTTGTGACAAAATAATTATTCGTGCCAAATTTCATCAAGATATCTTTAAAATTGCGACCTGTACTTTGTTCACAAGGTTTACATGGACAGACAGCCAGACGGATGGACAGACATCGTTAAATCGACTCAGAAAGTAATTCTGACTATTTTTTCTGTTCGTTACAAACATCAGCATAAATGCATAATACCCCAACTACCTATGATGGTGTAGGATATAATAATAAAAACGAGTTTAAAAAGTAAATTATTTTTTTCAAATTTTTATTATATTAATTGATTCTGAACATGTCCTCTTGACCAGTCCTGTCTCAAGGGGCCATATAAAAGTGACAGGTTCCTCCCATATAAAGTTCCGGAACTGCAATCTGCCACGTGACTAGTTTTGAACCGGTTCTCTTTCCTCTAGGGCATATTCAGAGATAGTACGTTTTCGAACCTCTTTACGTAACCCCTAAAATGTTGCTATAGACCCCTATTCAGAAAACGATGGACTAGATTGCAGTCTACTCCATTACCTGGACCATGGCGATTTACAATACGGCGACTTCATTAATTTTTGTTTATAGTATATGGAGCTTGACAATTCAGCGAGTATGCAAAAATTGTGCTTATATGTAGTTTGACAGTTATAAGTATTTAATAAAAAATAATCAGCTGATTGTTTCAATTCGCCTTCAACTGGACTAATTTTGTTCCATAAATTAACTATTCGATTTAGGTTATAGCATAAACTAAAGAATTAAGTGTGTTAACAATAATATTTTTTAGGTGAATATTAATGTCAAGTTAAAAGAATCTACTTATTCTCTAGACTAATTTTTAAAAGAAACCAAAATCAAATTATTATTTCCACACACTCACCCGGTGCTAAATTAAATAACAATTTAAATTACGACGTTGACAACAACACAAACAATTATTTATATGAATTTAAAATACGGGGTAATGGAAAGTGGCAAATAATGCTACAACAAACTATACGATACACAAGTATTTACCATAATATGAGTATGTTTAATGATTTTATGGTTTGTTTAAATTATTTACTAGACATTTTTTTTTTTTTGCAAATTAAGCATTTTGTACCGTCCGCACGGAACAAATTGTATACATGTGGTGCTTGTCGGCGTGTAAGAGAATCAAGAGCTCCTTATTTATTTTTATATTTACACCGGCTTTTCAAAACATTTTCGTCGGTGATCAAAATTTGTTAATAATTGTACTATTAGGAAAAGTACAGTGGTACATTTACATAAATAACTAATTTTGGAACAATATCAATGTTTAGTATATCTTAATATTTCTGCTATAATCTCATGCATTCAAATATAGTTTTTTAATTCCTGGGAGCCTTTGCCCTGGGACATATACTCAGTTACAATTCGTTTTCAAAAAGTCCTGTCTTATAGTCTAATTCCTAATTCATACAAATTTGCTTAATATTGAAAAAATATTACAGTAATTATTTACGAAAAAGTACCATTTTTAAATTTTTTCAGTACCATTTGTTATTTAAATTTCGCAAACCTGATTTCAAACAAATGATTGATACTTTGCAGAATAAAATAGCAGTAAGTGGTAGTGGGAAATAGTAGTTGTAGTAGTAGTATTGTGTTCAAATACAATACAAAAGTAGTATGCTGGCAATTCTACGAGTATATTTAGTGTTTGTTGACTGCTCTGCTTATTTTATTTGTATTATTCGTATTATTTTATTTGAAATTTATGAATTCGTGAATCCAGTCACGTAGGCATAGAAATTCTGAAAGCATAGCAAAATTTCATTGTTTGCTATTTTTTTGATACTCTCTTTTTACACTTTTTTTTTGATCGTGGTACAACATACATATTAATCGTTTTCTTCCATCACTACCGACGATGACGACTAAATACTGATCTATTCGGGATCTACAAATAAATACACACGATTATACATACATATACTCTGAGTTAACATACTAGACGATCAAATTGATTATTTTCTTATGCCAAACATAAAGAATAAGAAAATTAGTTTAAACTTGTAAAACATTCAAGAAGAAGAGGAAGAGGTGATAAAAGAAGAACAAAAAAAAAAAATACGTTACTTAAATATAAACTTTAAAATATCGCAAATTCATTATTGTTTATAGCTCTTCTTTTTTTATATATTTTTATTATTATTTATTTAATTTTACTACTTGCTTAACACATTCGTTGATTTGTTTTTTTATTTATTTATTGTATGCTTTTGTTGTTGTTTATTTGCCGAGTTCAAAGTATTAGATAATAAGTAGAGCATTTAAAGGAGAAAGGAGAATTGCGTGCGAAAGGGGCAATTCCATGACTCATCACTCAATTATTTTAAATTGTTTAGTAAACATTTTAAAAATGTGTAGCTGGAAATTGTTTGATATTCATAGTTTTTTAAATTTATTACAAATATTCTTTAGTACTTTATACCCATCTCTGTTGACGTAGATTTTACTATTTATCGATAATATTTATTGTGAAAGTGTTGGCAAAAGAATGATCTCTAGGAGTATATAATGTGTTATATCAATGTTACTTTACTTTGCCCATTAATGTATTCTTTATTTCACACATAGTATTTTGCAAGTAAACATAAATGATAATTGGAAATACAATCAGAGGGAAAAACAATATACATTCAAATGTTATATAGGAAAATAAGATGCGATTAAAGAAATTACATATTTAGTTAGTTTCATTATGAGTTCATTTTTGAAATAGCAAAAGATTTGATATCAGACTTTTTCCTGGATTAAAAATATTTTGACTTAAATAAAAACTGCAGGCTATTTATTAACTTATATTAAACAACTAGCTTTTCCCGGTGCTCTTCGCTACTTACTTCTAACTCATATTAGAACCTATCAGCTCTATTTAAAATTATGTATGAACATTTTTTCTTCAAATTTTAAAGACTCTCTAAATTACTACTTTAGGTATGTGAAAATTAATATTAGATGCCCTATCCGCACTATTTTTCAATCAATGCAATATGATAAGAATGTATTTCGCATAAAATTTTGAGGGCTCTCACCATAATAGTTCCTTATTATATGCCATTAAAAATAATTGCTTTACATGGGGATAACTTTCTCCAGTGTTCTGCCAGTTCCATTTTCTTCTTTAATTATGGAGAATGATGAGAAAGTTAGTCCTACGAAATGGTAAGACTTTTGCTATAATAGTACTTAATATATACGATATTTAATATTTTCATTGTATGGTGGGTACCCTGGTCCTATCCATCCTATTTTTATTCTATGCTTGGATGTTACTGAATAAAAATTTTAAGACTTTTTCTGTAACAGTATTTAAGTTATCCGATAATTAGTATTTTCTTTGTATTTCTCTAACCAAATGCTCGAGATCTTAAAATGTCTTTTAATTTAACTTGTTTAAAAAATTTTAATCATATGAAATCTTCCAACCAAACTATCTTATATCATCGAAAAACAAAAGAAAAAACTATTAATGTTTGCAATTACCTGCAGAACCTTTTTTTTCAAATGGGGGTCCGTTACCATACGACTTTTTGTTTGCAAATACATAAATTGATTTATTTCTTCGTATGATTACAAAATTTCATTAGTTATGAGTAACGAGAAAAAAAGTTATAGTCGGTCAAATTGATCTTCGGAAGAGGATTTCTATTGGAGCTATCAATTGTGGACTGATCTTGATGAAAATTGGTACAAAGATAAATACTTATACAAAACTTCCATTCGCGGAATTTTATTAAAATATTCCTGGGGACATTTGTGTGGGGGCTAGGTGAAATAATGGACCGATCACATCCAATTTCATAAAAGTCCCACCTGCCAAATTTCATTGAAATATCTTCAAAGTTGCGACCTGTACTTTGTACACAAGGTTTACATGGACAGCCAGACAGACGGACGGATGGACATCATTAGATCGATTTAAAAAGTGACTCGATTGGTGGAAGTCGATTGGTATACTTTAAGATGGGTGTTGGAAAATGTTTCTTTGCGTTACAAACATCGGCACAAATGCATAATATCCCAACCACCTATGATGGTGTAGGGTATAAAAATTAAAGAATAACATTTAATATCAAATTGAGAATTCAAACCTTATGAACGATAAAATTTGCATATTTCTTACGTATGATTTTGGATGGTATGTAGCTAATTAGTTGCTCCGAAATAGCTATGGGTCGTCGTAAGTGAAAATAATCATACATGGATAGAAGAAAATGGTTTGCGAATAATTTAGGCCTCAACGATATCCAAATGGATAAGCAAATGGACTCAGAATATATGCTCTTTATAGGGTCTCAGATAAATATTATAGGAACTAGGATTCTATAGTTGGAACAAGAAGTCGACTTTTCTACTTAAATTTTTAAATAATCGATTATTCGACTTTCATTTTTCAAATATTATATTTTTAAACTTTTTAAACTTTGGAATATTATTGACTTTTTGACTTCTATAGATTAATTTGGTCTTTTCCGATTTTTTTACGAATTTTTTTCTCCTGTTTTGATTATTTTATATTACACAGTGCAACAAGAAAAAAAAATGTCCTCAGTAAGACAAAATTTAAGCGTACCAGTAGCATTTAATAAAAATCTCAAATATTATCTAAGAGCAGTTTTGTACTCTATTAAATAATAAGTAGCCATAAATATATTGAAATTTACAGATTTAAATACATATAATTTATTTACACACATAATAATAGAAGTGCTCCAAAATGTCTAAAGTTTGAGAGTTTTTAAAATCGAAATCGAACTAATTTTGCAAAATTCTTTGATGAAGGAAAATTAAAATAAATGAATTAATATTCAAGATTTCAGAATATTTCATTAAAACTCAATTTGTATTGTAAGATCATGTTGCTATAAACTCTTAAAATTGAACACACACATTAAAAAAACAAAGTCATACTCACATACATATGTATACCAAATTTATCATTTCAAACGACTAATCCTTAGGGAATTTTTATATGATTCATAAAATTCTCAATTTATTATGCAAAAGCTATCACATAATTAAAAATAAATTTTAAAAATTTATTTCTTTTATTATCCCATTTGGTTAAATCTCAATAAACTATACAAAGTATATAACAACTTTGATTGTAAAATTTATTTTTAGAAAACAATAAATTTGTGCACACATTTAATTAATTTTCCCTACAATTTAGTTAATTTCTCAATTCGTTGTAATTCCCAGCACAAACGTGAATCACATTAATTGAAAAGATTAGATTTCCTGAAACCAAAATATTTACCTATTTACGTGAATGTATGTGGTGCAATTTAAAGTCAAAGTCTATACCCACTAAACAAAAACGTTGCCCTCTACGTCTTCATATTTACGTGTAAACAAATTAGATTTTCACGCTATAATTCACAGTCAATACTTTCTCACATACTCTGTTACTAATCGATACAAAATTGTGACGTTGCTTCTGATATTTATAATATTTGTGTTTGGTTTTTTTTTTATTTCTTTTTATAGTTTTATAATTGTCGTTTATAAACAAATTGTCTTATTAATGCATTTTTTTTTTTCAACAAGCTCTTGAAAATTTACGATTTTGTAGATTATTTTACAATCTGTAAGGGTTTCTGTTAAACACCATAAATTATGGAATTTTGGGAGTTTCAGAGCAACATTAAAATATTGAAATTTATTTAAATTGAACAACAAGTAGTCGCATAATTTTCATTTTGAATTTTTCTCATTTTTCCCATTTTAACATAATAGAAATCTCAAAGAAACCCTACCACTAGGTACATAATATTTGTGTTTTTATATTTTGCAAAAAGTATACTTATATGTAAGTATCACAATCACACCAACAACAAATACAAAAACGATTTTATTCATATTTCAATTTAAATTATTAGTTTACATGCACTTTTCCGCCATACGGTCGAATAAGTCTACGTGATCTGAGTCAAGACTACCTCACCTGCAAGAAACAAACTATTTTTATTCTACTGCTGCTCATATTCGCACATCTTAATATTACAATAGAATTGTAGGTATAGAACATGCGACTACAGTTATTAAGAAAAAAGAATACAAATTAATCTACAAAATTCTGTCTTAATTATGTTTGACGTTTTTTCATTTGATATTGTGAAATTATTAAATCATTTGGGAATGTAGTCATATGAAAGAAATTATTAATACACATTAGCTTTTATATTAACACGTGAAATTAAATTCACGTGAATCTAAAACTTATTTCCACAATGCAAAGTTATGTAACATTTTTTAAGTTTGTTTTGGTTTTAAAAAGTTTAAATTTGCTATTACTCATGGTTTGCTCTCCAAATCCTATCGGAAACAGATTTTGTATTTCGATCGAAGAGAGAATAGTGAAAGTGTATTTTAAGATTTTTTAAAGATCAATAAATTGTTTATTACTTAATAAAACACAGTGGGGTAGAATAAAAAATTGTTGGATATAAATCGGTAACATCTAATTGGCTGGTTGAATTTGCATCAAGTTTCTCTTAGACATAGCAGAGGAGTGTACAATTTTAAGTTTGACAGGGGAACCCCACATATCCATCAGGAGCAGAACTATGATGGCTCAAAGTAGAGTACCTCTGATACATAGACATTTTTTTAAACGCCTGCCAATTTTTTGTTTCTTATACGATTTTAAATATTTTTATTAGTGAAGTCCTCGATAAGGCCAATACAAAATATGGTTACTTGTGCTATTTATCTAATACAGTTTTTGAGTTACTTCTATTGGAAATTTTAACTACCTTACTTTGACAAGCTTTTGTTCCAGTTTTTTCATATACATATATCCTAGTATTTTTTATCGATTTTATTAATTTTTTCCTTAATTGATTGAAGAATAAAATTTGACATACACGAGGAATAGAAACTATTGTAGGTATATTATAAATTGTAATCTGTATGTGTGCTACGCCTCTTTTTTTCCCACTTTTATTATTCTGTGATATTTTTTTTTTTTCTTTTTACCACTCTCTTTAAAATGTTATGAAATTTGCTTATTAAGGAGCAATTCAACCTTATCTTTAAAAAGTGGAAGTAACATTCAGTCAGTACGTATTTCCTACAAGTATATATTAGGGTGATCGATTATTCGGCTTTTTTGAGAAACCGGTTTTCGAATAGTTCGAATAATTGGTATTTTAAAAAAACCGGTTGCACTTTTTGAAATTTAGAAGAAACCGGTTAACAGGTTTTTTTGCAGAAGTTAATATTTATATCAAAAAAATCAATAATTCTTAAAATCAATTTAAAATTTATTAAATACTAGCGTAAAAGCCTGACAATGTCAGGAAAAATAATATAATAATGAAAATATGCACAAACAAATCCGAAAATTAAAAGAACAATTTTTGAACAACATTTAGACACCTTCCTCTCCCTAATCGAAGTCAATTATTTGAAGCCGTTAGAATTTATTGGGATAATATTGATTAAAGTTTTAAATTCGTAAAACTTTCAAAATAAAAAAATCGTCGTAAATGCGCTCCCTGGCTGAAATACAGAATCAGTTTTTGATAGGATTTGGAGAGCAAACAATAAGTATAACAACTCAAAAGTTCTTAATACAAAAACTTTTCGGTCCCTGATAGAAACATCTGGCTCTGTTAGAATTTGTAGAACGAAAAGTTTTATAAGTAAGCCCATTTTTAGTTTCTTACGTCGTCTGGGAGCTTTGGAACAGCCGTTCCAAAGTTCCATAATTATTTCCATTTAATTTTTTGAATCGCACACTGTGCGTCGTTTCAGAGCTTCAGAAAGCTCTGGAAAGAGAAAAAATGCTAAGCAAATTATATATCTAGATGACTAGAAGATAATTATGTTTCAAAATTGTAGAAAAAATCATCTAAATTTTAGTCAGCATAAACAGAAACCATGGCTTAATATGGAAGCCTGTCTCAATTAAAACGATTCTGCAGGTGAAACTTGTTTAACACAACACCTTTAAAAAATAAAGGAAATATTGGATTAAAAAAATTAAATTTGGTATAAAAATATTACAGATATTACAATAGAATAAAAAATTCATACAGGATAATTATTAATTATTTATTTGTTTAATTTTACAGAATAAATTCCAATTTAGACATAAGAAATCAGTCTTTATGAATATTTAAAAAATTATTCCTAAATTTCGATTCAAATATCACTATTTAGTACATGTTTTCTGAAATAAAATGCTATTTTTAAAACCGGTTTTTTGTGTTTAAAAAAACCGGTCTATTCGACATTCGAAAAATGAAAATTTTGAAAAAACCGACAGCACATTGACTGAAAAAACCGGTTTTAAAACCGGTTGAAAAACCGCGTCAATCACCCTAGTATATACATATGTGCTGTTTTATTTAAATCGATACAGTAGAATCAACTTTTAACTTAACGTTATTAAAAATGATATTTAATATAAATAACATTTTACTTTTATTTTGTTAACAAAAATAACGAAATTACTATGTTTTTTATTTATATATATAGATTATCGTTTTTATACCCACTATGAAAAAGATGGGGGGTACATTGATTTTGTCATTCCGTGTATAACATGTCGAAGGAATCATTTAAGACCCCACAAAGTACATATTTTCTGGGTTCTGGTTAGACTCTAATTCGATCTAGCTATGTCTGTCTGTCTGTTGAAAGAAGGATAGGGCTCGAACGGGACAACGTAGGGGAACGAAATTTGGTACAAATATTTATCTTGGTTTGTTTGGATTGAAAATGGGCAAAATCGGTTAATAAACAAAAAAGTTATGGGCTAAAAACTAGAAACACAGAGTGTCCGTTTCATACTTTTCTGCAAATATCTCTTAAACAAAAGTATGTATGACATCGAAATTTTGAATAAATAGTTTGAAGATCGATATAAACTTGAAAACCAAAAAATGGGCGTGGTCCGCCCACCTCCCATATAAGGTGAAACTTCAACGAAATTGTGTTCAAATAGTTCAAGGATCAATGTAAACTCGGAAACAAAAAATGGCCGTGGTCCGCCCACCTCCCATATAACGAAAATTTGAAAAAGTTGAAGGTGGGTATATAGATTCGGCCGATCTGAATATAACATTCACGCTTGTTTAATTTAATTACTTTTTGTTGTTTATAAACAAAAACCTACAAATGTTTGCAAAATCTTGTTCGCGTACTTTTTTGAATATTTTTCAATTTGAGAATAAATTGAAGAAAAGTTGCTGGATATATCTTGCTGGAAAGTACGCGGACACAGCTAATTACATAAGTGTTTTTTATTGTTAATATCATTTCCAAATTATCAACAAAGGAAATTTTCAAAAAGTAAGTAAATATTCTTTAACTTTGATTTAGTAATATCGGACTTTTTTCACAATTTAAATTTATTTAAGAAAAAACTCAATCAAACAGACAGGTATTTGTATGTATTAGGAAGTCAAAAACTTTGCATGTAAAAATGTCTTTTCGCATTCTTCGCACAAAAGGTAATTTAAATATAATTTAATTTAAAAAATTATTATTAATCTTTTTTTTTTTTAAGGTACCGGATTTCACCAGAAGTTTCTCATGAAGATTTTTATATTAAATGTAAAATTAATTTGTATTTGAATTATTTCTTTTGTAATGTCATATATAGATAATTGTGAAATAAAGATAATTATGAAATGTAATTTTAATTATAAATACTAAGACGACACTTCTGTGAGAATCGTCCGGGTATCGTCCAGAAGAGTCTTTTTCGACACTTCTAAAAGACTCTTTTACGACACTTCCAGAAGTGTATTCATCGAGTCGTTTGGAAACACTTTCACGAGGAACAGTTCTTCAACTGATGAGTTTCAACTTCTGGAAGACTCTTCTCAGTCACTTCCACAATAGAAAATGTTTGCAGGGCGTAGTCGTTAAAAACGACAAAATCAATGTCATTGCATGTATTTTTTTTTTTTTTTTTGTTTTTTTTTTTTTTGTTTTCGGCAATCAAAGATAAAGATAACGACAGGTTGCACGACAGGTCACAACTACGACACTCGTAATAAGGGTAATTATTTCGAATAACAAAGTTTCGTTACGATACCTAACTAAAAAAAATATTTTTTAGATACAATATCTAACAAGCTGTTGTATCAATATTTATTTAATCCAGTTTCAGTAGTTGTCAGATTTGCAGGTTTATGTCAGAATTAATTAAAATTAAGTACGGGAACGCTTTTCTGTAAATTCTTAATCAATCCAAAATGAACAAATTTAAAATGTAACAAAATTAAGACAATACAAGAGAGATGAAATATTTTTTGTAAATTTTGCAAGAATCTTATGAATGATTTGGACACACTAAAAATATATGATGATGCGAATGGAATTTGTATGTATTTTTAGCTCAGTTATATTGTATGTACAAAATATGTTTATGAAAAATTATTTCAGGGTGCATTTAAAAGAATTTATTTGTATTCTTTTAATTTATAGATCAAAATTAATAATATTCCTTCGAGATCAATATAGCGGTGTTCTTAACAATATTCTTTTGAAAACAAATGTTATCGTCTTTCCATATATATGAATTCTAAGAATAGACATACAAATCATTTGAAAAATATTTAATGTATTATATAGTTTATTAATTCCTTAAATATTTCTTAAATTAATATTTTATTTAAAATTTTATTACCTTCGGATTAAATTTAATTTTTTTTTTTCAGTGTAACTATTAACAGATTTGCATGTAGTCAAAAATATATGTACTAAAGTAAAACTATTAAAAATTCAGAAACAGCATATATGCATGTGTCTTACTTTTGTTAGTAATGTCTCAGAATATGTTATTGCTCCTATGTGAATTTTAGGTCAATAATACATATTTCAAAAATAGATTTTTATGACTTTCGCTTTTAAAGGCCATAAAGTGATGCAGACGAGACAATCAATTTGTTACAAATATATAAGTCTTTTTAAATTGCTTTTAGGCAATAAAATGTTAGATATAAATAGGTTTGTTTTGTGTTGACTAGAAAAAACATACAAAAATTAATATAAATATTAATTTAAAAAAGTTCGTTAAATAAAAATATTTAGTTCAAAAATATTTGAAATAAATTTTGTTGACAATTATTAAAATTTTTATTATACTCGTATCTAAATAAAAAAAATAATTAGAAATGGAAAATAAGGAAACTAATATTTAATAAAAATAAATTTCTAAAATTGTTTAAATAAAACTATAATGTTTAATATTTTTTTATAATTTTTTTTATTTATTCAGTCTTTAAATATAAATTATAAAAAATATTTATATTAGAATACATAAAGTATGTATTAAATTTATAAAATAAATTAACTTTTTCTGGTTTTAAATTCTAATTAAAATTACGATTAGATTATAGGAAATTTTATGTTTCAATATTATAAGGTGGGTGGGTTATATACACTCAGAGAAATTATTTTAAAGGCCTATGATCAAAGTTTCAAATTTTAATTATATTTTAATAAGGATACTTTAGATTTCTAAAATGTTTGGTTTTTAATATTTGAAACTAAGAACATTAACCATTTTGGGTTAAAATAAAGAATATAGCCATTTAGTGATAATTTATAATTAATTATAAATACTAAAAGCAAACAGGAACATTATACACATGACAAAAAAAAAAAAAAAAACTAAAATACAATATGGTTTAAAATATAGTAGATATAATAAATTTAAATATAATTTAAAATTCAAAAACAAATTATGTTACACTAGAATATTTTTTTAAGAAATAAAAGCTAAAAGGTAAGTTTTTGTTTAATAGGTATATATTAATATTTCTTGTGTTTTTCTTTGTTTCAAAAAGGTACCCGTAGCATTAAAATTTTTCTTTTTACACTTAGTACAATTACTTAGCCAAACATCAGCTTAATGTTTGAAGACTCCAAACCATTATCCATAGAACAGCTATGAATTCCCATAGGCCAATAGGTAAGCTAAAATAATATACAGGATTTTAGTTTTATTAGGAAATTTTTAAATATATTTTTTCAAAAACGGTTTATTGTAGAAACAAATTAAATAAAAACCTTAACCAGTTTTTAGCAAATGCTTGTTTGCAATTTTGTTTTTTTGAAGATTTTATGGTTTATTTTAACCCATCATCCTCCAGCATGCGTTAGATATTTTATTAACTTAACTAGAAACAAATTTATAAAAAAAATAAAAACCCAAGGAAAATAATAACAAATATTAAAAAATAAAAATCACATAAAACCAATCAAGCCATATAATATTAAACATGCATAACATATTTTATTTTAATTTAAAAAATATATATAAATTTTATTAACATTTTTTTTTACCAGTGTATAAAGTCATGTTTTAATACACTTAACACTCAACCCTGTACTCACATTTTTAACCAAAGAGTGTAATATTTAGACATGCAAAAAATGTTACACCTTTTTATAAAGCTTTCGTTGGAATTTTATAAAAGTCTAAATCAATTTATCATAGTCCGTCAAAGCTTTTTAAAACAAATTGCTTAATATTTCAAATTAAATTCACTCCCTTTTACTAAGAACCAAATAGTTTTTCTATAACTCTTTTCAAAACGTAATGGCGACACAATTAATCATAGTCAAAACAAACATCAAAATCATCACTTATTTATGGAAGATGGCAATAGCTGCAAAATAATAACACAATAAGCCGAATTTTTTAAATGTAACAATAATAATAACTGAGGTCTACTTGTATATATTTACCCTGATTTTGACATCTGTCTTGACAAAAATTTGTCTAATAGAGACTCGTAGATATCGTTGTTCTCTTATTGCTTTACATAGAGGCTACACATAAGTTTTTTGTATCATAATATGTAACAGAGAGTGTCAAATTCGCTCGCAGAAGAGAGTAATAACCATTTTGTTTATATTATGTTAAATCTTAAACGAGGGGTAAATATATTCTATTAAATCTTATAAGATTTCATTATTTTCACTCAGTCACAGAGTAAACATGTTCCATTTTTTAAGAAATTCGAAATTTTTAAGCACAATTTTAATGAAAATACATTTTTAAATGTAGAATATCCATTAAAAAAAAATATAATTTTACAAAAAACATTGTTTTTAAGCAATCTTCAAAATACACATGCACACACACAAACAAACTTTCGTATACGTGTATTTTTTTTTTTTTTTGACAGTAAATTTTATAAGATAGTTGTGTAGAGAAATCTTATCACAACAGTCTCATAATATTTCTTATAATGCTAATATTTTAGTCTACACGTGAGATAATTCTCTCAGAGAGCGAATTTGATACTCTCTGTTACATATTATGATATAAAAAACTATCGTGTAGACCCAATGTTAAGCACGTGACAAAAGACAGATTCTTCTTGTAAACAATATAAATTAACAAAACTTATCAATTTACATATTATAATTGCAATTTTTTATCTAACCTTTGTATATCCCATAATACCTCTCCTTTTGATGGAGTTCCAAATAAGAAACAAATGTTTGTAATTTATTTTTTTGTGTAGACATTTCTTAATAAATAATCCCTTTCAAAATTATTTATTAATATTTTTTCTTTTATTCAGTTTTTTGTATAAGATTTTTTCTCTTAGAAGTTTCTTTTTTTCACCAAATACAATTAAAATCTTTTTGATCTGATTATTGATTTCAATATTTAGCATAAATCTAATAATTTACATAAAAAATAGGAAAATTGTGTTTTTTGAGAATAGGTCGTTGGTTTTCTATATATTTCTTGTTTTTTTAGTTTAAATTAAAATTCTTTAAAATTAAGTGAAATTAAATAAATGTTTAAATTAATAACTTAGCATACACATTACAATTTATTTATAATTCTATACTTTATTCTTTAATATTTGCATTGTTAGTTTTTATTTATTTATAGATATTTTTTATTTATAAAAATTATTTAAGTAATATATTTTTTTGTAATTACACCGCTGGGAGAAAAAAAAAACTAAAGAAATAAAACAAATATTAAAAAATTTAACAGACTAATAAATTTATTAAACTAAAAAAAACTAAAAGAAGAAAAATTTTGTGAAATTATAAACAATTAAATAAAAATTTAGTATAATTTTTCTTTGAAGGCCTTTACTGTTTTCTTGTATTTATAGAGGATTCTTTAGCTTTTTTTAATATATGTATTTATATCGTTTTTTTTTTTTAATTTATTAGAAATTACTACTTATTGAGAGGCAGCGAGGTTTTTTTTATGTTTTTATGTTACTTATTAAAAAATAAAAACAAATCTTGCATATTGTTTATATAAATGTTTTACATAATATTTACAATGAAATTTATGGCATATTGTTGTTTTCCTATAAAATATTTTATTATTATTGCTTAGATTTCTTTATTTGTTTAAGAAAAATACTTTGCAAGTTTTTTTATATAGTTTGATGTTTGTGTAGAGTAAAATGATTAAATTTTGAAATCTTTTTTTGATTAAAAGGGAATTTTGGATTTGTTTAAAGGAATTTTTGGGAATTATGTTAAGAAAAGGAAGTTGGATATTTGCAAAGGTTAAAAAAATGAACACTTTTTTTTAAGAGATTTCGAGTTTTTAACTTATGAATTCGAGTTTAATTGTTATTTTTGAAACATTACGAGCGAAATCCTTAAAACGTCATATATAAATCAGTAATGGATATATTACAGCAGTTATTACTGTTAATTATAATCATACAACTTAATAAAAGGGACTTTATTTAATACGAGCAAAACGGATTTTTGAGGACAGTTTTTTTTATTTTTTCAATAAATTTAAAAAATTTTGAATTGAAAATCTTTTTAAATTTCTTGCTAAAAAAAATTGTTTAAACTAATTAGAATCATTACGGTTTTCTTGCTTGCCATAATATAAACTGCTAAAATATTTGATAATGGAGAATAATTATTTAAACTCCTTGTTACTCTAACGTAAATAAAACGAAATTTTGTTTGTGGTTACGTAAAAACGTAAATGTATCAAGTACCTTGTTATTGTTTTGTATACAACAACATCTGTGATGCCAATTGAATATATTTCTCTTAAATCTTGTATTTTTAAAATTTGGTCAGTATTAAGGCGAATTCAAACAAATGGCAGCAGTTCAACGAAAACAACACAGCGAATTTATATATTATTATAAATGAAGTTTTACACTTCAACGTTTATAAGTACTCATAAGCAAAATGTTACATTTACAGTAGAATAATGGAACATTAATTCGATTAGGTCAATACCATGGCAAAATCAAACAGGTGAAAGCAGTTCTACAAAAACCACATTCATTCGCATGGAATTTGACACTTCAGCGTTTAAAAATCAGCTGATTAAGTGAATTCGCCTTAGTTACTACGTCCAGACACAAGAACAAAACGCAATACACACAATTTTTTTCATTTTGTTTTGAGTGGACAGAACATTTGTCGAACAAATCATAATTTTTTGTTTATCGTCAGCGCCTCTTATTTTGCATAAAAAGATGACGTTTGTTGGCAGATATGGTTGCTCAAATAATTGTGCCAACAATGGTGTGCGAACAAGAACAAAACATGAACAAGTAGGGTCCACACTATCCAAATACATGTGCGCATAACATTTTATTCAATGTGCGAACATAAAGAGGGCTCGTGTAGACAAAATTACATTTACTTTCATAGTGAAATTAGAAAGTGGCCTCGTAAAAACAGCTGTTTTACAATTTTTCCAAGGACATTCCTAGCGAAACTGTCAAATTGTTTTAGTATTCGTATGCAATTTTTTCGCGTTTTTTTTTTTTTACTCTTCTTTTTTATTTTCTCATTTTCGATTCATAGCATTTTGACATTATGTGCAGTAGTTTTACACTAACAAAATACAAGCAATTTTTGTAGATGTGCGGCCACTGTCTAATTTCACTATGATTTACTTTCATGAGTACCAGTGTTGCCATTTAGATTTAGCTTTTGAACAATTTAAAGTGCATTGACCATTTTTAAAAATTCAGCAGTATTTTCAAAATCAATACTTTTTTTTTAAGAATTTCTTAGTAAATTTGATACAACTAGCGTCAGTTTCAAAACATAAGACCTACTTCTACTGTATTTCCTAATATAACAAAATTGTATTTACTTTATTCATTTCACCATAAATTTAATGTAATAATATTTTAAATCCAATAATCAAAGATTACTAAACGTATTGTGTATTTTTAATTATATATTATACCCGATAATAATTCTGTTTTTATGCCACATAATTTTGACTGTAGACTTCACTCTCAACTTTTTAATGGGAACTAATAAATGTCCGATTTTGTTTAAAATAACAAACAACACCGAAAAATATTACATATTTCTTCTAGCATATGAAATGTTTTCCTTCCCGTTAGTTAATCAGGCCATTAATTTATTGTCCTTTCAAAATAAAGCCTAGATTACACGACCGTTTGTAAAGCGCTTTTTTTTTACTACAGATTGATTTTGTATTGTAATTAAAAAAAAAAAAATTATAGAATTTTAATATTGAAGTAATGTACCGCCTGATTAAGTTATAAGTATTTTTTTATCGCTTTACGCAAGTGGTCGAGTAACCTAGACTTAAATCTAATTTAGAAGTGTTACCAATTTTTAATTTTTGTTCACATTTTACAAAGTTTTTTGATGTATATTTTCTAAGTTATCACTTTTCCAGCCAAAAAACACACAAATATTTATACACAGATAGAATTTTTTTTGTTGCACCCACACTAAACATTGCATATCTTTGTTAAATACACTTTGGCAAACTTGACGCCTTTTGAAGTAAAGTTGACAGCGTTCAGTTTGTTTTTTAATTTTGATTACGTTTATTTTTTTTTGTTTTTGGTTATTTTAAATACCATTTAAATGAATTTGTTTTGTTTTGGTCGATAAAAGCCGTTATGATTTGATTAATATTTTGACACCAATGTTGCTGTATGGTAAATACCATTTAACTGATTTGCAATGATACGCTTTAAGGATCGATTGAATGTTTTTTGGTAAAAGGAAAATGTAAGGTTATGATTATTTGGATTTCTTTTAAGGTTAGGTTTTAAGTTTTATGTTAATTAAAAATGTATGCAAATAATGACAATTTTAGTTAATTGTTTTGGTGTAGATGTAATAATGTATGCATGGGTATGGGTATGGGTGTGTGTATGTAAATGTAAATTGTTTTATGAAAATCTTGCAAAATTTACACAGGTTTCTTTTTATGATAAATAGTATTATTGTATGTAGTTTTTTATAAGATATTTTAATTAATATAAAACATTAAAATGTTATGACTTTTTACATAAATATATATATAATAAAATGTATGTGTGTTGTTGGTATTTTTTTCATTTTTTTTTTTTTAAATTAAATGCCTTATTAAACAATTAATGATTGATTAATTAATTACTATTGCTTGTCGTATTTTTTTTTGTCATTCTATTGTTCATTTTGAATTTAAACTTTGTACATTGAGTTTTTCTATATTATTGATTTCTTAAAAACAAAAACAAATATTTATCTTTTAAGATTTTCTATAATATTTGCAACAAATAATTATTTATACACATCAACATTTAAATTTATTTATAATTTGTTGTAATTCTTCTTCTTAATCAACCCAAAAAATGCATTAAATATGTTTGAAATAATTAAACAACTTCTACCAAAATAAAAATTTTGAAAACAATTACTAAAAATTTTTAAATTATTAATTAATAAATAAAAAAAATAAAATAAAAAACAATTTGTTAAATAAAAAAAATTTAAACAAGAAGAAATTAAAGCCAAATTCATACAAAAAAAAAAAAAAAAAAAAAAAATGAAAATTTTTGATAAAGAAAAATTATAAATATTTTCAAACTGCCTTGAGGTTTTGTTTTTAATAAATAAATTACATTCAAATATATTAGATTAGAAAATTAAATTAATAATTAATAGTAATAAAAAAAAATAACTAAATATTATGAGGAAATTTTTGTTTTTGTTTTCTTTTTAAATACAAGTATGTAATAATTAAAAAAATATTTATAATAAAACAATAATAAAAATAATAAGTAGTACAAGTCAAAACTCACAAATCTAGCTGATCATAATACAGGAAATCGTCTGCTCCCGCCGTTAGAGGCGTGTGTGATGACTCAGCAGCCGTATAGGGTATATGGCTACTACTTGCCACAACATATGAATCATCTTCATAGCTGGCATCTTCATTCATTTCATCATTATTCTCCATATCGTTATCATCGTCTTCCGGATCTTCGGCGGCCGAAGTATCTTCCGATGATTGTTCCATGTATTCTTCCATGGAATTGGAGTATCTTACATTGCGTTGTTCTCTGTCGCCACGATCGCTGGTTGTTTCAGCATGCGGATCGTAGTTGTCGAACAGTGTGGTGCTGGGCATTAGGGATGTCGTTTCCCAAAATTTAGGCCTCAGCGTTGACGTGGATGAGGATGTTTGGGTGGAGGCAGCTGTTTTTTCTGTTGTTGTACTGGAGGTTTTTTTATTGTTTTTCTTATTGTTGTTATTGGCGTTGTTGACACCACCTCTTTTGGAATTCTTTTGTTTTTTCTTTGAACCGCCACCATTGTTGTTGTTATTTTGATTATTTTTAGCTGCTTGCTTTCCACCACCACCTCCACCACCGCCTCCTCCTCCTCCTCCACCACCTCGATTCATATTGAGTTTTTTACCTCTACGATTATTGGGACCTAAGCCATCGGTACCCAAACCATTTTTACCCTGGCCTCTTCGGTTACCCTGTTGTTGTTTTTTAGAGCCGCCTTTTTTAGTGCACATGGGTGGCAGCACTATGTCGGTAACTCCAGCTTGCTGTTGTTGCAACAACAAATCTCGACATTTTTGCTGTCTTATGGGTCCCAGCTGATTGCCACGTTTCGTAAATGACGTGGGCCGGTTAAGCGGTGTGGTGCAATTGTGTTGTTCTTCGTTTTCAAAACGCCGGCATTTTCGTTTCTTGCCCGCTTTTTTGCCGCCTCCTCTGTGACTACTGGTTTGCGGTGCTGTACTATTATTGGTAATACTACTAATGATATTCGTCGCTGTTGATGATGAACTGTCACTATTGTGGCTATTGCTACTACTTGTGTGTTTACTATTACTATTGCTATTACTAATATGGCCATTATTTTGACTAATGCTAATACTACTCGGGCTACTACTACCACTACTGCTATCTCTATTTGTTTCTGTTTTGCTATTGCTATTACTACTGCTACTGCTACTTCGACTATTAGAACTTAAATTATTTTTATCATTGGCAACAGGAACGTTGTTCAAAACTTGGCCATTAGTATTAGTATGCTGGTGATGATGATTATTATTATTTGTATTTGTATTTGTATTATGATTAACTAAACTATTTTCTTTATCTATATTTCTACTTAAAGTATTTTTACTATTACTATTATTATTACTATTGTTTGGATTGCACTTGGGTCGTGCTTTAAAGTTTTTACTATCGATCAATTCGATCAATGGTTTGCCAGTATCACAGAGTTGGCGTATGCCATGTTTAACACGATTTGCACCGAAATTTTTCGCAATCAGCTGTTCGACACGCTCTTGCGGCACCGTTTCGGGTATAGCATTCGTATATGTTGCTAATTTACCCAACGAACGGCTGGGTGGTATTTGTAATTTACGCGGTTCACCATGACGATTCAACGCCAAATAGTATTTACGCCGCGAATTCGAATTATAGGTGGATGAATAGGTATTGTAGTTGTGCTGTTCCATGCTTTCATTGAAGACACAATCGTCAGTAAATTCTTTCTGTAACGAGAAGCTATAGTAAGTTATTTGGTTATTTTTTAATGTTTTTTGTTTAGTGTTAAAGTTAAATACGCTTTCTCTATTCTCCCTCTCTCTCTCTCTCTTTGTTTTCTCCTCTTATTCTGCTAATGTTAGTAAATATAATTAAAAACCTAATTAACAATTTAGAGAAAAATGCAATAATTAAAAGAATTTTGTAAAAATCTTTTGAGTAATACGCCCTTTATTTCGAAAAATCATACGATACAGCATTGCGTTTGGGAATTCATTTATGATTTTAATTGGGTAAACAAAAAGTTGGCAATTGGCTTCTCAGTTGACAGTTTAACATGCGCTGCAAGTTTTGCCAACACAAACGAAAATTCTGTTTGTGTATCAATTTACAACATTCTCATTTCAAATCGATTGTCAATTAGTTTTCAAAGAACATTTGTTACAATTTCTTTTACATTTGTCTAACAAACACCTGTGCGATACGAAAACTATGTTCACTATGCCAAATTATTCCTCATTTTTTATTTTTTTTTAATTCGCATGATTTTCTAAAGTGATCACTCAGATTTTAAAATATTACTGACGATTGTTCATTTTTGTTAGGTTGACCTTTACATTCTTTTAAAATTGTCTGGGGATTTGTCGTGAAATTTTAAAATTGTCATCTTCACACCCAAACAAAAAGCTTTGAAAATCTTTTAGGTTTTATTTTTATATTAAAAGTGATAATATAATTCAGTATTTTTTAGAAATTATTTTATATTATTAAATGGATTATGCATTTTTTCTAATATTTATTAAGTTTTCAAAAATTTAGATAAACAAAACTATAAATTTTCAACATTTTACGACTTTTTAAAACGAAAGGATTAACTTAAAAATATAAATTTATTACTCATTATTATTAAAAAAAAAAGCAAAACGTGTAATATTCTTGTTAATTTTTCAAAACAGAAATAAATATGAGGAAATATTAAAATTTAGATATTAGACAAGTCGAATGTCTGTTATACTAAATATACATTTTCTTAGATTAACCCTTGAACTGCTAACAGTAAACTTATTCTAATAATAAGTCAGTTTTGTAAAATTTGTATAAAATCATTACATATTATTAATTTAGAAAACTTTATTGAAGAAAATTAATATCAATGTAAAAATAAATGGTAAGTTAGATCAGAAAAAAATTATTAAAACAATTTCATGCTTTATTATATTATTATTTGAAACGTTTCAAAAGGTTTGACTGAATTAATATATCTTATTAGATAGTAATTATAGCAACAAAAATTAGAATAGATTTAGGCAAATAAGAGGAACAAACAATTTTACATATAGTGGGCATTAAGCCAACTGTAAAGTGCATTTTATATACATTTATATGCAAACATTATTTTAAGTGAATTTATTTTATAATGATTTTGTTGCAAAAAAAGCAAGAGAATTAAACACAATTATTTTTTTTTTTTTTTTTTACAATTGACATAGTTTTAACTTAGGTAAATTTAATGACGAAAAAAACCATAAACTATAGACATTTAGGTATTAAACATTTGAAAACAAAACAAAGAAAATAAAAGTTAATGACATATTTTAATACTAAAATAATAATATGAAAAATTCTAAAATATTTTGATCGTTTTGTTTTGTTTATTACTTTAACACCAAACTGTCATAAAAGTCACAAATTATTCAACGTCAATAAATGCAAAAAATATAAATTTCTATGCAAAAATCAAAAATTGTCAAAACATATTTGAGTTGTTTTAGTCTGACATTTCTTTCAAAATATGCATTCTTAAATCAATACACATTTCATGTAGTAGTTTAGTTGTTCATTTTGTTAAATTTTATGCTGCAAATTTGTTAAACAACCTCTAATTTGCTACAGTAAAATAAAATTTAAATATTTAGTTATTTGCATGATTTTATTTTCTATTTGTGAGGTTTTCTTCTCTTTTGCCGGATGTGACATGCGACGACAGAATTGGTTCATTCATTCAAATAAGTCTATATTTATTTCCCTTTGTACAACAATACCACAACAATGTTGGTCTAATGAGTAACTAAAAATACATTTTTCATATATATTTATTTTTATTGTTAAACAATTTTAATTTGTTTTTTTTTTTTTTCTAAATTTAACGAACCAAAAAAGTGTTGGCCATTCTCTAAACTCATGGGCGTTTAAATTTCAATTTGAAATAAATCTTTTATTATTATTTTATTTATTATTTGAATGTTTTGTTTTCGAAAGACGCCAAAGCCGAAATATATAGTGGAGTAGACATGTTTTTTTCGACTTTGGACCGGGAAAAATGTAGAGCACTTTGAAAAGTTCATAGTATGTTTTTATAATTAACAAACAACCCTGAAAACAATAAGTTTTGGCAAAATTTTATATCTGCGTATTATTTTAAATAATATGCTCTCGAAAATTTAAAGCAAATTATTAGAATAAAAAAGGAAAAAAAGAAAAATCATTTGTTTTATAAATACATTTTGTAATGTAAGCCTAGTGTTCACTCTATCAATTTTTTGTCAAGGCAAACGCAAAATTTTATGAAGCTAAATTGTCAAAGCTTAAACACTGACAACTTTGTCTTGACGCTGCAATAATGCTATAATAACTTTTGCTAACATTAGAAAATTTTTTAGTTTTATAAAATTTTGACGTTGATCTAAATATTTTTTTAGTTTGGACATGATTTTTAAACTTGCCATAATTTGGAAAGAATCCCAAAGTTATTTCAATAAAACAAATTTACGTCAAGTCCAAGGCGAATTCACTTAAACAGCTGACTATTTTTTTGTACTGTCAAACTCCTTATAAGCACAATTTTTGCTTAACCGCTGAAGCGTCAAACCACATGAATATAAAGTTATGTTGTTTTTGTAGAACTGCTGCCACCTGTTCCATTTCGCCATGGTTGAGTCTATACTAGAGAAATTTTTATCAAGACAAACATCGAAATCGATGAGAATTCATGGAAGGCGGCAGCAGTTGTACAGTAACTACAATAATGTGAATTCTTTAATGTTTGTTATATATGCAGTTTGGCAATTGTAACAACCAAAAATAATATTCAGCTGATCTACTGAGGTAAACTTGTATCAATTCACCATAAGTTTGACTCTTGTCTTGATAAATATATGTCTTTTATAGACTCAACGTTACCTAAACATCAATCACATGAAAGCGAAGTATAAATTTTAACAATGAAAACGATTTTGTTCCCAGTTAATTTCCGGAAAAATTAAACATTCGGAATGTTTTAAAGTGAATATTAATATTAACATTGCAAAAAATTTTTTAATTCCGGAAAAATTGTGTAAAGATCGTAATTTAACCAACATTTTAATCTAATAAAGCTTTCAACAAAATTACATAAAACAAATTAAAAGAAAAGATTTAAACAATTAATTACTAAAAATATTATTTTCCCATAAAACTGATGAACATTTGGAGTGAAGTTAGCAACTATTTTAAACTCTTTACATAAATTCATTTAAATTATTAGATTAATTTGCCTAATTGGAAGCAATTACAAAAGGCATTTATCAAAAACGACGAAACTTCTTTACATATTTATGATTCAAAACAATTTTCATTAAAATACAATTTTTAAAATTGGAATCCCTTTTTCTTCAAATTATACTGTTAGAATTTTAATGTAAAAATACTAGAACGAATTCTTTTTAAAAATTAATTCTTCTAACACTTCTTTATAAAGACCAGCAACTTCATTTCTGCCATTAAATTCAAAACGAAATGACTCATAAGGGAGACATTTAAAACAAAATACTGTTTTTCTTTTAACGAATTCGTACAATTTATTTTCTTTTTCTAGTTTATATTCCTCTAGAATTTAACAAACTAAAAAAAGGGGAAGCTAAGAATTTGTAAGTTTAAAATCAACCCAATTTTTTTAATTTAATGCTTGACTGCAACAAAAATTAGTTGCAGTTTATAGCAAATTATGAATATACTAAGACTACTTATGTACATATGTATGTATGTTTATAAAAATAGACTAGACACAAGCAGCATCTAGCAAACACCACCCCGACCAAAAGCCGCTTAAGACAAAAAGAACTAGAAAAAAACAATGTTCCTTAAAAAGGGCACATAATTTTTGTTTACTTTTTTTGGGATTCTTTTTTTAATTTATTATTAAAAAAATAAAGCTTATAATGGGCCAAGCGACTGTAAACATACATTTGTGGAATAGAAGAACAAGAAGAATGAAATTGAAAATACTTTTGTTGACAGTTTTATCTGTCAAATCAATGTTGACAACTTTATAGTTCATAAACTATATAACGTGGTTCTCAGGCCTAATAATTTCTTTAATGGGGATATTATTACAGACGATTGCTTTAAGAAACTTACAAAATAAGACATTATATTTAGCAAAACTATTTTAATTTCCCGGAATGTGTGTTTATGAGTTCAAGAAAATTGTGTGACAATTTAAAAGAACTAACAAATAAAAAAATAAAAAACTGCCAAGAAAAAGTAATTTTATTATGAGTTGTTTAATTTAAAGGCTTATTTGTATATTTACATATGAAAAAAAGTTAAAAATAACAGTTTTTAATCAGTCATGGCAAATCATAGATCTAGACATATGTATATGTACATAGTTGGCTGGTTGTCTGTCTATGTCAATGTCACTGTCTATGTACTATATCCAGTTTGGTGTTAAGGCAACCAGCCCTGTTTTTTTTTGCCTGTTTACCATGGCACAAGTATTAAGTTGACACAAAACAAAAATATTTTAATTGCCTGTCAACAAAATTGGTTCAACGTTGTTAATTGTTTGTGATTTTTGAAATGCATTGAACTTGAAATGCTAACTAAACAAACGTAAAAACAAAATTAAAAATGAAAAAAAATTTAGACATTTTCATTTTATATTGAGCATATGTTTCAGTTTACTAATCTTTCAGACAGACATTTTAATTAAAAAATATATACATATGTATATAAAAAACAAGAAGCAAAATCTTAAGAAAAAAGCAAGACACTTTGATATATAGTTTGTGTGTTTTTAAAAACAAATTTAAGATTGTCAAAGAATCTACGAAACCCACTAATGTTTCAAGAATTTATAGAAAATACATTAATTTTGTTTAATTTAATATGTATTTTGCATCAAATTAATACATACAACTAAAAAACTATAATACCTTTAGTTTTTGCATTAAAAAAAATAAAAAATAAAAAAAGTTTAACTCAATGAATATCTTTGGATTTTTTAAAATCTGTTTTTTAACTTCTTATCTTTTAGAAATTATCTTAACATTTAATCTAAATTTTACACGACTACTTGTAATCATTGCCAGAATTTCTTGTTTTCATTTTCTCTTTGCTTCTACTTTGTGCTCTATCTACCTAAACACCTGTCAAAATGTCACATAAACTATGGTAGTTTATTGACTGCTCACACCTATTTTGACATAATTTAGCCAGCGCTTTGTTTTCTACGGCTCATTGTTTTGATGGCGTCTAAGATCTGTACGGTGTCCTGTGATAATGGGTTCGTTTATCTTTGAAAATCTACTGATGAAAGGAAAGACCAAAAAAAAGCCGACGATAATATTTGATCACAGCAGAAGAGAAAGTGGAGAGCTAAAGGATATTAAAGAAATGTTTGTTGTAACTTTAACACAATTTAAAATCGGAAAGTTTATTTGAAAAATAAAGGATTCCATTTAAGTATAGACATTTTCTCTACCCGAAATTTGTTAGCATCTTAATGTTATTTTAGTAATTCAAATTTTATTTAATATTTTGCTATTTTTAAGTATTTAATACTTATATTTAATAAAATTGCTTCACTTATAAGTGCAACTTTTACACTCAACTATAATAATATTTCAAATGACTAATACTAATCTAGTGTTCAGACTAGTGAATTTTTCTTATCAAGGCAGGCGTCAAAATTTTGTCTAAATTATTAATAATCAATATTGTAACGAATAACCTAACATAGTGTCTATATTAGATAATATTTTTATCAAGACAAATGTCAACATTAATCCGAATTTATGAACTGTTGCACAAAAATAGCAATAAAGCACATTCATTATTATATACCCAGCAAAAACTTTTTGGTTTTCGGTAATGACGACTACTTATTAAAGTACTTTCCTGGAAAGTAGGCGTCATTATTATTTGCCTTCTCTACATTACTTAAATAAGTACTCAATAGTATAATTGCAGAGTAAGTTGCAATCACATGGATCAGTTGTCTAGAGCGCAGGATTAGCAATCAGAAGGTTGCCGGTTCAACCCCATTCTGATGCTATTCGTTTTTTTAACAAAATGTTTTAAAAATATATTTTATGCTAAAACAAGTTTTTGGCTCTGAATATTAAGTGCGAGATGGTGTACTGAGTTAGACGTTAGTCATTAAAAGCGATTAGTTTATAGGGTCCCAAGTTCAAAACAATTTTTTCGTTTTTTGTTTTTATTTTTGTTTAGGTACATATTTTTTAGTATCACTAGAGTCTAAAAATAACTACTAGAATTCATGGACAACTCGAACAAAAATAACTAGTTATTGAGACAAAAAATAAGTAGTTTATTTTTATTTCCAATTATACCTGCTAGCTTACCAGGAAAGTTTTTGCTGGGTATATATACAGTTTGACAGATGTAACAACCAAAAATAATAATCAGATGTTTAATTGAGGTTACCTTGTGTACATTGGCACTGATTTTGACGTTTGTCTTGATAAAAAATTCTCTAATATCGACACTATGTAATGTTCAGACTAGCAAATTTTTTATCAAGACAATCGTCAAATTATTTTTGAACTACTAATTTTCTTATTTAAAATCAATTGGCAAAATTTGTAAGTGGTCAAGTGCGGACAACTGTGTCTTGATGCTGCAATAATAAAAATAAAAAATTCTTTCTGCACATTCTATTACAGAAGTTGAAAATGTTGACATTTGTTTTGATAAAAAATTGTCTCGTATCGACAGGATGTAATGCATAAGTTAATAAATTTCATTTCATCTGCACTGCAAGTTTGAAATGACACATTTTTACTCTAAAAAAACCACGAATTACAATAGAACTAATAATTTTTTGTTATGCGATTATTGTTTCACATTATCCCTTAAAGTGTTTGCAGTGTTATTAAGGTAAACCGATATATTAAAATGATCATAAATAAAATATTGTGGTAAAGCCATTAAAAATACAATAGCTTAAAAAACAATAAATTTCCCACCTAAAAAATCCACTCTAAAAAGAACAAACAATAAATTGACAATTTCAACGCCATTTCATGACAAAACCAACACAATAAATTTCCTTAAAAAAATACACATTTAAAAAAAAAAAAAAATAAAAGAAAAACAAATTTGATCCTATTTTCGAAAATCACTTCTACCCTTAAATGTTATATATTTTGAAAATAGTAAAACAATAATTACACACTTAAAATATCCTTGAAACACAGCTAAAAAATTATGTCCTTTTTTCCCTTAAAAAATACTCACAAAAGTAAAGTGATAACTAATGTCGGTTGAATTTGGAAAGAATGAAAAGAGCAGTCCTTTTTTTCTTTCTTGTTCAAGTAATACCTTTGTCATGTTTTTTTTTATTATTTATTTAGTTTTAATGTTTAAACTGGGTTTTAAAAAGAAATATCAAAGTGCAGAAATGTATACTAAATTTCAAAGGAGATGCCTGTTGTGAGGAAAATTACTGGGATTTAGATAAATGTGACATTTTTTGTGTAATGTTTTCCAATACCAATAATTTAACAAGTTCTTAAACAAAATATTGAAAATAAAATAAAATTTGGAAAAAAATCATTGTAACAGTTATAATTTTTGTGTGAAATGTACCGCAAATGAATAATGGTTTTAAAAGAGATTGTTACTTTGGCGCCATAAATTAGATTTGTTTTAATCAAAAGTTTAATATATATTCTACTCTAAATGAAAATAGTTTTTGGCAATTTCAATTTATTATTTTTTAAATAAATTAAATATTTACCACAATTGTTATTTTTAAATTGAACATATTTTGTTTATTACCTACTAAGTATAATAAGTGCAACACTTAAAATACACAGCAAGAAAATCTCATAGTACATTAAATATTTCTTGCAAAGATTTTTGTTAATTTTTGATATTATTTTTGTGTAAAAAAGGGATAAATTATATAATTTTATTTCTTAGGAAATACCAAATATAAATTTATGTATATGGTTAAATATTTGTTATGTTAATTAATACCATCCAAAATATTGATATTTAGTTTTTAATAAATTTATGCATAAATAAATAACTCTTTGTTTGGTCATTTTGTTATATTGTCTCAAATTCCTGAAGAACAAAAAATATCGACCGCCCATGGTTTTTTCCATAAAGACCCTTTTTTCTTGTACCAAAATATAGGAATGCCACACACAACAGACTTAACCAACAAAATAACTGAAAATATTATCATTATTGAGAGAAAGAATAACAAAAAACCAAATTAATTTTGTATGGTTTTTTATGCCCATTCCATCATTATCACTATTATCCTGTCAATACGTTGATAGCGCTTTTTTTCCTAAAGTAATAACTAAACAAAACATTCGTAAATAAAAAGAATTTCAAAACCAGACAGGCGTCAAAATTGTTTCAATTTTTTTTTTTTTCAGTTTAATGGCACTTATGGAAAATATTTATACATTTTGTGGTTAATTTTAATAAACTCTTTGAATTTTTCTATTAACATTTTTTTGTCTTTTATTTAAAATGAAATGTATTTTAAGCCCATTACCTTTGATTAAGACCTGTTCTTTAGTGTATAGAGTTTAATTCCTAATAAGATTTTTTTTTATTGATGCCTCTAAAAAAAAAAAAAAAGATTTTGGTTTTGGTGTTGTATGGCGCCGCATTTTCCTATCAACTTGTTTCAATTTGTTTTTCTTTTCAAAATAAACTTGATAACAAAAATTATGTCTTAAAAAATTGATTTTTAATTAAGTTGTGGCTTTTACGCTAGAATTCTTTTTATTTTCATTACAAAAAAAGGGAAATAAATTTGTGGGAATTTGATTGACAAGATATGTAAAGTTTCTTTCTTCTCTAATATTTATGAATTGAAATTTGAATATTAAGATTATGTAGAGAAATTTATATTCAAATTTTGGATATTAGTTTTAAATATTCTAAGAAGTCAATTAATAAAAACTGTAATTGATTTTATTAAATTTGAATAAAAAAACTCCACAAATAAAGCCAATGATAAGGTCCAAAACAAAACCTTCTAGGTAAAATATTTTTAAAAAGAAAATTTTTTTTTTTTTTTTTTAAATTAGTAGCATCTTGAACGTATATTTTAATTATGATGGATTTAATATATTTAAGTTTTAAAAGTTTTCTATCAATCACATTGTATTTTTAATATATTCATTAGCTGTAGTTTTAATTTTATTTAGAAAACGTATAAGAAATTTATGATGACAATTTATTAAATATTTTGTAAAATAATAAATTAGGCAGTTTTTAACAATACATTGTTTTGTTTGTCATAATTAAGACAATATAAATTTATTTCAAAAGAAAAATATTTGACACATCGATTGAGAGAATGTAGCTTTTTTAATTATGCAGATATTTTAATAATTTTACCAAGTTTTACTCCTTATATTTCATTTTATATTTGTTTTACAATAATATACATATTAAAATAAATATTATGTGGAACAAAAAACTTTTTAACTCAATAAAATAATTTTCAATAATTTATTCTTTTGAATAACATTAATAAATCGCAAAAATTTTGTCTTGTAACATTGACGTTATACAAAGATTTTTTACAATAGTTTATTTATTCAAACCAGGGACTGAAAGTTCATGCATTTAAAAAGTATTTACATTTACATTTCAATTAAGAACAAAAATTTAATATTTCAAATATAAACTAAATATATATTGATATTAATACTCGTATTCTGAATTTTGTGAAAATGTCAAAATTATAATAAAACAAAGTTTTTTTTGTTTTTAATTTTTTCATGAAATTGTTTTTTTTTTTTTTTTTAATTATATAGTTAGTTATAGTTTTATAATTAGTCATAAAGTTCAGAATACGTGTGCAAATTGTATTTACATAAACAAATAAATAGAGATCAGAATCTTGTTTATTTTGAATTATAAAATTCAGTCTTGAGGTGGGTTTACACTATAATACTTTGTATTATTACCAGAGTCTTTCTATAAAACATATAAAAAAATTTATTAAGGAAAGTATTGTTAAATGTCATATTTTTTATTTTCTTTATTAAAATATTAAAAAAAAATAAATAAATAAAACGAAAAATTTAACAATAATTGATTACAAATCAAACTACAAATAAAAAAGTGTGCGGAAATTTGCTTCAAAAGATGCAATTACGCTTCAAACATTTCAAGATTTCAACATACAAGGTATTGAAGATGTTTTCACTGTAATACATTTAAAAATATTTTTGGTATTAATACAAAGTATTATAGTGTAAAACCCCTTTAGAAACTATTTGTTCATTAAAAAATTTCCGTTGGACATAAAAGAATGTAATTCTTTTATACAATTTTTTTTTTTTGTGTACAATTATGCGATGTATTTAAATTGACTTAAAATAATTCCGTCCACAATAAAAAATAAGTTTTCTATATATAAATCGTTATTGAAACAAAACAGACCACAGCAAATATAAAAATTAACATTAAATACACAGAAAAAAGTAAAAATGGACTTCAATTACGAAATTGCATATATTAATTAATTTTTAATTGATTTTGTTCCAATTATCAAAATGATAATATCAATAACTAGAATAATTGATTTTATTATTACTGCCTTTTTTAAATAGATCCCAACCAAAAATGAAGTTCATCAAAAAAAAAAAAAAAAAAAAAAAAACATTTTCACAACTTCAAAATTGGAACAAAGTGCATATTTTAAACATTTTTGGAAGTTCTTAATAATTACTTCCAAAAAAAATGAATATAAATGAATTTTTAGCGGGAAAAAATTCTAACAAAATAATTTCTAACAAAATTTAAATTTTATAAATTTTAAAGCATTTTTATTATTATTTAATAGGGCAAAAACTGAATTTTGATTAAAAAATTGTATAAGCATAGTTTTAAGGGAAGTACTTCAAAAGGAATGAAAAAGAAGTATAAAAGAATAACATCCTACCAATGACAACCATGGGTTAAAAAAAGAACTTCTGCAGCTCTTTTTCACCACTAAGTACTTCCTTCCAATGACAACACAATGTTAAAATCATGGCTTTTTCAGTTCTTTTTTTGCTGGGATTAATGAGCTGAAAATTTTTGAAAATTGACTTAAATTTATTTTGTTTCTGTATTTTTATAGACTAATCTTGTAAACCATTTAGAAAATTAATTATATTAATAAATAATATGATTAAATTCCAATATAAAGTTAGTTAATAATTTTATTAAAAAATAATTTTAAATATTTTTTTCTGTGTAAATCGCTTTTACACAAAAAATACAATGTGAATTTTCAAACTTTCACAAAATAAATCCATGTCAAGTAAAATCAAATTCTTTGATTCGCAATGATATTTTGCCTATAATAATCTAGGAGTTAAGGCAAAAGAATTTAATTGCATCAACTTCCGGTCCCTGATTATAACAGTTATAAAGCACTAACTGATTTTTTTTAACTGATATTAATTACGTTATTTTTGAAATCTTATCTTACAGCATTTTATTAAAAAAAAGTTGCTAAATCAAAGATAAACCTAAGAAATTGTTTTCTTTATAATTTTAGAGATTGAACCTAGGCCCATAAAGGGAACCTAATTGGCAAATATAAATGATTTTTTTAAACTAAAACGAACCTAGTTTTAATGCAGCATTAAATTTAGTATATATTTTGTTAATTTCAAACTACTATTTTCATATGAAAAGTAAAATTTTTACTTACCGAGCCATAAACAGCACCACAGGGATCCATACATAAGTATAAACAAGTGGCAACACCTTGTATTTTAATACGTCCCACTTCGACAGTAGAACGTTGCAGTATTGCTGGAAATAAAACAAAAAATTTAATTTAATATATTTTCAAAAACTATTTTAAAATAAAAGTTTGGTGTTAATTTATCTCACTAGTTAAACAATTTATCCTACTTGCAACGAAAATTTATCCTAATTTGCAACGAAAATTTTTTTCTTAATTTAACAAAATAAACCTGCTGTCAAGTGCCTAACATGACTTGCCAAAAACATAATTGGCAACTCTTCAGATAAACAGAAAAAAAAACTTGTAAAGAAACAGCTTGAATATGATGAATTAATTAAATGACATTTACATTTATCATATAAATTAATTATTTTCAGATTTATTATTGTAATTTCTGGTGAATACGATACGTGACATTGATCTTGCATATCAGAGAACTAATAATAATTAATAATGATTGACAAAACTATAAATTGACTCATCTCTAAACATTCTCTCCATACTGTCACAACGTGACATAATTGGGTCATAATTTTAATCGTAATATGGCAAAGAAGCTGTTGGTAACACAAAATCAAAACAAAGATAAAGAACAGAAAAAATATTAAAATTCTTATACTGAAGGCAGAGAGAGAAAAAGAGTGTGAAACAGACAATAATTTTTAACATCAATTATGCCAAACTATATTTACGTACATTTATATATATATAAACGTAAAAGTTAACTCTTTTTAACTAAAAGTAGCTTTATGCGGCCAGGCTAAAAGAAAGAGATTTTTACAAGGTGTTAACATTTTCTTAGGGGAAAAAATTGTTCTTAAACTTTAAAAAGTCATTAACATGTTAATTATTTTTGGCGGCTTACTTATTTTTTCTTTTTGCTTAAGCGGTCACTTTAAAGTTAAAATTCTAATAATTTTTTTTGTTTATAAAGGTTTTAAAAACAAAGAAAGTTAGCAGCCTCAGCTGGAGAAAAAAATAAAAATACCCTCAATTAAATTACAGTGTTTTAAAAACACATGTTAATATTACAGATTACAAACATTTAGGGAATTTAACAAAAACAAAAAAAAAAAAAAAGAAAACATTGCCAAAGTTTTAAATGTAAAAATGTTGTGTTTTGGTTAACTGTTAATAATGTCAAAACATGATTTTTAAATATTTTTATTAATTTTTTTGCCTTACAGTATTTTATTAAACCTGTTACTAACTTTACACAGGTCTCCTTTTTTATTTTAAATAGTTCAGAGAGGAAATGTGGGTACAATTGTACATTTTTTGGGTGTAATTTAACTATATTCAATAGTACAATTTAAATTAAATGAAATTTAAATTTGATGTGGAAATAATAATAAAAAGTTAAAATATCTATAAATTACTTTTTGAGAATAAATTTAATAAATCTGTATACCTGCAGATGACCTCTAAACATTTTTTTAATTATTATTATTGGTACAATTGAAGGCATAAAAGTACCTAAAATTTTTAATTGTGATAATTTTCATATCGCATTATTTATGCAGTTGTATGTTGCGTTTAAAATTTTACCAATTTATATTAACCAGGTACATGTATTTAGCCAACTACAGAGACAGAGTGAGGAAAAGATCGAGAGTAAAAACCACAAAAATTACAAATCTAAAACATATGATTTTAGTGAATGGCAATAACCCGGTTTTAGTTGTTGTTAATGTAGTTTGGCTGCTGTAAAAACAATCGGTGTGGCCCCCCTTGTTAAATTCATACATTTTATGTTGTACATGAATTCAATCGATTTTGTTCAATTATATTTTGGTTTTTTATTTAGTTTTTTTTTCTTCTCCTTTTTAGTTTTGTATTCTATAACCGGCCGGTTTATGGTACATTTATTTGTATGTATTTATTTTCAGTGCCTCTTTTACCATTAATTCATAATACATTTATTATAATAATAAAAAAAAATATATTTATTTTATTTTTTTAAGGAATTTATTATGCGCATAAATATGTATGCATGTCTGTCCGGGAATAATTTTTTCCGCTTATTTATACATATTATGCCGTTATCATTTTTAGATTTTAACATTTACCAGATGTTTAACCTCAAATTTAGTAAATCAAGTTTGGTTGTTGGTTATATGTTTTTTTTTTTTACACCAAAAATTGATTAAGTTTGTTAACACAAATTTTTAAAATTGTTTACAATTCAAGTTCATTGTGAGGACTTTTTTCTTTTTCAATAAAAAACAATTTAAGGTCAATGACTGGGTTACAATCCCTAGAGAGACAGAGTGAGGTACGTTCTGGTTTATCCTTGTGTCATAATATATTGATAGACATTGAAATTTTTAAAAGTGATTTTGATATTTTAAAGCTATATTTAAACGTAATGTCACTCAGTGGTCCCAAAATATATATTTTTATATTTTTTATTTTAGTTTGAAAATAATTTTTTCAGACCATAACCCAAACTTTAGATTTTAAGTATTTTTAAAATTTGGATCGAAATAAAATTTAAACAATTAGGGTTACTAAAATGAAATTTTGGTACTAAATAGATTAATCAGTCCTTAAATCAAGAAATTAAAAGTACTTAAATTTTTTTGTAATAAATATCCCAATCTGGGAAATAAAATTACGGAGGAAAAAATAGGGTCAGTATATTTATTTAACATTTATCGAGATTTCGACAAAATTTTATGTAAAATAATAAAATTTTTAGTGCCAGACAGTTACGAATATATTAAATTATAAACCTTTGCAAAAATAATATCCTTTACCATTATCCTAAAAACAGTGCATCGCCTTAAGTACAAATAGTCCTTTTTCAGTGCAGACAAAAAAAAAAAATAATAAAAAATAGGGTCAGCAGTAATTTTGGCAATTTTTTTTTAAATTTATGTATGTTTTTTTTTTTTTTTTTTTTTTTTTTGATTTTACTTTTTGAAATCTCGATAACGATATTAAAAATATAAAACTTAAAAAAATATAAGAATCATCGATGATCTCAAATTCCGAGAATTATTCGTAATTAAAATGATCTATAGCATTAGCACTTAAAAAAAAAACGGGTAAAAACAAAGGTCCCAACAAAAGATAAGTACCAAAATCGATCGATCATATATAAATTTTGACATTTCTTGAAATTGCTTTACATGGATTTATGTAAAATTTTCTTTTGGTAACATGTGAAAAGTTTTATAATACAGTAGAAAAAATAAATTTTAAAGTCAAAAAAATATTACTATTTTTTTTTTAATCTCAAGAATAACAATATTTTTCGCCAAAAAAAAAAAAAAAACAAATATGCCCAGAATTGAGTCAAAATTTTGATTAGCTGAAATTTTGGCGAATTTGTTTTTTTGAATTGACCAACTTTGGAAGGCCCTCAGACCTACTAGGAATTTTTGATGCTCCAAACCAGTTGAAAAACACTCAGAATTAGTTATATTTAGGGAACACTATGTGTCACCATAAATTTTCTATTACAAAATCAAATTACTAAATACATATTGATTAACATAAGCAAAATAACAACTCAAACTACATAATATAGCGGATTTTTCTGGAAATTGTATTGTATATGCTGAAAACATAATACCATATTTGCAGTTGAAATTCTATGTAAGGCAACTAAGAGAATTTTAGTAAAACTATTTGCAAATGCTTAAATATGCCCTAAATAAATAATTCTTTTAAACTATAATGTTAACTATATAAAGTTAACATTATTTTTTATTAGACCTTTTTTTGTTTTGTTCACTTTCAATATTTACTTAATTTTTGAAGTTTGTTAGTTTTTGATGTTCAAATACACCTTTAACCTTAACTTGATTAACGCTATTGATAATAATGTGAAGTGTTTAAGAAAACATGTTTAAATTTCTTAAGAAAATTATTAAACAAATGTAAAATTCTTGTTCAAAAATATACAAAAATAATAGCTCAACAATATTTATTTTTAGCTTGTAAAAAAATTATGTTAAATAATTTTAACAAAACCAAAAGAAAAAAAGGTTACAACAAATAAATTTTAAGTATAGGTCATGAACATGAAACCAAATTGGTTGTCATTTTGGTAAAAGCAAATGTACAATCGTTTCCTTCAAAATTAAATATAAAAAAAAGAAACACTTTACCATGTCAAAGGTTGTGAATTTCACACGTTCGCCTTTCGTTAAAGAAAAATACCTAAAATCTTAGTTAAATATAAAAAAAATAACTAAAAAAAGAAATTTGTTAATAAAACGCATGAAAAAATGAAAGGAAACTAAAAACCATCAAATCATGTTTTATTAATAATTTTTTTGTATTGTTTGATGTTTTAAAATTATTACTTTTTTGCTTTTGTTATATCGTATATTACCCAAATTTTTTTAAACAAATATTGAAACTAAACACATTTTTATTTAATTTACTAAAATATGCTGGCTGGTATTTTATAAGAATTATAACTACAAAACGCCTCTTCTATGTAAGTTTTTTTTTTACATTTGTGTAATGTAAAATAATGTGTAAATGAAGAGAAAGGTAAGAAGGCGCTATATTACTAAATAAATACTTTAAATACTCATTCATCATTATCTTCATCAATGAGAGAAAAAAAATATAACAAAAAACACACACTCTAAACAAAAACAACAAGGAAGGAAAACACCAACAAAAAAAAACAAAAAATATGAATGGTTTTTATAACTTGGCGCATACTTGTTAAATTAATGTAATGTATTTGTCTATAGAAAAACAACAAAAACAATAAAAAAATAGAAAATAAAAACAAGACAAGTAAAACAAAAACATTTTAAATAATAAAAACAATAACAACAACAACTCCATATAAATACAAATATTAAGGTATTAGATATTGTTACTCTTACCGAGAGTCGTCATAAAACAAGAACTCAAAGTTAAAAATAATATTTTCATATGAAGAGGTGTCAGTCGTCGGTACTTTCATTTCTATTTTGGTATGTTGTTGTATTTGTTTGGTTGGTTGTTGTAATAATAACAATAATAATGTGTAATTAACATTTTTTACGATGCGGAGACTGTGTTGTTATTTGTAATAAGAATTTGTTGTAATATTTTTTACGCCTAAAATTTTATGAGTGTTTGTTTACTTTTCTTTTTTTTTTACTCACTCGTGTCATATTGCATGTTTTTTTATTTTTTTTAAAGAAATAGGTGTAAGAACAAAATTACATACAATTTAATGCAACAACTATTATACGTAGGTCAGGTGAAAAGATTTACTTTACTAACATTTTTGCATAATTTATTAAGTGTATGTGAAGTGGAATAATTTTAAAATGTTTGTTTTACACTTGAAAATTTAAGTGGAAAATTTTGTTTGATAGATTTTCAAATACATTGTATGTTGGTGTTTGGAAATTTGATATACAGTGTGTTACAAAAGTATATTGCAAATATAGGAAATTAATTTTTAATATAGTGAAATTAATATAGTGATGACAAAAAATACTTGCAACTGATATCTATTTCTTTTTGTCAAAAGGCGTAAAGCAGAAACGTAATATATGAAGAATTCTAAAAAAACTTCCCTAAGAACCTATGGGTCTAAAATCAAAACCTAGAATCCGCTGAAAAACACAAAAATTAATAACGTGAATTTAAGCCTTGAAACACTAAATTGAAACTTTTAAAATTTAACAAATATGTAATTAGATTAAAAAATTCCAAAAATATTAAAATTTTAAAAAGCTGAATGTGATTTGTTGGTATAAAAATTTCTTCAATTAGAAAGAGTGAAAAAGTGTTGCAAATTTAAATAAATTTAAATTAATAAAATATGTATTTAGAAAATATAAAAAAGTTATAAAAAAATATGTGGAGAGCAAAGAATATACATATATAAATCTGAAATATCATCTCAGTTCTCAATATTTTAATCTCTATTCTGTATACAAATAAAATATTTTTTCTTGAATTTCACCAATTAAGGACTGCGCACGAAAAAATCCGTGCATACAAATCTGCTTATAGAAACTAAAGGAATTTTTTTTAAATTATATTTTTATTAATGACTGTTATGTTCAAGTTCTAAACATAAAAGAATAAATTATTTTCTCTTGTTTTTTAAGGAAATATCTGATATTTTCCAGAATTCTTCCAATTAAAGTTTTTTTTTGTGTTTTGGTAACTTTTTTGCTCGAATAAGTCCACTTATTTTTAAACTCTGTTTCATTTTAAGCTGAGCTTTTAATGTTCTTTAAATTATTGTTTAATAGAGCCCAATATCTTTCAATTACTCGGAGTTCCGGACAATTTTATGGATTAGCGTCTTTCGGTACAAACACTAACAATTTCTTTGTAACCACTCCAGTTTTTTGTTACTGTAACGAGAAGAGAGAATAGGCCAGACCGACGTAAGATTTCGTGAACATTTTCAACTATGTGTTTTGGTGTTTTTTGTTCAATTTCCATTTCAAGAAAAACTATTTCGATATAACCATGAAACTTAGCACATTGCTATGTAAATCAGAACTATTTATTTTTCACCACATCAAAAGTTATAAGCCCAAGAGCATGCACGGATTTTTTCGTGCGCAATCCTTAATTCAAATAGTGTTTCTAAAGGTATTAGGCACTATTTGTAGAAAATCAGGTAGAGAAACATTTTCTTTTTAGTATACATAAATAGAAATTTTGATCAAATATTAGCATAGTGTGATCATACCCAGCTGGAAATTGTGTCATATCGAAAATATCGCAAATGATTCTAAAGATGAAAGTCATTGGTTGTTGACCAGGGTAACCAAAAAAATACAAAATCATATTTTTTTCCTGAGCTTGAAATGAACCAATAATTTTGACATCGATTTGTGATAGCAGATTTTTTGCACATTTTAATTCCGACAGCAAGTTCGAGTTTAACAGAATATTTTCTAAATTTTTTTATAGAAAATTCTTATTTGTGAGCATATTTTAGCAAATTATTTATTTTTTATATTTTTATACTTAATAGTATTATTTTGCATATTTTACACTTAATTTTTAACAATCAATAGAATTTTTTAAATAATTTTCCGTTAGATGATTTTTTAATAAGAATCCCTAATGATTTTCATCTTATAAATTGATAGACATTTCCTGTTACAATATTTTAGGTTATGCATATTTTTAAGTGCAGAAAGAAAATATTTTTTAGCAATTACTAATAAAAATCAACTTATGTTTGCCATAAATAGCATATAAAATAAAATTAAAGCAGAAAAATAATATTTTGATAGCATATTTTTTTAATTTTTTTATGTGCATAAAAAACTTTTTAGAGCATATTTTTAGTTGCCCTGATGTTATGTTAAATAAAATTGAATGCCTTCATGTCATTCTTACACTTTTTCTACAATTGACTAAAAAAAAAATCAGAATATGTCTTAACCATAGAATGGTAAACATCGCCTGAAAAACGTGCGCTCTTGCTAACTCAATTAGCTAAAATATATGTTAACCATTTTAGGGTTAAAAAATTTTACAAAAAGGTATTCACCTCAGAAATTGCAACTTTGCTAGACCGTTGCAAGCTGAAATTCATAAATGCCGACAGGATCACAAAGATTTTCTTAAACTATTTTTTTTCATTTGGAATCCTTTAAATATATCAGTGTCTAACAGATAAATTATACAGTAAATAACTTCCAAAGAGAAAATGAAGTAGAATTTTTATTAGGAACTGCTGAAAAAAAAAGCTCCAGAAGCAATGTACCAAATCAGCTTTGTTATTTTTATGACGAAAAATATTTATGGATGTGTAAATAAGAAGTAAACATTCGCTAAATATTAAACATATTTAAATTTTGTTTTATCTTTTAACCTCTCCAGTCCCTTCTGGATCATTTTGCAATAAATGGTAAAATTGAAAAATAGTGACTCCTTTTAAAGTCCTTTTCCATTTTTTTTTTTTGCTTTGTTACTCAAGGTATTGCTAGACTGTAAATACAATGTACTATTTACATTAATAATACAATTTTATAAAAATTTTATCTAAATTAAAAAAATAAAATATAATGTTAAAAAATCTAACAAACGATACATTAAATAATTCTATTTTTGTAATAAAAATACATCATATATTCTTTTTATAAATAATAAAAACAACAAATTATTTTGTTTATATTTAGTTATACATTAACACAGAACGTATTCCCTCTCATATAGAATTTTGTAGCGAGAACTCATAAGGGCGCCGTGGCTTAGTTGGTTAAAGCGCCTGTCTAGTAAACAGGAGATCGTGAGTTCGAATCTCGCCGGGGCCTACCAAGGTGCAATTTTTTTTTTTATTTTTTTTTTTTATAGATTTATTTTTATTTATTTCATAATTATATGATTATAATAATTACTAAATAATTGTTAACCAAATTATTTTGTTTAGTCATGCTGATGTTTTTGTTCCATAATTTTCAATAAACAAATTCATGTTAATTTTCTGTTCAAGCAACTAAAACTTATTTATTTATTTTAATATTTCAACAGTGAAATTTATTTTTCACACTTTTAAGTCACCATGAAAATAATTACAAAGCAAAAAAATTATTAATAATTTGAATTTAGAAAAAAAAATAAAAAATAAAAAATAACACCAGACTATGAAATAATAAAATCGATCTTATGATTTAACTGTAAACATATTTATTCACACTTCTGAAGATTTTCATTGGCGGAAATGTATTAATTATAAATAAAACACAAGACACAAACTGTCACTATCTATCACTTTGTTTTAATGGAGCGGGAAAAGGTGAGAGACGCTTGATAACTCAGCAAGAGTGTGTGACAGGTGTTAAATAAATTTTCTAATAAAAACAAACTACCTATTCATTAGGAAAATAAGTATTTTATTTATTAACAAAAAAAATTAAACACGACTAAAAAGTAAATAGTTTCTTCTTGTTTTGCTTTCCTTAAAATTTAGGTTGAAAAAATATTTTAAAAATATACAAGTTTTGATTTTATTAGTTATTTAGTTTCTTTAATATGCCTGGTTTATTTAGACATTTCTATAAATTACATTAAATTGTAGCAATCTGAATAAGTTTCAATTAGGTTTGATTTAATGGATTTTCTTTTTTTTCTATTTATAAATAATTTATAATTTTTATAAACTTGCTAAAAGCTTTTTCATTAAAAAAGTTATTAACATATGTATATATAAATAAAATAAAAAAATGTTGTAAATTGATAAACATGTTAGATCTAACTACAATTAGATTGATTACGATTTTTTCGTATTATATTTTGGGTGTAACGAACTATGTTGCACTGTGGGTAAATAATAATGAAATCAATGTACATATTTAGTTATTAGGCAAGGTTATTAATATTCAATTTTCTTGAGCAAATTTCCATAACATATTAAAAAATGCGATAATTCAATCGCTTGTTTTTTTATTTAAAGTAGTTGACCTTTTTCCCACCAAAAAAAATTTAATAATGTCAATAAAATTTCAATATTTTTATAGCCTCATTTGTTTTGAGAGCCATATGTTTTTTTTTTTTTTTTTTTTGTTAATCTCTATATTGTGCAAATGGATTTTGAATATTTAAACTGAAAATAATTGATTGATACAATTACCACTTCATAAAGATAAATTTGGTTGATAACCTCTTTATTAAATTTTAGAAAAAAAATTATCATAAATCATTTTATAATAATGGATTTAAGCAATAAACACTTATATAGAAATTCAACAAATTTCAAAAAAATATATTGCTATTTGAAATAAATATTGAAGAAGTTGTTTCAATATTTTGTTTACATAATTTCATATACAGTAGTGATCAAAACATTCGGAACTGAGTTGGCACTTCACATTTGCATACATATATTTGTATTTTATAAATTGCATCTTGTTTGACAACTAAAAATGAACAATCCCTTTCATTAACTTATAGCAATAAAAATAAATATTTAGTAGGATAGTTGAAATTAAAGTGTTCAAAACATTTGCAACTATTAGAAATAGCAATAATCATCAGAGCAAGTTTTTCAAGCTTTTCGCTAAGCCTTTGCATATTTCACAAGTACTTTACAAAGAAAATTGGGTTTATATCTTTGTATAAATTTGCATATAATGAAAACAATATGACTATCAAAGACTATTTTTAAAATATATTTTTATTCTTTTTATAAAAATGTTAAACTATAAGTAAGTCAAAGTTAGAAAAATGCATATTTATGAATTTTTTATATAACGCTAAGTATTACACATAATTTTTTATCTTTATTAATTATAGGGATGACGTATGTCATAATAAACCATACAACAAATACCAACAACAAAAATTAGCTCTAGAACTCTTATTATGTTTATACATCCGATTATTGCAAATAAAAATAACTTGCAAAAAATTAACTCACTGTTTCTACGGTAAGCATACAATTATTATCATCGAAAATTCTTTGAACGTAATTAGTTTCACTAATCACGATTTGTTTTCGTAAGTTACTGACTCGCAAATAAAATATAATTTCATGGTTTATATGTCAAAATTTTTATATCGCAATATTCTTAATAATATTCTTCGAGTAAAAGGTGCGTATAAACGCCATATGACTAGCAAGTAAAATATTATTAACTCTTCGTTTATACGTCAAAATGTTCATATTGTAATGATTTTAATTGCAAGTAAGAGATGCATATAAACGCAATGTATGACAACTTTTTTTGACGCTACAGTAATACTGACAGATTATTACAAAATGTTTCTTGATAACAATTTTTCTAGTATAGACTCGATGTAAGAAAACACAAGAATGTGTCTTATTTTGCTATCTATACTATTTTTTGTGGATATTTTCGTGCTATTTCAAGTGCATATTTTTATACCCACCATCTAAAAGATTCGAAGGAATCATTTAAGACCCAATAAAGTATATATTTTCTGGGTCCTGGATCGATTCTGAGTCAATCTAGCTATGTCCGTCTGTCTGTCTGTTAAAAGCTGGATAGGGCTGGAACGGGGCAACGTAGGATGTTTTTTAAGGTTTTATCAAAATATTGTTTGTTATTTTTAATGAAAATGCAAGCTTTTAAATTTTTACTTGCTGGTGTCTGTTTAACATTTATTTCAAAGTTCTTTCAATTACGTGGTCTGCTAAGACAGTCAATCTGAATTAAAATTTTACATAAACATAGTCAATATGGGTATCAAAATTTTTCTTTTGATAAGAGAAAAGTGAATGCAATACAATTTATGTATTAAAAACGTTCATTGACTGTAAAACCGAAATATAATAAATTGCGGTTTTACTCTTTAAACTCAATTAAATTTGATCAGGCTGTATGGTTGAATCGCATAAACTTTACGCGTAAATTTAATCACAAAAACAATTTTTATAGAACATTACTTTAGTTTTTACATTCTCCGTTAATGTTTTTTGTTTCTATATTAACATTTAATTTCCGTAAATGTAATTTAAATGATTAGTTCTTATCAAAAGAAGAATTTTGGTATCCATATTGACTATGTTTTTGTAAAATTTTAAGTTAGACTGATTATCTGATAAATCGCGATATTGAAAGAATTTTCAAATAAAAATTAAACAGACACCAGCGAATCATATCAAAAAGCAAAAATTTTAATTTTCATTAAAATTAACAAACAATAAAGATATTCACCTCAGTAATTGCAACTTTGCTAGACCCTTGCAAAGTAAGTTTTGCAAAATTTATTCTATGTGGTTGTTGTTGTGTTCTACTTTGCAAGGGTCTTGCAAAGTTGCAAATTTGGTTGTTGTTGTGTTTACAGAAATCGATGAAAATTTTCTACTTTGCAAGGGCCTTGCAAAGTTGCAAATTTCTAAGGTGAATACTTTTAATATTTTGAAAAAACCTTAAAAAAATAAGATGTTTCATAAAATAAAAAATATTGAGGTCACTCTTGGATGTGTTTTATATACCAACATGGAGAACATCATAAAACATACCAAGGTTAATTTTGAGGGGGGTAACAAATTCACTTTTTTGAATGAGTCGCCTTAATTATTAATACTTATATTAATATTTTCCCTTAATTCTTTTAAGAGTTGTAAATGTTAGTTTTGAATCATTTCTTGCTTTTGTTTTAATTGTTGTTTTATTCAAATCCTTTTCTGCAAGAGTTTTTAGTTAAAAAATATTTCCTTAATTATTATAACACAAGAAAGTTTAGAAAAATATATAGCTCTACCTCTCATCGCTGGAATCATTAACAATGTCAACATAAATATTGTATTTAAAATGATTTAATAAAATATCTATAAATTTTATTCGAATAAGTTATTAACAGGACAAAAAAAATATGCTCTAAAAAATGTTTTATACTAATAAAAATATGCCCATAAAATTAAAAATATATTCTCAAAATATTAATTCTTCTGGCTAAAATTTAAATAATATACTATTGATGTTAAAAATAACTTGATTTTTATTACTAACGGCCAAAAAATTATAAGATGAAAATTATTAGGGAATTGGATTTAGGAAATTACACTAAAGACAAATTTTGTAAAGGTTCTTTTTAAATTGCAAAAATATGCTCTACAATAAGGATCTTCTATAAAAATATGACAAAATATGCAGGTTAGAACAAAATATACAGAATGCCATAAAAAAATTATGAAAAAATTCTTAAAATTGTCTGAAACGCATAAAAACTAACAGTTTATTTTGTTTCAAGACCAGGAAAAAATATGATTTTGCATATTTTTGGTTGCCCTGGTTATTAATAATATTTAGACTTTATTTTAGATCTATGTATGTATGTAAAATTTCTATCACTCACTGTGCTACACTTTCAAAAATAAAAAACATTCATTTATGTTAAAGAAAATCTGTCAGTTATAATTAAATCTAAAATGCATTAAACAAAAAAACATTCTTAATAAATATTTTCAATGTTTCTATGAATATGTTTATGTTAGCTGCATTAATAATAATAAAAAAGAAAACATGGGGATTATTTTATTAAAATACTGAGACCATAAGTGTATGTTTCCAGAAGGTGGTCTTCCTTTGACAGCGGCATCACTAGCAGTGTTTGATGCTTAAAACCCAAGAGAACATTGCTGTTGATGATCACGATGACGATGGGAGTGTGTAACTTAAATAAAACAAATTGTTTTTTAAATGAGTTGAAAATACTTGATACACTGCTGTTGAACAAAAATATTTAAAGATGTTCATCATTTCCCGTCACAAGAATTATGATCTGTAACGAACCTCTAGTACCCTACGGTTACCACTGGTCTGCACACCTAGCTTTGCTACGGACTTAGCTCAGGGATATGGGCGTAGGCTGTGGTAACTGTTAAGAGGTGAGTGTTACTTCAAATTTAAGATTTTTGTTTGTGTGCAGAATAGAGAAAGGAATGAAACGAAGAAACAGAGATAGAGATAGAATTTATCACTTAGTATATTTCTGCTGAAATGGGTGAATCGATGTTAATTTTCACCTAGTCATTTATCCCTCCCAACCTTGCTGATGACCCTTATTTTACTTCAGCCCAATTAAAAAACTTCAACACCCTACAATCTACATTTCATCAACCATAAAAGAAAATTTAACTACTCATTTTTGTTTCATAAATTCATTATATGAAATGAAAAATAACATTTATTCTTTCCTTTTTCAATTAATCCATAGAAGTAATTTATCATAAAAATACAGATTTTACCATATATAGTTTAATAAAAAAATTAAAAAATTGGATTCTTTCCCATATAAATAAAAAAAAATAAGATAACTATAAGATCTCTAGAAATTTGTGATCTCAATGATCACTGACAAAACAGAATGCAAAATAAATTTACATACGTATATATAAATATGTAGCAGAAGAGTAAGTGGAAAACGAAGTGGGAATTGAAACTTTTACCATTTAAGAGCATTTCAATAACTTTTTTTTTTTTTTTTGTATTTTTTTTTTTGTTTAATTCATAATTACTTTAGTTTCTCAATTATTTCATTCATACTTTAGGTTTGTTTTAATTACCATATGTTTTCCCTTTACTATTATTTATATTAACGTAAAACAACCAAAAAAAAAAAATATTTACAACAATAAAAAAATTATTTTTAGAAACTTACATATTTTTGTTTATTGTCCAACGTAGTCAGCAGGCCTGTTGATTCGATGGATACGAAATTGTTGCTGTTGTAATTTAGGAATTAGGGTTTTCGGTTAAGGTTTTGCATTATGTTTTGTTAGTGGTTATAGGTATATATATATTTCTTTTAGGAATTTACAAGATTTTAGTTTTTTTTAAAATATAATCAATATTTAAATCCTTTTACTAGGTAAACAGTTTTCTTGTTTAAAGTTTTATGTTTCAATAGTGAATCTTAAGATTGTTAATATGTATATATTATTGTTATTATTTGTTAGAAATAAATTGTAATATAAAATTAAGAATATATGTTTATTTATAAAATAAGGTTATTTTTGTTTAATGTTATTTATTATTTTAATTGTACACCTTAATATTTAGTAAATAAGGATTACATATTGGAGTCAATTATTGGTTAGGGTTAAGATATTTATTAAGTTTTAGGTTATATAATCGGTTTGTTAGCAAATTAATTTTAGGATTTTAAGGTTTTTATATAGTAAGTTATTGGGTAGTTTTTTTTTTGGTATCAGATACTAGTATTTGTAATAGTGTAAAGATAAGTGTTAGGTGTTCATAGATCATCAAAAGAAATTTTGGTGATGTCGTAATTGCAGCAATTAACGAGGAAACCCACGCGGTTTCACCCCTGTTGAAGCAAGGTTTTGTGCTGGAAATTGTGTGAACATCTACTTGAGTTTCTCAGTTGCAAACGTGGTTAGATATATAGTTAGAGACAGGGTAGTTCTCTAGTTCTATGAGCGATTTGGAATCGAAGGGTGATGGCGTGTTATGTTGTGCTCAGCTATGCACTTTGAAATGAGTTTATTTCGGATAATTTGTGATATTTTCTAAAATAAACACTCTAGTTAGTGAAAAATCCCATTTGATGCAATAAGCTTAACAAAAAGACATGATACTTACTATTATATAAAATGTTCTGGGTGTATCAATACCTCCACGGTGATTAGGTAATCACCACGTGTGGGTGAGACTCCAATTTAGAGTCCCAAAACTATTATTTATTTGAGAATTCCCCTTCAATAAAATTTGGGAATTTAAAAAGATTTAATTTAAAACTTTAGAATTTGTTTAATGGAATTATATAAAAAAAATGTGTTACACTTTCACTTTATTTAATATCAATTCTCTTTAATGTAATGTAATATGATCACTCTGATGACTTTCAATAGAATGTTCTACGCGTTAATGAAAAAAAAACTTGTGAGCAGCTTAGTTATGTAACACATATAACTAGCAGGTAGTAAAAAAATACTTGTTTGTAGTTACGTCAAAGTCTCCAAAAATTTTTATTTTGCTTTGTGCTACAATTTGTTTCTTTGATCATTCACAATTTAATAATTTTGTCTTATAGGTATGAGGTAAATGTGTTATGTTGGTTGACTAGCACTTTTAACACCCGTTAGATTCAAATCGCAATTTTCTATAGGTTTTCCAATACCACCCATCACAAAACAGATGCTAATTAAGGGAAACCGAAAAATAGCAACTGGAAAAGGGTGAGATCTAAATTTGTCGAAACATTTCAGTTTAGATTTTTCTTTCCTTCTGTACTTACAATGAATATGTAAAAATAAAAAAAATAAGGAGTAGGCGAAGTATTCTTACCATATATCTTTTATATGGTAGGTGGATTTATTGTTTGTTTCTAAGTCTTGTAAAACGTAATATGAATTTCCTAGTTTTTCTAGTACTTTACTTTTAACACCTGTTGGTGCCAATTTCGCGTTGAAGTGTTGTAAAAGATTGCTTTGAGCAAAATTTCTTCTAGTGACGATTTGTCCCACTTCAAAGTTTCTAGCTTTAGACCGGAGATTATAAGAGTGAGCATTTTTTTCATATGACGCTTTCATTCGATTTTTAACTGAATCCCTGATAAATTGGAATTTATCCTGACGGTCGATTGGAGAAGTAGCTTCTGTTAGAACCCCTAAATCACGGAGTATTTGATAATCTTTACCATGTGTTAACATGTTCTGACCAAATACTACAAAATATGGAGAATATCCGAGACTTTGGTGAATGCTATTTCGAAGGGCACTATTAATGTCACTCAAAAATATGTCCCAATTCCTTTGGTCTTTTCTAATATAAGAACGGAGAGCCTCATTAACACACTTGTTAACACGTTCACTGGCATTCGCCTGTGGCGAATACACAGCGGTTAACATGTGTTTAATGCCATACTTCCCCAAAAATTCACTGAAGTCTTTACTTTTGAATTGGCTCCCGTTGTCAGAAATTATGACCTCCGGAACCCCAAAACAAGCAAAAATATGTTCCTTCAAATAAGCGATTATTAGTTTAGAATTCAATTTCTTGAGAGGTTTTAAAAACGAAAATTTGGTAAAATGATCAAGGATAATAAAAACACCTATATTTCCACTCTTACTTCGTGGAAAGGGACCAATAAAATCTACGTAGAGACGCTGGAAAGGTCGTTCAGATTCAGCCATTTGACCCATGGGAGGACGTAAAGTTCTAGTAGGAGTTTTTGACGTAGTACACAATTCGCACCTGGTAACATATTTGCGAATATCTGCCACCATCCCTGGCCAGTAGAAGTACCTACGTACCCTATCCAAGGTTTTTGCAATCCCCCCATGAGATGCTGACGGCTGATCGTGTGAAGCTACCAGTACCTCCTTTCTTAGGCCTTCAGGAACCAACAATTTCCAACAAAATGAATCATCCTCTGATCCCCTATCAAATTCTATTCGTTTGTAAATGAATTTACCCATTATTTTAAAATCTGGCAGTTCAGTTTTTAAAAGTTTTTCCCTCAAAGTACTATACTCCTCAGATTCAAAAAACTCAGAAGAGAGGTCAATTATGGGCAGGGATTCAATTTCCAAAGCTTCCACTACCGGCAAATTTGTATCAAAAGACCGGGACAAAGCGTCTGCTACCACATTCTCACTTCCCTTACGGTGCTCTATCGAAAAATTAAATCCTTGCAACTTAAGCGCCCATCTTGCCAATCTCCCACTCAAATCCTTTTGGCCCATGAGCCATTTAAGGCTAGCATGGTCTGTGACTACAGTAAACGGGTGTCCTTCAATATAAGAGCGGAATTTCTTGATGGCAAGCACTACTGCCAAGCACTCCAGTTCAGTAACGGAGTAGTTTCTCTGGGCTCGATTCAATTTATGGGACATGAACGCTATTGGGCGCTCATCCCCATTATCGTCCCGTTGAGCCAAAAGACCACCTACTCCATACTGACTGGCATCACATTGGACAATAAACGGTTTACTGTAGTCAGGATGGGCAAGAAACGGGGCTGTGGTTAAATTTTTCTTTAAGGCATCAAATGCTCTTTGGGCATCAGGATTCCAAGCAAAAGATTTTTTCTTCGATAGAAGCTCCGTTAAGGGAAATGTGACTGAGGCATAATCTGCAACAAAGCGCCTATACCAGCCAGCTAGGCCTAGAAATTGTCGCAATTGCTTGACAGTTTTGGGAATGGGATAGTCCGAAATTGCCTTGACCTTGTCGGGGTCAACCATTATGTTACCGTTGCCTACCACATAGCCCAGATATTTCACCTTACTTAATCCAAACTGGCTCTTTTTGGTATTAATGGTTAGGCCAGCTTTTCTTAATAAAGATGCTACTTGTAAAAGGTGTACGATGTGCTCATCCAGCGAATGTGATACCACAAGTAGATCGTCCAAATATACGAAAACGTGGCTTTTCAAATCGTAGGGTATCACCTTGTCCATCAATCGGCACATAGTTTGTGGGGCATTACATAGCCCAAAAGGCATCCTCACAAACTGATATAGTGGCCGATTGGGGACAGTAAAGGCTGTTTTTGGACGGGACTCTTTTGACAAACTAATCTGCCAAAATGCGTCCTTTAGATCTACTTTTGATATTACATTTACTGGAGGCAATCGGGAAATTAAGCCATCAATATTTGGAATGGGGTAGGCATCTTTAATAGTGACCTCGTTCAACTTACGAGAGTCAAGGCAAAATCTGACTTTTCCTGGCTTTACCAAAAGAACACCTGGAGAAGACCAAGGGGAGCTATCAGCAACCTCTATTACTTTCAATTGCAACATTCTGTCTATCTCTTCGCATAATAATTTTTCCCTAGCTGGTGAGATAGGGTAATATCGCTGCTTTATTGGAGCTGCGGATCCCGTGTCTATAACATGTTCAATAAGATCAGTTGATCCTAGACCTTCTCTTTCAAAGGAGGGAAAAGCCGCTATGGCGGAACTAAGCTTCATTTGATCAGAAGAGGACAATTTTAGATAATCAGAATCAATTTCATCACAAGAAATTTCGTTCGCAAAAGACTGTTCAGGGAAACAGGACATTGCTTTTGTATCTGAGGGCGCAAATATTTTAAAACCAAATATGGTCCAGAAATCCATTCCGCAGATAACATCCTGTTTGAGAGATGGAACCAATAAAAATTCGACCTTATTTATACTGTTGCCATAACGAACCTCCAAAGAAATCACACCTACCACCTGTTGATTATTACCATCTGCTGTCTTCACGTTTCCTTTGAACCTAATTACCCCAGGAATCGATTCTTCTAATATTTTCTGACATAATTCACCCCCAATACAAGATTTATTTGCCCCACTATCAAGTAGGGATAATACAGTTCTATTTAACATACAAAGATGTAAGAAGGGTCTGGTATCAGATGTATTATTTTCCAAAGAAGAAATCACATAATTTTTTAATTTTTTCCTACTTGACCAAAATGTACGAATTCGACTAGTAGATCTCAACTTTTTTCTAGAGGGATTGGGTGTAGAAAATATTTCAGAGCGCATCTGCATGTAACGTAACAATCTCTCATGATATGGTATAATATTTATATGTTTTGGTTGTGCATGATTGTTAAAAGGGGTTTTAGTATTCAATATTTGAGTGTTTTTAAGAATTTTTATGGGATGTTCTAAGTTTTTATGAATTTTTGTGGGATTTAATTCGTTGGTCTTTTCGGTGGATGTCCGATCATTGTTCGACGGACATCCGAAATCAAGTTTTCCGGCCTGGGTGAACACTTGGGACATGATGGTCTATATGTATCTACGGCCCCGCAACCGTAGCAGAAGATACGTCTGGGAGCTAAACAGTCTTGGTAACGGTGACCCGGAGCATCACAATTCCAACATTTCATAATATTACTAACAGATACTTCGTTTAACTCATTCGAAAATTCTTCATTATTAATTTCATGTAATTCGGCTGATTGTTCCCTAATAATCTCGGAAACATTTGGTCTTGAATAACGATGTCTTTGAGATGAGTGAGACGATAAATCCTCAAAAAATTTCTCATGCTTCCTCGCCTCTTTTCGTAACGTAGCTATGTCCGTAATATTCAAATGTAATAGTTCATGACGCAATTCTGTTCTTAAATTTCTTAAAACAATTTCTACAAATTCGAGTTCGCTAACAGGGATTCTTAATTTATCACTTATATTCATCATTGAGTCTAAAAATGTATCAAACGATTCAGAACTTTTCTGTTTCCTACGGCGCATATCATCTTTAATATCGTAATCTGTTGTAGTATCTTTAAATTCTCTTCTTAGGGCATCACAGAGGTCAAACCATACTGGGGTAGTATCAGTCTGGCGATGAAACCTCCAGAACCATTTAAGGGCTTTGCCTTCAAAAAGGGAATATACGTGCTCAACTAGCAAATCAAAATTACCATTTAGGTGAATAGAGGTTAGGGTATTTACCCTATATATAAATTCATCGACAGAAATATCATCGTTTAATCCCGAATATTTTAAATGCCAATTGTTTATTAGGTTAGAAATTTGATGAGAAGTAAGAGTTGAGTTATCAGAATTGAAAGGTAGTGGTATTGGTCCACTACGTCTCTGAGCTTGTGGAGTTCTAAAAGATTGATCTGTTCTAAACGGATTATCACGCGGCCATTCGGGTTGAGGAACGGGTCCAGAATTTGAAAATGATGAATTATTTGTTCTCCTATTCAAGTTATTTTGTTCTTGTGAACTGGTGTTAGCTATATTATTGGAATTCAAATTGCTTCCTAAATTAAGATTTTGAATCATTGTCTGCAGCTCATTGGAAATAGTTGCAGAAAATTCTGCTCTAAAAGCATTTAATGATTCCGTAACAATATTGTGAACTCTTTGTTCGGAAATCTGATTATGGGAGAAATTTGTCGTACGCCGACGATTACCAGGAGTATGTATGGTTTCTAAGGACCCTAAACCTCGTTGTTGTTGTTGCTGTTGTGAATATAATCTTGTTGTAGGTCGATCACGAGGAATAGCTCCGCCTCTACTTCTAGAATTATAAGGTGCGGCTCGTGAAGGTAATGCAACTTGATCACTGGGATTCAATAGATTGCAAATTTGACGACAAACAGGACAAGTTTGGCTAGTTTCTAACCATTTATCTAAACAGGGAGAGTGAAAACTATGGTTACATTGGGTAACAATTTTATTTTCCGGATTTACAACCTCATTACAAATAGTACAGAGCACATGCTCGACAGTTTCTAGAGCCTCAGCTCCGGCCTGTTCAGGACTATGAGTAACCGGCATGATTATGTATAAATATTATAAAGAAGAATGTAGTGGAATAAAATGCCACAATTGATAAAAAAAATTAGGTGCTATATCTGGTTATTTAAATAATATTTTATAAATTGGTTGATTACTTTGTAGTGTAAGCAGAGTATTGGTTTCAAAATATATAAACATTTACATATAAATATAAATGTAAATATATAGTCTAAAAAAAAATAATGTATGTCAGCAGAAAATTTTCCTAGGCGATATTTTAAAGGGATAGAAAGAAAACTTGAAAACTAATTTCAATAATATTGTATTAAGCACAATTTCTAGTAATTTTTCCTACAAGAGAATGGATTCTCCAATACAAATAATTAATGAAAGAATTATTGTCATTGTTAATCATTTCTTCAAAGAAGGTAAGCAAACGCATCTTGCATTTAGCAAAAGTCCAAAAGTGAAGAAAAATGATTAAACTTTGACAAACAAAAGTTTTCAAAAGAAAAATAGAAAAACAATTTTATCGGTAAATAGTATGCACTAATCCGCAAATGTACTAAAATTTCCAAGATAAAATGTCAAAGAAAAATGTAGGTCACATCTAACATAAATGTAAATACAATGGTAAGTATCACACCTGAAGTGTTAATGCAAAAATCCAACTAATTATGTTAAGTATGACAAATTATAAATATAAAAAGAAGAGAAAGAAAAAAAAATTGATTTATGGAGCCTTTATATATTAAATGTTGAAGGTGTTGTTCAACTACCAATGTTCTTTGAAAAGGGCCCCATGTTGGGCGCCATTAAATTTCTGTAACGAACCTCTAGTACCCTACGGTTACCACTGGTCTGCACACCTAGCTTTGCTACGGACTTAGCTCAGGGATATGGGCGTAGGCTGTGGTAACTGTTAAGAGGTGAGTGTTACTTCAAATTTAAGATTTTTGTTTGTGTGCAGAATAGAGAAAGGAATGAAACGAAGAAACAGAGATAGAGATAGAATTTATCACTTAGTATATTTCTGCTGAAATGGGTGAATCGAAGTTAATTTTCACCTAGTCATTTATCCCTCCCAACCTTGCTGATGACCCTTATTTTACTTCAGCCCAATTAAAAAACTTCAACACCCTACAATCTACATTTCATCAACCATAAAAGAAAATTTAACTACTCATTTTTGTTTCATAAATTCATTATATGAAATGAAAAATAACATTTATTCTTTCCTTTTTCAATTAATCCATAGAAGTAATTTATCATAAAAATACAGATTTTACCATATATAGTTTAATAAAAAAATTAAAAAATTGGATTCTTTCCCATATAAATAAAAAAAAATAAGATAACTATAAGATCTCTAGAAATTTGTGATCTCAATGATCACTGACAAAACAGAATGCAAAATAAATTTACATACGTATATATAAATATGTAGCAGAAGAGTAAGTGGAAAACGAAGTGGGAATTGAAACTTTTACCATTTAAGAGCATTTCAATAACTTTTTTTTTTTTTTTTGTATTTTTTTTTTTGTTTAATTCATAATTACTTTAGTTTCTCAATTATTTCATTCATACTTTAGGTTTGTTTTAATTACCATATGTTTTCCCTTTACTATTATTTATATTAACGTAAAACAACCAAAAAAAAAAAATATTTACAACAATAAAAAAATTATTTTTAGAAACTTACATATTTTTGTTTATTGTCCAACGTAGTCAGCAGGCCTGTTGATTCGATGGATACGAAATTGTTGCTGTTGTAATTTAGGAATTAGGGTTTTCGGTTAAGGTTTTGCATTATGTTTTGTTAGTGGTTATAGGTATATATATATTTCTTTTAGGAATTTACAAGATTTTAGTTTTTTTTAAAATATAATCAATATTTAAATCCTTTTACTAGGTAAACAGTTTTCTTGTTTAAAGTTTTATGTTTCAATAGTGAATCTTAAGATTGTTAATATGTATATATTATTGTTATTATTTGTTAGAAATAAATTGTAATATAAAATTAAGAATATATGTTTATTTATAAAATAAGGTTATTTTTGTTTAATGTTATTTATTATTTTAATTGTACACCTTAATATTTAGTAAATAAGGATTACATATTGGAGTCAATTATTGGTTAGGGTTAAGATATTTATTAAGTTTTAGGTTATATAATCGGTTTGTTAGCAAATTAATTTTAGGATTTTAAGGTTTTTATATAGTAAGTTATTGGGTAGTTTTTTTTTTGGTATCAGATACTAGTATTTGTAATAGTGTAAAGATAAGTGTTAGGTGTTCATAGATCATCAAAAGAAATTTTGGTGATGTCGTAATTGCAGCAATTAACGAGGAAACCCACGCGGTTTCACCCCTGTTGAAGCAAGGTTTTGTGCTGGAAATTGTGTGAACATCTACTTGAGTTTCTCAGTTGCAAACGTGGTTAGATATATAGTTAGAGACAGGGTAGTTCTCTAGTTCTATGAGCGATTTGGAATCGAAGGGTGATGGCGTGTTATGTTGTGCTCAGCTATGCACTTTGAAATGAGTTTATTTCGGATAATTTGTGATATTTTCTAAAATAAACACTCTAGTTAGTGAAAAATCCCATTTGATGCAATAAGCTTAACAAAAAGACATGATACTTACTATTATATAAAATGTTCTGGGTGTATCAATACCTCCACGGTGATTAGGTAATCACCACGTGTGGGTGAGACTCCAATTTAGAGTCCCAAAACTATTATTTATTTGAGAATTCCCCTTCAATAAAATTTGGGAATTTAAAAAGATTTAATTTAAAACTTTAGAATTTGTTTAATGGAATTATATAAAAAAAATGTGTTACACTTTCACTTTATTTAATATCAATTCTCTTTAATGTAATGTAATATGATCACTCTGATGACTTTCAATAGAATGTTCTACGCGTTAATGAAAAAAAACTTGTGAGCAGCTTAGTTATGTAACACATATAACTAGCAGGTAGTAAAAAAATACTTGTTTGTAGTTACGTCAAAGTCTCCAAAAATTTTTATTTTGCTTTGTGCTACAATTTGTTTCTTTGATCATTCACAATTTAATAATTTTGTCTTATAGGTATGAGGTAAATGTGTTATGTTGGTTGACTAGCACTTTTAACACCCGTTAGATTCAAATCGCAATTTTCTATAGGTTTTCCAATACCACCCATCACAGATCATTAATCGCATGATATTTTAGTTTCTTATATTTAAATATATAGAGAAAATGAAAGTTTTTTCCTGTATTTTTTTAATTTCTTTTACGTATTTCTTAATAGGGGACCTTAAAGTTAATATTAAAAAAAAAAAAAAAAGAATGAAAACATTAGTAAAATTTCATAAAAATATGTTTTGTGTTATTAAAACTAACAAGTGATAAATGATTAAATGTGTAAAAATGTACTCAAATGTCAAACGAAGTAATTTAACATCATAAAGTACACGACAACATAACACTTTCTTCGTTCGTCATCTTTATTATTTCTTTCTCCAGCGGAAGAGGCCGGTTGTGGCATCTTTTGCCATCTCATCTCATTATAATAACATGGCTACAAACGGACAATGTTGCATTTCTTTTTTTTCGGGTTTTCCTTACAAACGCCTATAACATGCATCATTAGCATTTCAAAATTATGCCGTTTACTTTTGCCTGACTGCTGCCTACACCCAACTGGAGAAAATTCAACATGTCATGGAGAAGAAGAAGAAAGAAAATATGTATAAAAAAAAAAAACAAAGAACAACAACATTGGTTGTTGGCGGTACTAATGATGTTAGAGGAGATGATCATTTGATTACAAATTAAAAATACAAATGGTCACCAAGTTTTTCTTTCTTTCTTTTTTTTCCTATTATTAACAATACACTCAAGCTTAAAACTTCTAATTGTTGAAACAACAAAAACTTAAATCCCATAAATTCTTACTAATTTTTATGTATAAATTTGACTGTTTTTTATTATTATTCTATTTTGTTTAACCACATTCTATGAGCGTAGACAACTTAATTATGATTTGATGATCTTTTATTCTTTGTTTGAGCTTTCAACACCTGTCCACTCAATTAGAAAAAAATCTAAATAAATATTTATTTTTCACCTACAAATTTAATATGGTAGCGCATGTTCTAAGACTGCATGTTCTAAACAGCAGTGTTATAATATACACTGAGAGCAATTTGATGATAACATTGGGTTTATGTTTTTTAAGTGTAGCTGCATAGGGTGTATCATTTGCATATGCATATACTAGGGTCGGGAGCAAATTTTAAAATTAAATGAAATGAAAATTAAATTTAGACAATTTCGTTAGAATTGAAATTCAATTCGAGTTTTCTCGAAATGAAACAGGTGGCATCAATTTTACAGAAATAACAATACGGGGCATTTATAAATTTGTTTATACATGAAGCTTGAGACTTCAGTGTTTAAGTGAAGTTACCTGTTTAAATTCGCCTTGATATTTACATCAATTAATCATGTAGCAAATTTTAAAGTGTTGCCATGTTACTACCCAGATATCAACCAACATTTAAGCTTTTTTCTAAGTGTATCAAAATTTAGGCTAAATAAACTTTCATACTGAGTTTATCGTTTGATTTGAATAAGATTTTGTTTCTATACTTTTTTCAAACACACATTTGTTGTGGTATAATGCCACAGATCTCTGATGAAAATAAAAGATGAAAAAGTGAACTGCATCTTTAGGTCTTAAGATGATTATAGTTGCTGCTTTTGTTTTGATCTGGATATACATACATTCAAAATACGTTTGTAGTGTTTGTAACTGTGTAGGTGTATCTGAGGTGCTAGATTGGTGTTTGTTCTTACACAATTATTGCCTCCATGTGTAAAATGAGCATCATGCGGTTGTGGAGATTTTTCCATAATTATTATTTCATTCTTTCTTTTTTTCATTGTTTGTTGGTGTTTATTTGATTTTGATTCTACTTTTATGGCACGCTGTGTAAAGATTATAATTTCTAATAAAGCTCAACTTTTTTTCTTTTTTTGTATTTTATATAACATCTGTTTGTATTTGATTATATTAGATATGGGAAATTATTTCATCACGTTTCTTATTTCAAATAGTGTTATATTATTGTTGAAAATGTGTGACAAAATTTAAAGAAATTTTATTATGACGTTGGTAAATATTTATTTAAGAAATATTTTAAATGATTTGATAAAATCTTAATTAGGTGTTAGAACTATAGTTATATACATTGATTTATGTAATATGGAGTTTTACAAGTACAGGGGGTGCAATAATGTAAATAGAAATTTCGTTAAAAGTTTTTTTGTTAGTGTAAATTCCACAGTTAAAATGTATAAATTAGAGTTACCATATTATTTAAGATTTAACGTTTTTTAAACTATTTTAGCTTAAGTAACTTTAACTTGAAACGTATGGCTTAATCAGATATCTTTAATAAAATAAATCGAAGATCGAGAAAAGAGGATATTGTCGGTCAAGACCGACCATATGATACCCTACACCATTGTGTATGAGCATAAAAATTCGGGAAGGGGATTTATGTTGGACCTATGGCCAATTGTAGACCAACATATTTACAAAATGTAAATATAGGGCGATTCCCAGTAGTGGGTTTATATTGAAGTTTTGGTAAATTTCTCATAAAATTTTGCAATGTTGTTTCTACTTATATAAAACTTATTTGTATCAAATATTAACTTGATACTAGCATTCGTATGAGATTTATGCACGTTAAAATGATTTTCGGAAAAGGGGTTTATATGAGAGCTATGGTCAATCGTGGACCGATCATGATAGAATTTGGTACAAAGATTGACAGAACTTCTTTGCACCGAATTTCATTAAAATATTCTTATTTTTAAGGCATTTTTGAGTGTTGAAATTCTATTTCTGTGTGTTGTATGGGGGCTATGTGAAATAATGGACCGGTTCTTGTATCATATAAGTCCCACGTACCAAATTTCATTGAATTATCTTCAAAATTACGACCTGTACTTTGTGCACAAGGTTTACATGGACAGCCACCCAGCCAGCTAGACACACAGACGGACGGACATCGTTAGATCGATTAAAAAGTGACTCTGAGTCGATTGGTATGCTTTAAGGTGGGTGCTGGAAAACTTTTTCTATGCATTACAAACATCAGCACAAACACATAATACCCCAAGCACCTAAGCTTTCTAAATACTAAAAATGTTTTAATTCTAACAACATTTTCCCTTTACAATAAAACTTAAACAATAAAGACTAAAATTACCAATATTTTTTGGATGTTTAATCAAAAATTGGTTACGCACACTTGACTTTTATTATTTTGTAACAAAAATTTCATGGAAACTTTGTTTTGTCCAAAAGAAACATGTCAATTTAATAAATACATTTTTTACGCTTAACAATTTAGAAGTTACATCAATATGTTCATGATTATTAGGCATAACTAATTTAAAATAGATGTTTGCATAAAAAATAAATCCATTTTTTACAATATGACCTTTAAAGCTTAATTAAATAAAACAAAAGTAATGTTTATTGTTATGATTTGTAACAAATTTAAAAATATAAAACATAATTTTACATATTTTTCCCCAAAAAAATTTAATATTACATAAATATAACATTTGATATGCCTTGGACATAAAAATTCAGCTGGAGGATAAAAAAAACGGGAGGTTTGAGTACAAAGTGGCTATTTTTTACACATAAAAAATTAACAATGTTTGCAAACATTCATCTGGATATTATTGTCTAAAAAGAGGGAAAAAACACCCTGCTTCTGGTGATAAAATCTAAAAAGGGTGGGTTTTCATGTGGTTAATTCCAATTATTAAAAAAAAATAAAAATAAAAGATGTTAAAACTAATCACAATAGGCATAAGGAAATCCCGCACATATCAAAGGAAGGAAAACTATAATGAACTAAATGTCAATTGCATAAAATATGAAAGGGTGACACGTGGTAAATCAGGAAAACAAGAGCCGGCCAACTACATTTAAGTGTTTAATCGAAAATTTCAATGGCCTCACAGTTGTATGCTTAAACTTTGGAATATTTTAATACTATTGTTATTTAAAAGGTCTTAAACAAACACTTTCTAAATCACATTAACATCCCCCTCATCAAAATGTACTATAAATCTTAAAATTGAAAGGGAAATTGTTATTATATCCAGCCAATGTTTTCTTTTTTTTTATACATAAATTCTCGCAGGGTGTAACTTATTATAGAATTGATGAAATGAAATGATTGAATTTTTATCTTTCTTGGAAATTTTAAAGTGTTTTCTTCTATTTATGTGCATAGTATGTCCGCACTTATATATTTTTATGATTTATGGTGATTTAGTTTATTTTAATTAGGTTAAGAAAACTAATTTATTACATTAACACTTTCAACTTTTACTTTAACTCAATACAAAATCCATAAATCTTTTAATTTTGGAAATAAAATAAATAATAAAAACAAAAACAACAAGCACCAATCTTATTAAAAACTCATAAAAATTAGGTTGTGAAAAACTATAAAAAAAAATTAAACAACAAAATAAATTCTTTAATTTTCATTACAATCTCTCTTAAGAACAAAAGAAATAAAGTCGATTTTCTAGTTTTAAAAATTAAAAATTTGCATTAAAAGTAAATATTTAGGTTATGTTCTCTATCATTTCGAGCCTAAATAAATTCATCAACACACACCTTGGGACATCAAATTGTGAAAAGTCGTTAAAAACATTTTAAAGATCATTTGTATATTTGTTCTCAAGTTTATTTGTCTAATTTGACACTTGTTGTTTGTTAATGAAAACAAAACAAATGTGTTTAAGTACTTGTTATTTCTTGTTTTTTTTTTTTTTATTCTATTTTAATTACTTTTCAATTGACCCCCCCGTTGTGTTGATGTGGAAATTGATTTATGGTTTGTTGTTGATTCTGGTTTCTATTTTTTTTCGTTCATTTTTGTAAGTAAAAACTGCCACAAATTAAATAGTTTGTTGCCTCTTTGTTTTAAAAATAAATGTAAGACAAATTGTTTGGATAATTTGTCTACGATTTCCTATAAGTGTCTGTGTTTTCATTACAAATTCTCGAAATTATTTTTATTCAAGACACATTTTAATTTGCACGTCTTCTTTTTTTTTGTAGTTGTAACAATTGGTTGGTTGGTTGTCTGCGCACGCCTCTGAAAATGGCGAATATTTGATGTGACTGTTAAAATTCTTGGCTGATTTACGTCAAATTTCTTTTATAATAGGCGCCACCTCTTTGTTTAGCCCCTCTCAACTATTTAATGCTCTTGATTTTTATTATCTTTTTTTTTTTTTTTTTGATGAAAATAAAAAGTCTAAGATGGTGATATAATTTCTAGAAAAAATTAATTTAAATTAAACTTGAAAAGGAAAAATAAGTTTAAAAGGGAAAGAAATCTTTTCAAGAAATTCCTTCCTTATTGTTTTGAAAACAAAACAAAATCCGTTATTTTGTCTGCGATTTGTTTCCCATGGCAGATTTGAATTTAAAATTTATATCCACTTCACACCTTTAAGCTGCAAGCTTCCATATTAAGGTGTTATATTAACTAATTGTCTTTAATAACAAAAACATGTTGTGAATTTTTTATTAAATTTCAATATTAAAACAAAACCTGTGTCATTTATTAAATATAAATTTATAGTGATTTATAAGTTTACATACTTATTAATTTATGTATAAACTAACAGACATTTTTATATTATTAAAACAATACATATGTACATACCTACAAACATACTTATTAGTTTTAAATATAAAAAAAAAAAGGAAAAAAAAAATATATTTACTTTTTTAAAAAATCTTTATCAATTCATGTCATATATTTTATTCATTTATTATTTTGAACAAATTCTTGTCAGCACTAAGTAAATCAATCAGTTTGATATTTTTTTTTTTTTTTTTTTTTGTTTGAGGGGAAAAAAAATAAATAAAATAAAAATATAAGGTAAGAATTTGAAATTTTGATTTCATTAGTCAATTGATTGATTTGTTTGTAAAAACACAGACTGACAATTTAATTATAATTATTTCATGCAAATATCATAAATGTCATTGTTTTGGGGAAAAGCAAAAATAATAAAAATTCTTTCCATTTTTTTATTTATGTTAAAAACACGATTGCTTTGTTTAACTTAACAAATATATGTCTTTGGCAATTTGAAATATTTTCAAATTGTCCATTAAAAGAACTTTGACATTCAATAATATTGGTTGATCCTTAAAGTTAAGAATCAAACGTTAAGGTAGTCTTTACTTAACGGTTTTAAATTACTACTTAGTCTGTAACGCTGTGTCCAGACATGCAAATTTTTTATCATGATAAACATGAATTTTTTGTCTAAATTATAGATAATTTTTTATTTTTTTTTAAAAGTATAAAAAATTATGTCTTTTATAAAGCAATGTTAACGTCGAGCCTATACTAGACAAATGTTTATCAAAACAAATCTTTACAAGGTAACCTCAGTTCAATAGCAGGTTATTTTTTGTTTGTTTGTTTCATTCGATTAAGCTTTGGTGATTTTGGCGTTTGTCTTGATAAAAAAATGTCTAGTATAGCACTGACAACTTAGTATTGACGTTGCAAAAATAATTGTCTTGTCTTGATAAAAAATTATCTAGTTTAGACTCGCGGCAATTCTAAAAATAATGTAATACTTGGCAAAATGAAACAGGTGGAAGCAGTTCTGCAAAAACAACGATACGGCGAATTCAATAATTCAGAGAGTTTTACACTTCAGCGTGTAAGCAAAAAAGTTTGACAGTTCTAAGTACTCAATAAATAATTAGCTGATTATATGATGTCACCTGCTTTAATTCGCCTTGATGTGACCTTTATTTGCTACATTCAACTAAGTAACAGAAACTTTAGCCCAGCGTAACGTTTCAATCTTATTTTTTATTTTTTGCAACTTCTTTACATTTATCCCACTTTATCAGTAGTTATAACATTAATTTATCTCTAAAAATCATCACTTTTATTTTTAAATATACTTACAAACTAATTTTGGACATTCTTAAGACAAAAATATAAACAAAAAACCTTCTGGTTTATGATTCAACTTACCTAAAAAGATAAAGAAAAGAAAAACAGAAAAAATTAGTAAAAACAAATGTTAATGATAATCTAACTACAAAAGTTATTTTATTATAATAAAATTGTTAAATAAATTCTTAAGATAAAATTTCATAAATGACTATTCATTCATCTCAAACAACAAAAAGGTAGCAATAAAAAATATATGTTAAGCTTATTAAAAGCACTCAAGAAATAAGTGAAAGTTCATAAAAAACACACTAATGATGTAATTAATTTAAATAATTCTTGTAACAGTAACAACAACAACAACAACAAGATATTAATAAGCCCATAAACACTTTGTACCAAATCACACAACTCTTCTAAATAAGTATAATAAAATTCATTATAAATGATTTTCTAATGAAAATTTTATGTTTTACATGAAATGCTGCCGCATTAGAAAAATATTTAACTTAAGCATTAAATGATTTTCTAGTAATTTTCTAACACGCAAACAAATATTAAATGTTTAAATTATTATTTAAGCGCCTTTTGAAGGTAACACCCTCCTTCATTACAGAAGGCCAGACGAGACCAGAGACAGAACAGAAAAAAAAAGATCTTATGATCCGACTCATTTATACACAGAGCCAGAGGAAGTTGGTCGCGTGTTTTTTTCCTAAACAAAACGGGGAGACTGAGGTGAGCGTGAAATTTTTAAAAGGCGTTTCATGATAATTTGAAAATTTAAAACTGTGATGAATTTTAAAATTCAATATTGGTAAAGACATAGTAAAAGCTTCTTTTATTTACAAAAACAAGTTTTTTTTTTCTTTTTAAGTTTCTTGCAGTGTTTTCATGATATGCAAATGAATATTCAATTAATTTTCAAACATATCAATGAAATGTTAGTTTAAAATAGAAAAAAATCAAGTTTTCTATGCATATAAAACTATATGTATGTAAATTTTCAATTGCTATGTTTTTTTTCCAGACAAAGTTGGTGATTATAATTCATGTACATTGGCTATTTACAAAGAGGCGTTGATTCACTTAAAATGTAATTTTTAAGCCGACTGTTTCTTTTTTTTTTGTCCATGACTGAATTATGATCTTTAGAGAAGCAATGATGATGACCGCTGAACGTTGAGAGGAAGGAAACTTTTGGTAAAATTTATGGCTTAATTTTATAAATAAAGGAAAATAAAGACAAATTATAATGTTTAGGCTTAGAAAACTTTAATTAACTTTTATTTTTGAACTAGAAATGTCTAATATTTTTGTTATGTACCAACCCACTATTATATTTTTTTTATAATTTATGATGTAAAAGAAATATCTGCTATTCAATTAAGACTTTATATTTAATAATTTAATTGACATATTTTTTTAAGCTTTTTTTCTTTGTTATAAATTTAATACAATCATAAATAACAACTTAATTTAAACCGGCAAACAAAAAACAATACCGGCATTTTTTGACGTACATATCTAACTGCTAAAATACGACAATTTATTTTATTTAATAATAAATTCTTCAAAACGCTTGGAATTTAAGCAAAAAGTGGACAATAGAAAACTAGTTTAAAAACTTAATATGTATTATAAATTTAAAATATATACACATATACATACATATTTTTGTATAATATGTATGTTGTATATACAGTGGTGATCAAAATATTTTTAATTTATTTATTTATTTATTTAATTTATTTAATTTATTTATTTATTTAATTTATTTAATTTATTTATTTATTTATTTATTTATTTAATTATTTATTTATTTATTTATTTATTTATTTATTTATTTATTTATTTATTTATTTATTTATTTATTTATTTATTTATTTATTTATTTATTTATTTATTTATTTATTCATTTATTTATTTATTTATTTATTTATTTATTTATTTATTTATTTATTTATTTATTTATTTATTTATTTATTTATTTATTTATTTATTTATTTATTTATTTATTTATTTATTTATTTATTTATTTATTTATTTATTTATTTATTTATTTATTTATTTATTTATTTATTTATTTATTTATTTATTTATTTATTTATTTATTTATTTATTTATTTATTTATTTATTTATTTATTTATTTATTTATTTATTTATTTATTTATTTATTTATTTATTTATTTATTTATTTATTTATTTATTTATTTATTTATTTATTTATTTATTTATTTATTTATTTATTTATTTAATTAATTTATTTAATTTATTTATTTATTTATTTATTTATAAAATATATATGTTAATATAAATGTTAATTTCTTTATAAAAAGCCAGATATGTTTTAAATTATTAAAGGTGAATATGATTACCGTATAATTATAATAAATAATTAATTATAAATAATTATCTTCTTTTTAGTATAAGTTAATAGAATAGTTTTTTTGCGCTGAACAAAAAAAAAAAATAGGATATTTATGTATCAAATACAAAGTTTCAATATCAACTCAGTTTCGAATGTTTTGACCACTACTGTATGTTTAAAACAACTAACAATTTATTTGAGGAAAATATTATTAATAGTTTTTATCATATTTATTAACGTCTGCCACAAAATTTCAATTAAATCATAAAATGATATGAATATTAAAAACAAAAAAAGAAATTGCCAACCATACTATACTCATACACTTAATGTTGACATAAGCCAACATTTTTATATACATATGCATAAAAATGTATGTAAATTAATATTTTTAAGTTGATTTATAGAAAAAAGAAATCAAACATCAATATCACAGAAATGATTTAATGACTATATACCCCTATTAATAAAAAAGAAGCTTAAAAAAAAAAGAAAAACACTAGAAACTAACAATAATTTTCACACCAACTGTGCATCAACTTTGTAAACAAACACAGAGTTGTAAAAAAAGGTATGTTACTTTTTTAATTATTTGCATATACCATAACAAGATGTAACACTTTTTTATGTTAACGGTTACAATGTATGTATCAATTTTGTAGCACTTCTCTGTAAAACTATATTAAGAGCCACAGGTAATTCCGGACTAAGTTTGTCAAAAACTGTCAATAGAGTTATGCGTTCATATATGAGCTTCTAAGCATAACATAAAGAAAGTAGAGGAAACATGTAATAAAAAATCAACCACAAAACTGTAAACAAATTGCAAATTCATGTTTACATATTTATTGTATGTATATTTTTTAGTATTTATCCCATTTGTTGGCTAGTTTATTTTTATATGCAAAAAAATTAAATAAAAAAATATGAAAAATGTATAGAAATTGTTGTTAGTAAATGCGTAACAAATTGAAATTTTAATGTTTACAATATACTATATATTTTTATATTTGCTACTTCTTCTTCTAGTTTATCATCCTTGCCGTCTGTCTTGTCTAGTTTAACTGGTCATCATTTTGCACCAAGTTTCGCATGACTATTATTAATTACCTAAGCTGTTTAATATTTTTTTATTTTTGTTATCATTTGATAACAAAAATTGATTTAGTTTTTACAAAATGTAACTAAATATTAATAAAAGTCATATTTGAATAGTTATAAATCTTAAAAATTTCTTTTAAAAAAATAATCTTGAAATTTTACTGCATTGTAAAAAGAAAAACGAAAAGAAAACAATGAATTGAATATTGTAAATTAAATATGCTACTTTCAATTTAATTAAGTAGCAGAATATTTTATTTAATTTCTCCATTTTTATGCATAAAACTAATTTTTAAAGAAAATTTTAAAGCGTTCAAAGATGTTCATTATCAAAAGTCTAGTTAACTGTAGCTATGATGCCACACTAAGCAAAAAATAACGTTGCCATCAGTTGATAGCTTTTTAGCACGTGGATAAAAAAAGTTAATTAGTTTTAACAAAAATTTTCACAAGTTTCTTTTATTTAATCTTAATTTTAAAAGAATTAGTTACAAATTTCTAAAAAAGAAGAAAAGAATAGCAACAAATTTTTGAAAATTCTTTAGTTCAAATTAATTACAAAATAATTTTCATTTCAAGAAAGTTGGTTCTTTAACAAGTTTTATTTTTACATACCTACATATCTAATTTTTTCTAATACTAAAAACTTGGTAAGTAAATTAATGTTTATTTATGTGACAGTAAATTATTCAATTTAACTTTCTTTTTCGTTTCTTTCTATCTTTTTCTATTTTAACAAACAAATTTATTGCTTTCAATAAAATTTATAGCCCGTTCCAATTGCATTAACACTTACAAACATTTCTAATTTTAATTTTCCATAGAATTTTATTTTAATCAAAATAAAAAGAAAAAAAAACTAATTTTTATAGTTACATACATATATAAAACAAAAACTAAGTAAATGTCTAAAATGACATTTATTCTGGATTATGGTGTGAGTATTTGTAATCAAAACAAAATACATACATACAACACAAATAGTACAACTGAACTATGGAACTCGAAAAAAAAAAAATGAAAATGAAAACAAACAAAACAAGTGCACATCATCATAATGATTTATAAAGCGCGAAATTTTTGTTTAATAGCCATATAGCAACAACAAACAAAAAGCAAAAACAAAATTCAACAAGTTTTTAAATTGTATGTGTTATATTTATAAAAATATATTTTTGTATTTTTCGTTGTTGTTGTTGTTGTTGGCGTTTTTTTTGCATGTGCGATCAATGAGCCACTGACCTAAGACAACATGGTTTGCATTGCGATTAACACTGCGATTACGTTGAAAATTCATACAATTACATACAAATAAAAAATGAATAAAAAAAAAAAAAAAAACAAATTACAAATTAAATGCACTTACATTTTTAAATACACATTTTTATGCTTTTGTTATTGTGGCTGATGTTAAGAATTGTTGTCAGCTTGTTGTCCATTGAAATTAGTACTTTAAATAACATTTAGTTTAGATTCTAATTGCTATTTTGTACTGACTAAAATGGTTTAATTTCTTGTCACTATTGTTTTATGTTTGTGCTTCCTCAAATGTATTAGAAATAAATATTTTTTTTATTAGTTTTATACTGTCTTTCATTTACGGTAATAAGACAATGACAATATTTATGAATGTTTTCAAACAGATAGACAGTCAGCGGACGACTTAATTTATAGTTAAGAGTTTTGAAATTAATTGCTGTGCAAAACATTTTAATGCCCATATGTGTACATTGTACTTAAATGAATGAAAGGGATAAGGAGAATGACTCCTAGTATTTAGCAATATAATAATATATTGGGAAAATGCAATAGGTCGCGTTACTTGAACATTAATTGTGTTTAGTGCGATTAGGACCATTTTACAGCATATTTGTTTGAATTCGCCACTTTGAATAAATTCGCCTGGAGTAGGCTAAAGGCGTCTTCCGAGCCACCTTTTTCAGAATTCTGATTTTTATCATATTTTTAATGAATTTTTAAAAAAATATCTAGACTTCCGAATCTTTTTAATTTGTTATTACAGTAATAAAAACAAACTTTTGTAAACTTATATCAATGGACTCGGGTATGGGTCGGAAATGTTTTAAGACCAGTGCTGCATGCAAAAGCTTCTAAAAGGAACAATTTTAATCCAGAGAATAGGGTCTCTTATATACATACATTTTTGAGACGTTTGTTTCCTTTTCGTTCCAAAAATATTCTTAATTAAATGAAGTGTTTAAAACATTTGCAATATTTTATATTAATGCAATCAAAGAAAATGTCTTCTTTACCAAGAAATTAATATTTCTATTTCCAGCTGCAAATGTTTTGACCTCCACTGTATGTATATTTCTAATAATTTCTGAGCTCTAAACATTTTTTTATTCTGAAGAGTATTAAAAAATTCCTACTCATTCGAAACATTTTCATGCGTAAACCGATTGTAACTCGATTCCAAAAGTGAAATCCTTTGAACTTGTATGATTTATAAATTTAAATTCGAAAAACCCCTTCAGAATATAAATTGTCTGACCATGTATATAACAATTTCAAAAGTTAGTTCAAATCTTTTTTGATAAGTGCATCGTTTAAGCATATGTTGTAACCCAGCAAAAAAAGAACTGAAAAAGTCATGATTTTAACATTGTGTTATCATTGGAAGGAAGCACTTAGTGGTGAAAAAGAGCTGCAGAAGTTCTTTTTTTAACCCATGGTTGTCATTGGTAGGATGTTCTTCTTTTATACTTCTTGTTCATTTCTTTTGAAGTACTTCCCTTAAAACTATGTTTATAAACTTGTTTAACAAAAATTCCGCTTAAGCCTTATTAAAAGATAATAAAAATGCTTTAAAATTTGTCAAATTTTAATTTTGTTAGAAATTGTTACCTTTTTTTCCCGCTAAAAATTCATTTATTTTCACTTTTTTGGAAGTAATTTTTAAGAACTTCCAAAAAAGTTTTAAATATACACTTTGTTCAACTTTTGAAGTTGTGAAAACGTTCTTTTTTTGGAAGAACTTCATCGTTTTTTGCTGGGAACTGAAAACCCTTAGCATATATTGAAGTTGAAATCTCTACAGTTAATGCGATCAAATGTATTTATCTGCTCCGCCGTTGCTTACTGCTAGTTTTGAGGGAAGGGAGATACAAGAACTTTTTTTGATAGCTTTCCAAAAGAAACCGTTATTTTAGGTGTTGAGTCAGTACAATATTAAAAATGCTACCAGGTTAACGTGATAATCATTGACAATTTATTCGTATGTCGTATCCGATTATATCTATTATTATAAAAGTTTTCCACTTGGTACACATTCCCTTTGTGTGGAGAGTTTAACATGTGACATTTCTTTTTAAACCCCGTTAAAGAAAATGGTTAAGTGAAAACAAATTTAAAATTAACCATAGACCTTATTTACAGTTTCGTTTTTTTTTTCCAAAGCTTGACATCTATGAGGAAGAAGGAATATTATATGTACAACATACAATCTGTATGCAGGCTAGCTGGCAGACAGACAGACAGACACTATCAACAAAATGACACTCACTTGTCTGGCGATAAGTCATAGAGAGTTATCACTTGTCATCAGTCTGTTGTTGTTGATGTTTGCAAAGTTTCGAGCAGAGGTTGTAGGTGGGTTGATTGGATGGTTCACTGGTTTGTTTGTACGTTCGTATGCAGTTTTCTTGTTTGTGTATAAATACAAGCTAAAGTGCTGTGTGTGCACTGAGGATTAAATAATAAATCCACGTGCTACTGTATACAGTAAGTAGAGCGTAGTGAAAATGCAAAAAAAAAGACAATAAAAAAAATAAATTGTTATTTGTATATAAAAAGAATTAACGACCTTTGCTTTGCATTAATATTTTTTTTCTCTGGAAATGCATTTAAACAATTACAAAACTATTAAGTTTAAAAGAAATGATTTGTTGTTCTAAATATTATTTTATTTTCACCTGGTAATTTGAAAAAAAACATTTTTTTTAAGTCCTCCATATATCTTTTTTATATACAAAATAATAAACTATATGTGTGATCTTTTGACATTATTTGTATTTAACACCCTCCTCCCCCTACCTTCTTGTTTATTTTAGATATTTTTTTTTTTTTTACAATATTGTAAGTTTTTAAAATCAGATGTTCAAATGTCACTTTGACATGTGTATTTTAATAGAATAACAACTAAATACATACGTGGTACCAAAAAAAAAAAAAAAAAGGAAATATGTAGACTATAATTCTAAAAATAATACCTCCTCATACAAATATGGTGTTAATACATACAACCATACATGTAAAAAGTATGACACTCAAAGTTCCTGGATGTCAAAATGTACTCGTGCCATATCGTATCACAGCAGCATCTTTGTTGTAAACAAGCGCCTAGATACATAGATGTGACAATCGTTGGGAAAACCAACAACAAACAGCGACAAAACAAATTATAGTGTTGAAAACCACAGCGGCACAACTTGGAACATATTGACAACAATGTATGATAATTTTTTATTTTGGGGTTTTCTTTTTTTCCTTTCCTTAAAGCCGGCAACAACATTGTTGTTAGAAATTGTTATTTTGTTTAAAATTCTATTTTAATGGGATTTTATTTTTATCCCTAAATATGTTTGTTTAATTTTTTTCCATAATTTACAAGTACAAACCTTAGAATTTGTTTATTATACTAATTTAAAGAAAAACAAATTACATATTTATTAGGGGAAATGAATTCTTTTGTAATGAACCGCCCAAAAAGTTTGGGTAAAATATTTTAATGGTACTTTTAAATTGTTACTTAAATGTATGGAAATTATTTATGTTTACAAATCCCTTTTTGGTTGCAAGCCATTTTAAACTCAATATAAATTTAACTTAATTTTATTTATTTTTAAAAAGTGAAAACAAAAACAAGTTTATTTTAAGTTTATTTTCCTTATACTTCTACTGTTTAAACAACCTTTAATTTCACACTTGCCACTTAATGCCACCAAGAAGAGCCAAGTAAACAATCCACCACCACCTCCTCACTAACAAACTAAACTTGCCAACCAGCCAACCAACCATTATTATCAACATCATCCTCATTACCGTCTCCATATAATACATATTGCCAACGTGTATGTATCATCTTTGTTTGTTTTGAATTGTTGTTGAAAAAGAATGTGAAATTGTTGACAGTCATAGTATGTAGTTGTGACATATTTAGTGCTGTCATAAAATTACAATGTATATTTAAGTGTCGCATTAAATTGAGATAATAGTTTACAAAATGGACTTTATGTGACAAATTTAACAGGGCTTAAGAAATAAAACTAGTGAGAAATTTTAAAAGACTTAAACTATTCATTTCTTTAAGTGAAATTAAAATTTTATGTGGTTTTGTTATTTTATAGATATATTCTTAAGACAAGTTTTTTTTTTTTAAGTTGTAATAGGAAAGTTTAAAGTGTTCAAAGGTGGCAATATTTACAATGATCATTAAGAAGGAATAATCAAGAATTTTTTTTTAGCAAGTATATACGTATTACGTAATCTGGTCCTAGATGTAGGTTTTTCAATTTAGTATAAATTGATTGACAAGGGAATGCTAAACCAGTAGTTACAGGTGCACAAAAAGCCTTATGTTTTAGAAAAAAGCTAAAAGTTATATCTGAATTTCTCGCGAGACCTCCATAATAATGGAAAATTTTGTTATATCATGATGAGTCCAAACTCATCTCCTAAGGTTTCAGATTGAGAAATCAATGTTATATGTCCTATAGGCAAAAAAATTTTAAGTACCCAACTGCAACAGTGAATGGTTCAATCTATTGCATCATTCTCGTCCTCATCTACTGAGATCTTCTTAGCTTTGTGAAAGAAAAATATACCACTTAACATATATACTACATATTATGTATATAAGTATAAATGGTGTTAAACTGGAGCTGTGATGCCAGTTTAGCCTTTTTAAGGCTAAATCTAGCCTTTTTATTTTGCTTTTAGCCTCAAATTTTTTGTTTTAGCTTCTAGCTTTTTTTCTAGCCTTATTTTATTCTTAAAATTGCCTTAAAAATGCTAAAATTTTAGTATTTTAACAAACAAGAAAATAATTTTTTAATTGTTTTAATTAATTTTGTTTTAACAGAATCATCCATTTAAGCATTTTTGTATACTAATTCACACAAAAAATCGAAATTTTCAATTTCAAATATTATATAACTCATTTTATGGTCTAAACCACTTACTTACAAAACATTAAGTATTTTTTCATATGAAATATAACCCAAAATTTGTATTGGAATTTTGTGAGCGATTTTCATTGGCAGCCGTTCTATGTTTTATTTTTAAATTTATTATAATATCTTTAAAAAATATCAAAAAATTATGTAAAAAATATGATTTTTTAAATAAAAAGAGTAGGGGAGACTGGGGCAGCTTCGGCTTTAGGTTAGCTTCGGCAATGACGTTTTCGATATGAAGCAACCATTGTGCATCACTAACTATTTATGTAAATGTATCAAAAAGCTTAATAAATAACTCACACGAAATTTGACATCTCTAGCTTACCAACTGACTTAGATGCAGATGTTTTAGTATTTTTGCAATATTATTGTGTTTCGTTTTAAGGGTTAAAGAAATATGTTTATTTTTCATTATTTTTATCCAGCTAAAAAATGAATACTTAGTTGGCTCATAACCAACACCTAATTCTATCTTTAAATGAATTTTTAATATTCAATTGTTTGTAAGAACATGATAGACGAATGTGCCGAAGCTACCCCGGCGTGGGGCACATTCAGCAAAAATTACTTTTTCTACTAATTCCCAAAAATAAGTAACCAATACTAAGTATTCATAAAATGTTGTACCAATATATTATTGTTCAATATCCAAGGATAACAAGAAGCTATAACATTTTTAAATCTGTCGAATACATTCTTAGATTCAGACCTTTAAAAAAAAGGTGCCGAAATTGCCCCAGTCTCCCCTATAAGCTTTTTCTGGCTTTATTTTTTGGGGCATTTAGCATTTTCTGACCTTTTTTAAAGTCTAATTTAGCCTCTTTTTTTCTCACATCCTGGCAACACTGAACTGGAGGTATATTATATTTATGTATTAGCCAATGGATATTTCCAACTATTGGATTCTTAGTTACATAATTATAAAAAGTTTCCATTTTATAAAATTTACTATAATTATGTTGCCAACTTTATTATATTATAGAACATAAAGATTTCTGTTCTAACAATAAAAAGTTTATTTATCCCTATTAATTTCTTGACATCTTTATTCAAAATTTATTTATTTTTATTTTAATTTCTCAGAAATTCTAAACCAACTTGAAGTGCTTAAAAATTAAAAACTCATTTTTAAATTTTGTCCATTAAATTTTACGACAATTACCAATGATCTTCTTCTTCTCCCCAAAGGCATAATAATATATGATTTTTGACCATTAAAACTGCTGGTCATAATTGTTTTTCTTTATTTACCCCAAATAAAGTTGATGTTTAGTATAAATATTACCCTCCGACATAAAGAAAATTTCATAATTAAAATGTTCTGTAGTAAATTAAGTGTCTTAAAGAAACTCTGCAGGCATTTCTGACAACGACCCATGGAGAAAAATTAATAAATTTAGACGAATTTCTGTTGCTGTTAAAAAGAAACTATTGTTCTTGAAACAAATAAATAATATACATAGTATACACTCAGTGGTATTTGTTAAATTGTTGGGGAAAATAAGCTTTTAAATACAATACAATCATTAAAAAATTACGAAGAGAAAAATTATGATTATAATTTTTGACAATACATGAAAAGATGACAGATACAAAGAAAGAAAGAAAACAATAACAGCCACTTAGTAATAAACTTATTAAGTTTTAAATACTTAAATGTTAAACCATAAATGCAACCAGAACTGATTTTATAAATATCAACAAAAACACACAAAAAACAACAAAACTTGCCTAAGTTTTTATGTAAATATGACGGTAAAACTTGTTTGATTTTAGAGTCACAATAACCCAGAGACAATGTTAATAGGTATTTATGTTTATTAATAAAAATGTTATAATCCAGTTTATATACATTTTATTGTAATATATAAATATATATATTTTTTTTTTAATTTTAATAAATATATAGGTAAATATATTTTTCTACTTGAAATATATGTATGTTAAGTCATAATTTGGTATGTTAAAAACAGTAGATAGATATTTGTAATTTGTAATAGAGAGAAAGTCGTGACTTAAAATGTCATATCAACATGAATTTATTCAAGTTCAATATTTAAGCATAATATTTCGAAAATAAATTTAAAAATTTTTTTTATTATTAATTTTAAACAAAAGTTAAGTTTAGTGTTATTTTCTAAATATTTATTAATGAATTAATGTGCTAGATATTTAATAAAATCTATTAACAAATAAATAGTAAGATAACATGCTGTTATTTTATAAGACGGTAATAATTTTTTCTTAAAGAAAATAGCACTCTGGCTATATAAAATTTAAAATAAATAAAATATATTCTAAAAAAATAACAAATGTATTAAGTTTTTTTCTCATAAACTTGTTAAGTTTATGATGTTTGTTTTACACACTTGTTTTAAATTGTATACTTATGTACAGTTTTATGTATGAGCTTTATGTTTTTTTCATTTGCCATTTGATCTTACTATCAAATTTATTATTTTTATCATAGAAATTTGATATTTTTTTTTTTTTGTTCTTTTGTATTTTTGTATTTTGTGAAAACTTTATTAGTATATTGAACTTTTTCGCTGTTCAAGAATTTATTTGAAAATTCTTTATTTTATATATTTTTATTTTAACACATTTGATTCTAAATTTTATTTTTAGTAGGTCAAATTTCTTCATAAAATTTAGCTTTAAAATTAAGCTTTATTGACAACCATGTCATTGAATTTAAAACCATTTTAAATGTTTGTTTTATTTATTAAATGAAAGATAATTTATTGAAATGTTGCATGTTAAATAACGTTTCTTAACATGCAATTCTTCCATACCAAGTTGGCAACGTATGTTTGAATTAGAAACAAGATTTTAAGTACATATTTAAATACTTTAAATCAGGAAATTGTAACAGAAATTTATTTAAAACTTGTAGTTAATACTTATAATAATAAATCAAAGAAATTAATTTATATAACTAATATTTCTAATTGAATAATAAATCACGATATTTTTTTTAATTGCTTGGATTTTTATTTTTTTATTTTTAGATTCTGTTTGAGAATCAAATGAATTTAAATGAATTTTGAAAGTAAAGGTTTTTGTTTGTTACTTTAAAGAATATAAACTGTTGGAAAAATAATAGTTATTTTTATTATTGATTAAATAAAAAAAGAATCACTTCAGATTCTTTAATAACATCCCCAGAACTAGTGGTGTCACAACCAATTCTGACACTAATGGAGTAGATCTTTATTGTTGTGATTCTTAATTTGTTTTAAGGAATATTTTAGAGAACTAGTACTTAAGAACTAATTCTGTATGACTTCTACATCACTTCTGAGAACAAATTATTGGTTCTCGAATGACTTCCTAGAACTGTTTAAAAAACTTGTATAACAAATTCCAAAAATTAAAAAAAAGAAAATAGAGTATTACAAAATTAAATTTATTTTTAAAGTGGCCTTAAAGAAAAAGCCCATTAGAATAAAAAAAACAGGTTCTGAAACCATTCTCTTTCGCTTCTATAAAACTAATTCTGAATCTGACAATTTTAAACAAAAATCATTGATTAAAGAACTAGTTCTAAAACAGTTCCACAGAATGGGTACTGGCTAGCTAACACTTCCATAGAACTAGTTTTGGAGGTAACAATTTCAAAAAACAAAAAATCATTGGTTGTAGCGCCAAAGTAGAAAAAGTACAGGCTATTTTCATGTGTTCTAAAACTAGTTGTAGAACTAATAAAATTTTTCCTCGGAATGTTTATTTTATTATCTCATTAAAACAAAAAGTATTTATTAAATAAAAACTTATTAAAAAAAGATATGTATTAATAAAATAAGTAAAACGTAAGAGTTTAAAACATTTATAACTCTTAAAATGGTTAAGAAAAATTATTAAAAATACATAAAATGTTCAGTGTTTAGTTGCATATCTATGGATTTTCATTACTTCCAAATAGCTCTTGGACTATAATCTTATCAATATAGTCGTTGGTAATAGATTTCCCTTGCTACTCCAAACCCACGGTAAATTCATCGCTTTTCGGTGTACTTTATTACGTTTGAAAGTATTCACATATTCTTTGAAATCTTTTTATTATTACAAGAGAGACATTTATTACATTTAGTTCAGCCATAAAAATTATAATCATAAAAATTAATAACCTAAAATTATGCCTTAAAAAACTGAATTAAAACTATTGAAATGTAACAAATAATTTTAATTTGTCTTCATAAAATACGAAAAATATAAAAATGATTAAAAGATAATGTGATTACCGTTATTTTAAAGCATTTGTTAGTGTAAATTGTTTCAATTAGAAAGTGAGAAAAAAAGAGTTGCAAATGTTTTGAATACTTTAATTTCAACTCTATTACCAAATAATCTATAAATAAACAAAATTGTTTTTCAGTTGCTAAATAATAAAAAATAAAATAAGTTTTAAAAGATATTGAGAAGCTAAAAATAAATGCAGTTGAAATATCATCTCAGTTCCGAATGTTTTAGAATTTGTTACAGAAGTATCTTGAATACATATTTATACTATTAACACTATTTTTCAACTATAAAATCCCCCCAAAAAAATTCTTTCTCTGTCTTAACAAATTGTGAGCAAATTATGTTAATGACTTTCACACCGAAAGTCAATTCATATATCAAAGAAAAGTCAAGATAAAATAAAAAGAAAAACAATCCTTAGGAATGTTTACAAATTATACATTCTATTCAACTAAGAAAATACTAACTAATGATATTTAGTTAAACTTCAGCGCGCCGCAACTAAATGAAAATTTCATCTAAACCGACACCAGGCCACCCACTTGGACGCAGTGGAGCAATTGAGTGAAGTATTAACTCAACTAACTTGAGAAGCATGAAATCGCACTAAACAACCAACAATATAAATTTACTTTAAAAAAATTCACAAACACACATAATTATTCATGGTTAGGCGAAAATAACAACAATCCTTATGATTTCTGACATAAAGACAGACTGAGTGATGAGTTTTTGTACACTTTATGGGAGGCATTTGCTAAATTTACGTACTTTTCTGACTTCCTTATTATTTGGCAGTTTGTGTGTATGTGTGTGTTCTTTTGTTGTTGGTTTTAAGATAAATACTAAAAATATGCTAAGGCCAAATAAATTCAAGAAAAAGTGATTTAAATGCTAATGAAATTACAGATATCAGAGTTGAATTTCATGCAAATTGTTGAAAATTTTACAATAAATGTTTTGTTTTCATTTAATTTGCATAATTTTCATTTATTTGATGAATAGAATTCGTTTTTTATTATGATTATTATTATTATTTTTTTTTTTTTTTGTTAACAAATTATATTCTATTCTAATGAGTGTCATCAAGGTTAACAAAAGTTTCATCAAATAATTTTTCTTTTAAAAAAAATTGTGTGGGTGTTTGTTTGTTGGTTTGTTTGTGGATATTGTTGTTACAACAATGATGTTTGTTAACTTCACGCTTTTGACGTTAAAACTAATGATGAGTGTTTAATTATAATTTCTTGTTTGTTGTTATTATTATTGTTGGCCAAATTATGTTTTAAAAAATGAGTTAAAATGATAAAAATAAAGTGAAGACAAGAAAAAATCTTGTTTAAAGCATATAAAAAGTTTAGAGTGAAAAAAAATTATGCAATTTCTTTGTAAGAAAATACCCAACAATTACAAATGTTTTTGATGATTGTGTAGATATGGTTGTTTATATGTTTGTATTCATTCATTTTTTTACATTTAACTACAACTACAATTCCCAAATGGTCAACTCACGATTTTTTTTTAGTATCAACTGAACATGAGCCAAAGTGTGTTGTTATCTTGGCTAAAATGAAAGTAGGGGTAATCACATATAGCTACAGGAAATTGTTAAAAAGATTAATTTGTCAACTACTGCTATATTAAGTAGATAAATTGAATTATCTTATCCTTTAGTGAACTAAAATTTCATGAAAAAATTAGATTTTTTTTTGCAAATTGTTACGCGAATATCCTTACTTTTAGCATTGTGGCACACTTACGCTGAAGTGGAAAATTCACTAGGTTATGTTTTTTTTTTTTTCATTCAGAAATAAAAAAAATGTTTAAGATTTCATTATGTCAAAATGTCTACATCAAAACTTAATATAATAATAAAAAAACTCTAAGCAGCCGCATAAATTATACATTGAGATAAACCAAGCTAACAAACAAAGATTTAAAAATAATAAAACTTAAATCGTATTAAATTTCAAATTATAAACACAATTTCCACGGTAGCCAGCCAGGCAGCGTTGTTGATAGGCGCGGTATTAAAGCCAAAAAAATTAATTTGAAAAAAAAAAAAAAATGGCCAAAATGATTACCGGCTTAAAAAGTTTGCGTGAGCTTTTTTTTTTATTTTATTCAGACAACCTTGTTTACTACCACTGACTGACTAGTATCGTATTCAAATATTGCAAGATTTTCCAGAGTTTTTTTTTTTCGTTTCTAAATTTTTTGCTCTCTAGCCATTTGTTGTATTTGCTAACATGAATTAAAATTAACAATTTGTCACAACATGGCCGTAAAAAATTTCAAAATTATTTGAATTTTTGCATAATTTTGTAGCAACATAGACACGGTTGCAATCAAATGACACAACATGCAATTTGATTTCAATTATTTTTTTTTTTTTTTTTGTTTCAATCAAACTCTCGCTCTCTGTTTATGTTTATGTGAAAAGATATTAAAATATATTTATGTGGTTTTTCTCTTCAAATATCTACGATTAATGTTGGGTAATTAATTTTAAATGACATTAAAACTAATAATGTGCAATTTTATAGGTGGCAACATTTTTCAAAGTCAAATTTGTAGTTTCGTCTAATCAATCATAATAAAATGAAATAAATAAAATATTTAATTGGAAAATATTATGTGTATATGACTGAGAAATTAGAGTAAGAAATTTTGTGTAATTGAATTGTAAGTATTTGCAACATAGTGTTAAAGTTGCTGCTAAATTATGAAATGTCAGTCTGAAGAAAATGACAATTAATTGTATTAAAGGAAAGTAGACAAATTTTATTTCTTTTAAATTTAAATAATATAAATGTAAATTTTTTAAACTATTTAATATTATTAAATATTTCTGTGAGGTTAATGAATTTAAATTATAATTGATTAATAAATCAAAATGTCATACATATACCGTCCTGCACTCAAGATGAATTGGTGTTTATAAACATCATGTTCAAACATCTTTTTCTAAAAGTTTATACGATCAAATATGTTTTAATATTAATATAAGCCGTCTACTTTTAAATTAATTACGTAGGTTGTACAGGAGAAATTTTTTTATTATGACAAACGACAAATTCTTATTTATATTATTGCGGCGTTTTGATATAAATGTAACATAGTGTCTACAATAGACAAATTTTTTATCAAGGCAAATATCAAAATCAGTGCTAATCTATACAAGGTAATCTTAGTTAAACAGCTGATTATTATTTTTGGTTGTTACAGCTGTCAAACTGCATATATAAAAACAATAATGAATTCGCCATATTGTTGTTTTTGTGCAACTGCTGTCACCTTCCATGAATTCGCATTAATTTTGACGTTATATAGAAAATTGTAAATTTTAAAACACGACAATATAGATAGAATTTATTACGTAGTATCTGTATTAGACAGTTATGGAAGATAGAAGCAGTTGTTTTTATATATGTAGTTTGTTGGGTGATCGACTGGGTTTTCCAACCGATTTTAAACCTTTTTTTTTTCAGTCAATGTGCTGTCAGTTTTTTTAAAATATTCATTTTTCGAATGTCGAATAGACAGGTTTTTTTTTTTTTAACACAAAAAACCAGTTTTAAAAATAGCTTTTTATTTCAAAAAACATGTACTAAGTACACTGATATTTGAATCGAATTTTAGGAATATTTTTTTTTAAATATTTATAAATTCTGATCTCTTATGTTTAAAAAATATAGTTTAAGGTTTAATCGAAATGAAACAAATAAATAAGTCATAATTATCCTGAGTGAAATTTGTTTTATATCTTGTAACACCGGTAATATTTTTCCACCCAATTTAAATGTTTTAGTGGTGCTTTTGATCCAATATTTTTTTTTACTTTTTAAAAAAGTTTGCAGAATAGTTTCAATAAAATTAATATACGCTAGAATTATCGTAGTTGAGAATGATACGGGTTTGACAGACAAATGATGCCATACTATTCACAACTAAAAGTCTCCTGACTTCTCAAGAAACAAACGAACGTTTGATTTTGAATGCTTTGTCTGGGTGTAACTTTTATATGTTTCAGAATCTTATTTATATCTATATTTTTTCATATGTAACGAACGAATTTTTTCTGCCTTTTCTTTCAAAAATCAACGCGCATCTTTTTTAAATAATTGTAAACTTATATGGGGTTAAAAGAGAAAAATTGTCTGGACGCCCTAATATTTATGAAATATTGAATACTTTTAAGTGGAATTAATGTCCAGGAATTTATCGATTACACGATATCTTATATGTTGGTGTTGCATAATCAGTGCATGAATAGCGTCAGTATATTTTAGCCTTCACAAAATTTATTCTGGAGCTAACAGTATCCATGATTGGATTTCGCATACTAGCGTTATAAGATGGCCCTCTATGGAGCTTAATTTTTATAAGTTAATTGGAGTTAAAAAATATATTGTTTTTCAATTAATCAATATCGAAAGTTATAAAAAATAATTGCATGAAAGTTTCTTATTGTAAAATTAAATGCCTTAACAAAGACAATTTTTTAAGTTACTTTAGGATACAGAAATAGCCTTCGCATAAACAATTTTCAGAGAACATAAGACCTTAAAAACATCATATTATATGATTCCGTTGTCAGATCGAATGCTTTTTGTGCAGTTTTGCTGTTTCGCAAAACATAAATAGCACCCCTCGTATAAGATTTATTGATATTTTTTAGAAAAGGTAGTATTTTTCTGGAAATAGTAACTTCTGTAAAAAACAGGTTAACCGGTTTTTCTAAATTTCAAAAAGTGCAACCGGTTTTTTCAAAATACCAACTATTCGAACTATTCGAAAACCGGTTTCTCTAAAAAGTCGAATAATCGATCACCCTAGTAGTTTGACAGCTGTAACTAAAAATAATCTGTTTAACTGAGGTTACCTTGTATACATTCGCACTGATTTTGACAGTTGTCTTTATAAAACATTGTTTAATATAGGCACTACGTTAAGACAATGTTTTCAACTCTGAAGCTTTGACGACATTTGCTTGATAAAATATTATTGTGAACACTTTTTCTTTGTTTTGTTATGACATACTTTTCCCCTATAGCCGATAATGATAAAACATTTTCTCAAATTCTGACAAAAAAATTTACATTTGTCTTGATAAAAAATTGTCTAGTTAAAACGACCAGTTAGTGTTATTTTAAAGTATTTTTATAAAAGCTTAAGTGAAAACCTTAAATCAGTTTGCAATATAGAATTAAAGTTCCTTTAAAGCCGGAAATCGATTGTTCAATATTACTCACTCCCATTTTTTTATTGTTTTGCACAAGATGTTTATTTAAACGTTTAAAATTGATTTCACAATATTAAGGCGTAGACAACCTAAAAATCCATTTTTTGTATGTTGAACATTTTTGTTAATTTTTTGAACATCTTGTGTTTAATTAATAAGAAAAACATTTTGTTATTTTTTAAAAGGTCTGTGTTTTATTGTAACTTGTTCAATTGACCATTTAAATAAAAAAAAAAAAAAAATTTAGTAGGTTCATTTTTATGATGGTGTCTATCTTCATGTTGACAATTTTAATTAAATAAAAAACATAAAAATATACGTACTTTGTTTTTTCTGTTCAATGAAACCTTAACACTGAACTTGTAGTCTGGGAACAACAATTCAACTCAATGTGTTGGCTGTTTGGAGTTTTTTTTTCAACTTGTTTTTCTTAATTTTACCAAACAGACTTGATGCAATACATACATACAACATATATTTAATATAATTTAACCGTGATCTTGCCAAATTGAAGTTGATGTTCAACTTAATTAAACTGACATACATTTTACGAAAACTAAAAATAAAGTTTTTTTTTTTTTTTTTTTTGTTTTTAGAAAAACGCCTACATTTTTTTTGAAAAGCTTTAGACAGACCAGGAGTATTTTTGTTTGTAAACAAACAGATAGACTTTCAGATTGATAATTTTTTTTGAGAAAGACTAAGTTTTCAATATATTTTCAAACGTTAAAAAGTTTTGCGCTTTAAATTAGTTTAAAGCGTTTCTTTTTAAATCAATCATTATTTATAATAAATAAAAAAAAAAAAAAATAATAATTTTATTTTCATCCTTAAATAAGCGTCATGACCAGTAGTATTAAATAACCTATATTATTTAAAAAATTTTTTGTTGCCAACTGTCAAAAATGTTTCTTCAAAACAATTTTGAAGCTTTGTCACAATTTTGATTGTTGTTACATATGTATGTATGCATGTGAATTCATTTCAACGTCTTGTCATTCCAAAGCGGCTTAAATACTTAAATCCTATTGTTGTTATTACTTGATTTTTTTAATAATTTAATGAATAAAAAACATAACAATAGTAAATAGTTAAAAATAGTTTTAAAAATGAAACAAAAACACAAAACCCATTGCCTATGGCGCTTAAACTCATAATTCACATTATTTTCCTGTCTACTAACTGACAAGCGGTAGTTTGTTGGCTTTGAGAGTTAGAGTTAAGTATAAAGATCTGTTTAAACGTATAAAGACTTAAATATTTTTAATAAACACTTAAATAAATACACTAAAGTGTTGTTTTTTTTTTATTTTTATTTTGTTTTTGTTGTTATTTCTTTATGCAATCAAGTTGCATTTACTGCCTGACCATTTAAAGTCAAGCATTAATGTTAAAGGCTGAATGGTGGTGGTGGTGGTGGTTGTGCTGTGCTGTTGTTGTTAACTGGTTGGTTGATTGTATTGCTATTTTAACGCCACTTAATAGTGTTGTTAAATGTTGCATGAATAATAACAATTATTGACACCTTCGCCAAAGAGAGGCATGTTTTTTTGCTATAATTTTTCTATTAATTAACCCATTAAAGGGGAAATGGGAAAATATAAATAGAATTTACTTTTCTCAATACAATTTTTTAGTATTCTTGCTTAAATTTATAAAACTTCGATATTAGATATTATTTACCATTTTATTATAAAAAATGTTTAAAATTTTAAGATTTTATTACTTTTGGTTTTAAAAGGTTTAAATTGTTCAAACTCTGATCTTATCTTTAGATTTTCATGCATAACATATGTATGTTTTATTGCACAAATAATTGTAATTTATTGTAAATGTGATGTTACTGCCACCAATTTTGCACAATTTAAAATATCTGATATGGTAAAATGGTCAGTCATCTACATAACAATAAAAACTTTGCTCAATGTAGGTGTTGTGTATTTGCCACTTCGGTAGTTGTTTTGTTGGTTTGATGGGCTAAATATTTTTAATACTTTGGCAATTTATTATGGTAACAAATTTAAATAGAATAGAATATTTAATGGATATTAAAACTAGACACGCTCTAGATAAAAATTGTTTTATTGGTTTTAGGAAATGTATTGTATGACAATTTTTTTTAATGTTAAGGGCGCCAATGATGTAATTCAGCATTACTTACTGTCTATACTGGAAATATGTATATTTATCATAACTTCAGATAAAGGAAAAGGCATATTTATGTCAGAACAAAGCTTAATATGGCACTGCAATAATATTGCAATAATAGATATATAATTTAAAATTTTAATAAATATTTCATAGTTGTCTTTATAAAAAAATATTAGCTTAAACTCTCAAGCTAACAATGTAATTTAATCTTGTGTGACTACACAATTTTTTTAACAAGACGACATGCGTCAAAATTTCATCAGGATAAAAATTATTCTAGTGAACAAGAATTTATTGCTATTATTGCAGTGTCAAGACATAGTTGTTAACACAAGAGCTTTGACAATTTTTTTTTTTTTTGTTAGTTGTTGTTGTTACCTTTTACATGATTTATTATTTAATTGATTAAGGGACAAAATTTTTCATTAAACAAATTTTTATCTTAATAAAAAATTCGCTTGTCTGGACATATCAATACATAACGTCGAGTCTATACTAGGCACATTTTTTTCAAAACATACGTAAAATTTTTTCTCTGTATTATAGATATTTTTTTTATATTTATCAATTATAGGGAGAGACGTATGTCATAATAAACCATGAACAAAATATCAACAATAACCAAAATGGCGTGCTCTATCAAACAACATCAAGACAAGATGTCTGCATTGGAACTATGATAACTTTATCTTCAGACTGCAATAATACTGAACAATTCAGTCTACACTAGATCAATTTTTATGCTGATAAAATTTAGACATTTGTCTTGATATAAATTTGTCTAGTATAGACTCTACGTAACTGATAACAAATATAAATTTTTAATTTGACAGAATAGATTAACAAGATGTTTTCGTCACTTCAAAGAATACGAACAATTTGTGTAAGTTGTTCCGCCACTATTTTGTTTCATATGCGAACAAAACTTTGGCTTTTATATTAAAATTGTATAAAACATCAAAAGTTTGGCAATAACAATTGTTTAAAAATTATTTATTTAGGGAGTTCCCTAACATGTTTTACTAATTTATTTAATTTCTTAATAAAATAAATCTTTAAATTGCTGCATTAATATATTCAACATGCTTTTGTTTTGTTTTACATAAAAAACTAGTATAATTTTAATAATTCAAACTAATTTAAATGACAAATAATGCCAAAAACTCACAATCATTCATTCACAAGTTAATGACATCATATAACAGCAACATGTGTTTCTTCTTTTTTTTATTTTTGATGTTATTGGTGGTTGCTATTAAAATCTATGTCAAAGAATTTAAATTAAATTCGGAAATTGTAAAGACATTTTAGACAAAAAAACTAAAATAAAAAGCTAAACATAAACTGGTCTAATTTTTAATTTGTCATTAAAACCATATAAAAATCTATTAAAATTTTAACAAAAAAACTATAAAAAACAAAAGAAAATTCTTAAATAAAAAACATATGGGCAAAAATTTCAACTAAAATATTAATTGGTCAACATTTATATTTGACAATAACAACAACAAAAGCATTCACCATAAATTGACAGCAAACCAGACAGTAGCGGGTGATAAAAATGTTTATGATATTTAAGTGCTGCTTATTATTAACTTTCCTTAATTATCATGACAAAATCCATAATATTAAGGCCATAAAATTTTGTGTGGGAAAACTTTGGTCATATTAAAGTTAATTGTTACTTGTTTGCCATTAAATTAAAATGGCGTTATTAAACATAAAACCCTTTCCGTTTTACTTTTTATTGGTTTAAATGTATAGATTAACAACCATGTGGTGGTTTTAATTAAACCATAAAAAATAAATTTAAAAAAAAGAAGAAACAGAAAATACTACAATATAAGCTGAGAAATTTTATATAGAATTAATTATTTTTTGTTGGAAAATTTAAATTTCAAAATGTAAACATCATATATAATTGGGAAAGTGGCTATAATTTATAATTATGTAAACAAAAAAATTTAAAATTTATAATTAATTTGGCAAAGATGAAAAAGATAAACATTTACCTAATATAAAATAGGTGGAAAATTAAAGAAGTATATGAAATAAATATTAAAAAGTATCGATTATTTTTATTTCTTGTTCAAATGTTTATAATAATTGTATGCACAATTTGTTTTATATTTAATAAATTTTGGTTTCATTTTATAAGTTTGTAGAATAATAAAAAATATTTTAAATTTTAATATTTCTTTTATAATATTAAGAAAAACTTTTATTATTGAACTATTTATAGAAAAAATTTGAATTATAAATGCTTATTTTTCTGTTTAATGAATACCCCTAATATTTACAAAACATTTATCATGAAACGCCTCAATTGTTAATGTTATTCAATGTAAATAATGCTAAAACTTATTTACTTAATGCAAAAAGAAGACCTCTCATTATTTTTTAAGTATTTATTTAAATATTTGTTTAAACATTAAAGTATATACGCATTTTCGAGAAAAAAAAATTTCTAAAATTCTCATATTCAATGATTTCGAAAGAAAAACGTGCAACATCAAAAATTGAGAACAATTGCAATTGAAGAACAGAAAAATTAAAAAAAAAAATCAATTTTGTTCAAAATAAATATTTGAAATAATGTTGTTGTTGTTAAAATCATTATTAAAATCATTATTAGAGCAAAAAGATTCATTTTCAGGTGCGTGCGTTTAACTAGCAATTGCAAATTAACAACAAAAATTAAATTCATATAAACATATTTGCAACAATGTTGCCAACAATGATGCCAATGTATTTGGGGTAAATTGAGGTTATTGACGCATTCATACATTTTAAATATTTTATTTTTATTTTTTTGTTTGTAATTTTATATTAATATTATTTGTATTTGTACTACAAGTCTATATTTTGTTGATATTATGTTTAGTTGTGTTTATTAAATCATACAATGTATTTGAGAAAATAATAATACAAAATTGCATTAAGAATAGAAAAAAAAAAGATGATGAAATGTTTTCTTTGGAAATTAGCAAATAATGTTTTTTATCAAATATTTATTTATGTGTTGTTTTTTAGAACTTACTCGGTAGACAAAAAAATGTATTTAGTATGCGGAATAATAAACTTGTTTAACTTACCTAAAAAGAAACAGAAATAAATAAATAGATTAGTTAAGGAATTTAAAAAATATTTTTAATAAAAATAATTCACTTTCATTCATTTTAAAATCATATACATATGATCGTTCATATACTAAATATATTTATCTCTAAGTTCTGCTTTAAAAAAGAAGTTCTTGACATTGTAGCGAGTGAAAAAAATAAGAATAAAGTTTAAATTGTTCATTAATCATTATAATTGATGACAGTGCCGTATTTCAAATTAAAATCAACAAAATGTTTATCAGTATTTGAAATCTAACATAATTATTCAAAGTATTGTATTCGTATGCAAAAAATAAAAAAATATATACATGAATACATACTAGGAAAAATACGCATTTTTTAAAACTGAAGATTTACAGAAAAGAGGAAGAATACTCTAGACATAAATTTAAAAGTACATATGGTAATATATTTTATAATACACTGAACAAAATAGTTTTATTTAAGCAGTATTTACAACAAATCAGTTTTCATCTTTGGTAAATATTGAAAAACCATTTTAAAAACAACTAGGTGTTAAAAACAATTAAAATTCTTTCTGAGAAAACCCTAAACAGAGATAAGATTAAGAATATGTAAAGTAATATGTTCATTTTAAGTTAGATTTGAACTTAATAATGTTCTCTATGGGCTTTAAAATATATATTTATTAATATTTGGATCTCATTATAAATATTTCAATAAATTTTAAAGGATTTAAATAATTAATAAATTTATGTTAAATGAAATTATTCTTTTAATATTTTAAATACATTTTTAATTTGTTAATCTTTAGTTAAATTTATTTATTTTATGATTTTTGTATAATCTGATTTTTAATGTTGTTCTGAAAAAGTTAGCATCACTGATGACAACATTTGTATTACCGTTATTTTTAAAGATCAAAACTGCCAGATGAATGAACAAATTTCTTTCCAAACAACTTTTTTAAATAAAGATTTTATTTTTCTTCGTGTAATTATACATTTTAAGTAAAACTCATCACATAATTTATCTTGGCTTTAGAAAAAACCCAAAGATTATGAAATGCTTTAAGTAGAAGCTGCAAAAAAAAAACTAAATAAATTAATTTATAGCCAAGAAAAAAAAAAAAATAATAACAAATCGTATGTCTGTCTATAAAGCTGGAAATAATATAAATCATAATTGTTATTAGAATTGTATAACCACTGTAATTTCAACTCACCACCGATCGTCTTAAATGCAATCACCAATAACTCTACAAATGATTTATTGAAATGACCAAATTTAACCAAGACAGAGAGAAGTAAAGAGAAAGAGTTTTAAAAAAATATTATATAGCCATTTTAATATTTGTTAAAATTATGACCAATGATCTGTGCAATTAACTTATATTTGTTTAAAAAAACCAACAATGGACATTTTTAAATATGCAGACATGTTGCAAACAAAAAAATAAAAACTTATTATAATACAATAACAACAATTTCAATAAAAGTAACGCTTAGTTAATGACCTTCTATGTTGGCCATCGTCTGCAGCCAACTCTAACAAACATTAGATTTTTATTTGAATTAATATTGAAAGAGAAATAAAAAATAAAAAAATATGAAAAATAAAGAAACTCTAACAAATTGTCTATATTTATTCATATAGACGAGTACGTATATACATACATATATATGTATGTACGTATTGATTGCAATGTGTTGAATGCAACAAGTAACTAATTTACATTTTAGATAGAAATTTATTATGACAAGACAAACAAATAATACTCGTACATATACGTAGTACATACAATTGCAACAACAAGCAACTGAAAACGTAAAGAAATCAACGCATTTTCTTCTTCTTCTTCTGTTGTTGCAACATATTGATGATGTTACTGATGATGGAGTTGCAAATGTTGTTGATGATAAACATGTTATTGTTGTTGCTGTGTTTTTATAAACAAACAAGGAAGCTTATAAAATAAATATCTTTAAATCATCATGATTGCCATCATCATCTTTAGTTTGATTTTCATTATTATCTTCTATTTAAATTAAAGAAGAAAAAAAAAAAATTTTGTATGATTTACATTCATTCATGCTACATGCAATAAGCATAATTTTTTTTCTCTTCACTTAATATTCTTTATATCTAATCAGATATTGTCTGATCTTTAACATAAAAATTCGTTCAAATCAATTTTAGTTGTTTAAAGAATTTCTTTCTAACACACATTTGTCTTTGCAGTTACAAAGAAAAGAAAAACTGTATTAAAATTAAAAAATAAAAAAGAAAAAAACAAATTCTATTAATCAAAAATATATTGGCATAAAGAAAACAAAGTGTCTTGTAAGTTCAATACTATATTGTGTCCATCAAATGACAGAAAAAAATAAATAATAATCGACAGCTTTGTTAACCCCTTAAAGGACTTCATAATGAAAAGAAATAAAGTGTTATTGAATAGTTGGCATTACTAAACTAATAACAGTTATTTTGTTTCCTTTATATTGCCCACACGAGGTGAGTACGAATGAAACTTTGTTTGTTATTGCAAAAATGCGTAATTGTTACCTTATAAGCAGTACAAATTACAAAGTGTATGAATATTTTTCTTTACTTTGCATTTAATGGTTTAATTTTAAGAATTTATTTATGATTTCTGGTTTCTAATAATATTTTTTATTTTTTTTTTTTTTGTCTTCTCTACTGTCAATTCCAAGTAACAAATGGTCAATTGTTTGAATTGTTGTCACTGCTTCTATTGATGATTTTTCTTTTTTTTTTATTTTCTATATTTTTAAATTGACAACTGACACAGTGAATTTTCAATTTCATTTTACAATGAACTTGATGAAAGAGCCTTTCTTTTCCATTAAGACTTGTTTAAAAAAAAAAGGCAGAACAAACCAGTAAATCAAAAAAAAAATAAAATAAATAAATCAATAATTTTTAAATGAATATGGAAAATAAAACAGAAAAAAAGAAGGAAGTTAAAAATTTAAATTTTATTTAATATTTAAAACAAACTTAAAATGTGTTAAACTAGCAATTCAATAGATCACATAGAGAAAAAGTCATTTATATTTAACTTTAAAATGGTTTTCATCTTAACACTCCCATACTATATTTCTTTTTTGCATTAAAAGAGTTTCTTTTTAAATTGTTAAGTTTTTTCTTTTTCAAATTAATCAAAGTTATTGTTTATTCATCAATAACGATATTCATTCATTAATTAATCATTATTAAATTACCTTTACTTTATTATTTTTATTTTTTTTATTTCTTCTATTAATTCTCACTAAATATTTGTTTAGCTCTTTATTAATTTGTTGACAAACTATTGTCACGTCTATCTATTAGACTATGCGGCGTAATTTAATATTTTAAATAAATAATAATCTTGGATTTTGTAGTTTTTTTTATGTGTCCATGTACAACAAATGTACTTGTAAAACTATGATCGTGATTATCATGATCATCTTTATGATCATAATGTTTTTAGGCATTATGAAAAACTTGATTTAGTTTTGTTGCTTTTGAAATTTTTTTAGGCTAATTTTGTGTTTTTTTTTATTTTTGTTGTATCTGTCTAACTAATTCAAATATTTGTTTTTTACGAAATGTTGAAACTTTTTTTAACAAGAAAACCAAATTTTTGAATCTTATCATTATTTAAACATTTAAAAATTAATTGTGTTTTTTTGTGTGTCATTGTAACGATAAGCTACCGGCTGTTATAGCTTACAAAAGCTTTTTACATAGAAAAATATTACTGCACACATACATATACAATAAAAGTACTTAATTTTATTTCTAAAAAATAGTCTTCTTTGAGTAAGGTCATGATTTTAATCTGTATATTAAAAATTACAAAAAAATAAAAACAAATTTTCCAACTGAACAAAATTTTATAAAATATATACAAATTTTAATTTTATCTACATTAATCCAACAAGTATTAATAGCCATGTTAACTAAATTTAAGTTAATGGAAATATTAGCCAATTATATAAAAATTAAAGAAGCCTAAATTTGCTAAGAATTTATTTTCAAAACTATTTTTTTTTATTATTTAATTTCTTAATTTTTTCTTTGTTGTAAAAAACATAAACAAAATTTCTAATAAGAAATAAAAAAAATATTTAGTTTGTGTCTTCACAGTAGTTGGCCAAGTAAAAACAACAACTGTGATCCTTTAATCATTTTTCTACACAACAGGCATTAATTGCTGGCCATTTACAATCATCACATTGCTCACGCACAATGGGTAGATAATTTACTATAAAAAAGAAAATTACAATATGTAATGTTGATTTCACTCATGATTTTGCAAAGTCATAATGAAAGAAATCTATTTATTATATATTGAAGAGTAAAATTACAGGCAAACTGAGAAATATAGAGTAAGAAGAGAATATATCCACAGCATTTTTAGCAAAAAACGCTTCCTACGACTTAAGATATAATAGTTACAGACTTTTTGAAACATTTTATTATACATACTTAAAATTTAAAAGCTTTATACTTCAATAACACTTATTTCTATCATATATTATTTATAGGATTTATACACGATGAAGTGATTTTCAGAAGTGAGACTTATGGTCGACTTTCATAAAATATAAAATATGGTTATGGTTAAATTTATTTACATATACAAAATTTCATGAAAATAGTGATATATTGAAAGCATTTATGAGCCTTAAAATATTATTCCGGGAGAACATTTGTGTGGCGGCTGGGTGAAAGAATGAACTGATCATAACCAATATTAAATAGGATTTATTCCTGTGCTAAACATCAATAAGATATCTTACAAATTTGGTACATCCCAGCGGGGCAATATGACAGACGTTCATCCCTGAAGGCATTTGTGAATACCACTTAATAATTAAAATAATTAAAAAACCTTTCATTTTACTTTCTATAAATATTCTTCAAAGAAAGGCTCAGCTTGCTTCAAAAAATCCGGTACTAATTCTTTTTTCCCTTTCATTAGATATTAAATACATCGAGGGAAAAAATTCGAATTATTTACAGTACCACATAATCCAATTTGATATTTTTTGTACCCAAATGATGCCAATTAGGTATCGATTTTCGTTAAGTTTTGAATACACAGTGATGAATTTGAACACGTACGGAACAGATTAACTATTGACACTGAATGGTATCGTTTTCAACACGTACATATGTGGTAGATTTTTTTTCTGTGTGTATAAGGAGTATTATAACGAACTTATTAACTTTCTCATTAGAAACAGATATATTTTTAAATGCGACTTGGAAACGGTTGGTCTTAGAGTTTTGATTCTTTTTTTGTTTAATTGATATTGTACTACAGATCACAGGCTTCTAACCACTACTTAGGAACTCGTAGATCTTCTTTGGTAACCCTTCTATTAGAGATTTGATAGTTGTTTCAGTCATTTTTTTGGAACAGTCTACCCATCCCCTTTTAAAATCTTCGATGTTTTGGGACACCTCTTTTGTCCTCTTTAATTCTCTTTTCACAGGAGCCCACTTTCTCTTCACTGGTCTTAGCTCCGGACAATTTAGAGGATTGACCTCTCTTGGTACTTTACATGCTTTCAACTCCGCATTAGGTTTAACTTTTCGCACCAAATAGTCTGAGCACTGAGCTAACCGGGCTGCTTTTCTACCAGATGTGTTTGGAACTCTTTTCAATATTCTTTAAATTTTCTTGACCTTCCCAATATCATGTGGACTTTTTTTTCTTCCCGAATCATGTTTCCTATTAATGGTCGAATTCTTCTGATACTGTTTAATAACCTTGGAAACAGTTTGTCAGCAGACAATTAATTTTTTGGCAAATTATTTGTAGGACTAATTTAGATTTTTTTGAAATTCTTTAATAATTTATAGCACTTACATCTTTTTCGTCACTCATTTTGATCAAACTTACAACAAATTAACTTGGTTGTCATTAAAAATAATAACTGATATATTTTTCAAAGACAACTAGATCAAAAAAAAAAAAAAAAAAATTTAAATATTGCTTCGGAAAAAAGTTATGAGGCAAAACGTGTGTTAAGATTTTTTCGATCGCACTCCTTAGCACCAAATAGTTTGGTCTTATTTTAAGTATAATTAATGGAGTTAGTCCGTATGTAAAATAAAATTTAAATTTTAGATTATTTTGAAAAAGCATTTCACATAAGAAAGATTAGAGTCCTTGCCTTTTTGCTTCTTTTGGAAGAGAGAACGGAATGCTTTGCCTCTACGTGCCGTGTAAAATGGAAAGGAGGTTGGAATGCGAGTAAGAGGCTTTGTGGCTGCTGAATAAAGCTTTTAAGAATGACTTCTTTAGTCCTTCTTTTTCACGCATTAAAACTACTACATAAAGATGAAATATGTATCAATATAATATTCCCTGTATTCCAGCTTTTCTAAACTCTAAAGTATTTTGTCGCCATTTGTCTATTACAATATAAAAATCACTGAATTTCCGTTCTATGTTAAATCACTAAGTATAAAAATGAAGAGAGAAAAAAAAATCACAAGAAAACAACAACCTTTCAAGTAAAATTATGTAGAGTGTGGAAACACTATAGACAAGTGACATGCGATCCATTTAAATTAGTTGCCAACAATGTGTTAAAAGTCTGTTTAGGCTGGTAAATGTGCAAAATTGAAAAAAATAAAAAAAAAAAAAACGAAGAAAACATTTTTGCAGACATGTTAAAGGCATGTAAGCGCCGCCACTTTATTGTTTAGCTTAAGTTTAGGAGGTATATATGGTAAAAAGTGAGAAAAAAATAGGGATTCATATGACTGGTTACAATTTTACACATATTTGTTTGTTGTTTTTAATTTTATTACATGGTTAACATGCTTCGGTTCAGTTTTACTTACATACTATTTTTTTTTTTTTTTTTGCAATGATAAGTATTTACTAGGGAATGCTGTTGAGTGTGTGTTTGTCTTAAATGCTTTAAATAATGCAGCTTTAGGTGGTCCCAGTTGTGGCTAAAGGCCATTATTACTACCAACACACACCTTTTTTCTTTGAAAATAATTTCTTCTACATATTATGTGGTAATCATTACTTATATTTTCTTTTAATATGTTTGTTATAAGTTGGGTATTAAACTATTTTTATTTTGTCTTTTTTTTTAAGTTCTAGTATTATTTATATTTATTTTCCAGGAGTTTGTTTTTTTAACTACTGTGTGGTTTTTTTTAAATGATTAACCCTTTAATGGGTGCATGAGATGAGACATACAGAGAGGGAAAGTAAAAATTAAAAAAAAAAAATAAAATTAAATATTTTTTTTTTTTTTTTAATTTGGAAGATAACAATCGAGGGCTTTTATAAAGATTATTTGAAGAAATGTAGTCGAAGTCGGAAATCTCTGTAATCTTATTCATAGATTCCGCAACAATTTTGATATAAGTTGCAAAAGACTATGATGTTTTTATTTACTTTTTACTGATCTTAACTCGAATATTTTTTCTTTCAAAAATCCATTTTAAGATATATTGCATATTTTAAGCAATACCCTTTTCTGTTATTTACTCTAAGGGTTAATAATAACAAGCTCATTTGTTTATCCATTATAGTGCTTGTCTTAATGCGTAAAGCTATTTTGTTTTTAACACTAAACTTTAAATGGTTTTAAATTTTCGCATGCGTCTACTCTTCTCATTTTCACAATTTTAATTCTTTTGCCATTCTTGTCAGGGTATGTTTATAATTTAAGAATATCTATCTTTTCTATCTATATAAATTTAAACATGTTGAAATGAAAATCCATACTGGTTGATATACAATATAATTTCATAAAAATAACAAATAGTTTTTGTATTTAGCAAGTAAATTGTTAAAGTTTTACACACTTATACAAGCACTTACAACTTCAGTGTTGCCGAGTTATTGGATTTTAATAATTTAAGTATATAAATTATATTTTTTTTTTTGCAGAATTTTTATTCACTCAGGCTTTAATTAAGTTTTTCCATCATTTTTTCTTAATAAAACTTGAATTTAAATTTAAATTTATTTAGTTGGTAGCACTGTATTTTATTAACCGCAGAGACCGGATTTTAATACTAAAAAAACAATCTTTTTATTTTTATTTCAATCGAAAAACAATCTTCAATGTTCAAAAAATAATAAAAATCCATCATGATTTTTAATATTTTCATCAATATTTAAATTTTTTTCATCATGATGAAAATAAAAATATAAATATCTTTTGTGATATTTATTTCAAAAGTTGAAAATTATTTTGAACTTTTTTCATCGGATGGAAAAAATTCTAAACAACAACAATTTCATTTGAATAAAAAAATATTTTGAAAACAAAGCAAAAGTATGAATAAAAAAAACAATCATTTTGAATTTTTTTCGAACTGATATTTATCGTTAAAGATATTTATCGTTAAAGATATTTATTTTTTTCATCATTGATGGATATTTATTTTAAAAATAAAAATCCCTCACATATTTTTTTCAACAAATGAAAAAATATTTTGAACATTAATGATATTTATTTTGATTGAAAAATAAAAATAAAACGTTTTCGGGTGCTTGATTAACCGTATTTCTTTTTAGGGCTCTCCATGTCTTTTTAACATTTATCGCCACTTCATAATCATCAGTTAAAGCTTATTTATTCTTTTGTTTTGTTTTCTTTTCAATATTATATCAAATATGAATGTATATGATCGTGTATAAGAGCTTTTAGTTTCAATACAAATAATTATAAATCTGATTAAATCTGTGTAAACGAGTTGTCAAATGAAATCATCATATGAAATTACTAAAAGGGATAATAACACAAACACACAAGCACGCACAAATTAATAACAATGGAATGATACAGAGAGAGAAGTTTTAATTTGATATAACTGGTATTTAATAATAATTGTTATAAAATTATTTATGACATATTGCATGCTTGTTGATATTATTGATATGCCATGAAATTTATATGAAATTATCAATAAAAAAACGAAATTAAATTGATTTATATAACAGTTAACAGATATTTATGTAATCAAAGTTAAAGTTAGGTTTAAAGAAATTTGGCATCACTGGTTCGTTATGTCCTCTAATAAAAGTGAGTTTAAGTAATAAATCTTATTAGTTTTATTTTATTTTTTTTTTTTGTTTGACTTAATTTGAATTTCTATTAATTCATATCAAAATATCTTTGACTAAACTTAAAAAAAAAAAAAAAAAAAAACACAAATTTTTAATGTAATTTTTCTATTTGCCACATTATGGAAAATCGCTTTTGGCTTTTGATATTTTACCGCTTTAAAAATAAAAGACTCTAACAACAACTTTGACAGTTTGATAACTTTATTAACTTTACTCAATCAATTATCACAGAGACTTAGGTATCTAGCCGGCCAGTCAGGCAGGCAGACGGACGGACATATCAAAAGACTACTGCATTAAAGGATCAGTTAAAATTTTGTTATATTGTATTCCTAGCCAAAAACAAAAAAAAAATCCTTGTCTTATATATATAAAACAGAGCACCTGCTGTTTATCAAATCTTTTAAAGACATACAATGGCCAAGTTTTTTTTCCGCGTGGTCTTAACGCCACATTTAAATGCAGACATTGTAATTGAACGTGCTGTGATTGTTGCATTTTTAATATAAAATTACTCTCATACTAAGCACACACCGTAATATTTTGTGCATAACAAAATAATAAAAAAATAATAATAATAAAAGTACTTATTGTTAGAGCGAATATGCCGTTCTATAAATACAACCCTATGATCTGTTTTGAAAATGTTACTCTAACCTAGACTTAAACCATTAGCACGTTACTGGATTTCTCATCACGATTAGACTTTAAAACACTTTTGCCGCATACACACAACATCCGCACGAAAATAGCACTATACGACTACAATTACATACAATTTCTTTTTTTTTTATTTTATTTTAATGTTGCTGTTACCATTTATTTTTACTATTTTTCATAAAGATACTAGGTTGTACAATATTTTTCTTTTTTTCTATATACTATTTTTTTATTCTGCATAATTTTTGTCTAGTTAAAACGTGCCTTAACATGGTGGAAACATCATTAATTTATAACCAACAACTAATAACAAGATTTATCACTTTAATACACATTTTTTTGCTCCCGCTCTGTTCTCTATTACAAAGCTTTTAAAATAAATATGTACTCGGTGTTTTATTTAGATCTTCTGAAAAAACCCTTTAATACAAACTTCAGAGAAAATGTCTTGTTATATTGTAGAAAAAAAAAAAAAAAAAGATAAATTGTTTAACTAAAAATTATGGTAATTTGGATTAACACTTGACGATAATGAAGATCATAAATCAATGATCTTAATTTTTAATAAACATTATAAATAGGCAAAATTTAAATGTGAAAAAAAATCTTATTAGGCTGCCTGCTACTAAAAAGAAATTGTTTTAGCATTATTGATGCTTCAACTAATGTGGAAAAACATATAGCAAATTTCCAATAAATATTTTAAATTTAACTTAAATTTATTGTTGTTGTACTATAAAATTTAAAAATAATTTAGTTTTAGAATTCTAGTAATTAAATTAATGAACTTATATAATTTGTATAGCTCCATTTTTACGCGGGAAGGTAATAACGAAACTTTTTTAGCAAAAAAAACTTTAAAGAGATACATTTATAGGTTTTCTTGCAAGATTTTCATTATGATAATTTAATTTATTTCATTGATAATCACGGAACAATGTGATTAAAAAAACAGTAAATTTATTAAAATGTTCACATTAAAATGTCTAAGAGGTTATACTAGACAAACTTATATCAAGACAAATGTCAACATTTTTTCAGGATAACAATTTTTCAGGATTTCGAATTTGACAGCATTTTTGCAGCTTTAAGACAAAATTGTCAGAGTTCGAGTGCTGTCAATATTGTCTTCAATAAAAAAGGTAATTTTACTAGTTGTTGGTACTTTTTACATTGTTTATTATGACATAAGTCTTCACCTTTAACTCGTCGTCTTCACCTAACATAAAAAATTTAACATTAACACTAACATCATGTAAATCGTTTAAATTGATGTAAATGTTAATTTGTTTCGATGTTTAAACATGATTCTTTTAACATTTAAGCCCAAATTACAATAGCGCGTAGTCAGCAACAGTATCAGCAAAAATTATCAGCTAATCACTGTCAGCACAACATGTTGCTGCCGTTATAATTACAATTCATCGTAGGCAGCCACAAATTACAACCACCATATAGCTTTGTTCTACATGTGTATTTTAGCCTCTCATTTATTTGCTCACTCTCTTTGTCTCGTTCTCAATCTGAATGCAGCGCAGTGAATTCAGAAACAAGGCTAAATGAAACAGCACTGCAAACTGCTGCTGACCAAATGTAATCAACTCTATAACAAACAGTGCATTTGTTGGGTTGTTTACTTTATCTTAAGTACTTGTTGGAATTTCATTCATTTTTAAATTATATATTGAGTAATCTTTGCTTTTTGAAATTTCATTACAGAAATTTTTTTTTGTTACTTTGATTTGAAATTTGAAAATTCAGCAACATTTTTCATTTCATTGGTATGTTTTTAAAATTGGATTCAGTTACCTTAGTTTTGTAATAAAGAATTAGACACTTTTGGCTTAGCTATTTTGTTAAGTTTGTTTTCGAAATTTGAAATTTTCATAGGGAAACTTGTTACTAAATTATTTTGTAATCATGTTGGCACTTTATTTTTTTTGGAATGTTAGTTTTCATATTTTTGAAAAAGTTTTTTTTTGGAGAAAAAAGGGGAGAATGAAAAAGTTTTTGAATTGAGTGGTTGAATTTTTGTACGAAAGAAAAGAAAATAATAAAAATTTTTTTTGAATATGAAACAATAAAAAATTTCAAGGATATAAAATAAAGATATTGCAAACGGGAAAAATAAATAATAATAGACAGAATATTAAGAAATAAAATAAAAAAATTAATAGTGAATTATAGTAAAATTCAAATTGTGTTCTTAATATAAATAAAATTAATCCTTAAAATTAAATAAGGACAATATATGAAATTCTAACAAGATTTTTGCATATAAAGAATAGAAAATATATAAACAAAAAAATGAGAAACCACCATAAATAAAAATGTTTTAAAATTTTAAATAAAAAGAAACTAACAATGTAAAATGAACAGTGATATTTAAAATATTGTAACCATACAAATGAAAAGAAAACTGCTTTGTAATAATTTAAAATATAAATACAAAATAAAGCTCAAAGAACATTTTTCAAACAAACCAATGAATAAAGGAGTTGTTGCCTGTGTATGTTTTGTGAATTTTGGCTTAATGCTGCCTTGTCTGTGGATATGTCAATTAATTAAATCCAGATAATTTTTAAATATAAAAATAATAATAACAATCAAGTTCCGAAATTAAACTTTTAAATTTGTTAATAATAAATGTGTTAAATTGTTAAATATTTATTTAGAATTATTTAATATTTAATAATTTTGCGTTAACTTTGAAAGATATTTTTAATGTTGTTTAAATTTATTATTCGTTAAATTTAAAATCTTTTATTATGAAGTTTTTATATTAAATCTTATTAAATTTTTTTTTAAATTTGTGAGCTGATATGTACATATCATCGATGGAGTAATTTGTGTAAGTTTTTCTTGTTTATTATATATATAAAAATAAATAATTTTATTGTTTAAATTAATTTCTTAGTTGTTATTGAAAATTATATATAAATAACTTCGAAATAATTTAACTATTTTTTTTATTCAATATTAGATATTAATTATTAAATAAATATGAAATTCTATTCTTAAATTTAAAAATATAAACAAAATGGTGTACTAAACTTCTTATTTGAGTTGTGAATTCAGGGGGGGATAAATGGATTATTAAGTACAGCAAAATAATTATTTTGATTGGGATTATATTATAATATAACTTAAATATAATCATGGTGGTTTATTTTACCAAGAGGGTGGGATATTAGTAGGGTGTTTAACATCTATACCCACACAAATGTTCAAATGAATATTGAAATTTTATAACTCATTGATCGGAACCCAAATATGAAATTTTTTTTTTTTTGTAAAATCAATGACGTTACACATTCTAAATGATCTGCTGAATATGGCAGCACACACTGCTGCTGACTACGCGCTATTGTAATTTGGGCTTTACTCTAACAACCGTGTTTAAACATCGAACAAATTAACATTTACATCAAGTTGAACGATTTATATTTATCATTAACATGATGTTAGTGTTAATGTTAAATTTGTTATGTTAGGTGAAGACGACTAGTAATTGATAAAAATACAAAATTACCTGTAATGTAGACCAAAATTTGACGTTTATCTTGATAAAAATTTTTATAGTATAGACTCAACGTAGAGAAATATGTTTTGACATAAAATGTTGGATATCTCTGCTACAGCCATTATTTTAGTGTTGCCATAGTAAACACACTTTTTTAAAAATAAATTTAAAGAAAATTAGTAACACATATGGCCACACTAAGTCTACCATATAATTTTGTTTTTTGTTTCTTTCAAATCTATACCAGTTTTATCTTGGCGTAATTAACTTTACTTTTTCTATTTAGCACGAGGAAGCAGAATCACATTTTTAACAGCTCATAAATTGTCTTATAAAAAGCTTTACACTTTACTCTCTCTACCTACCTCCCTCCCAACATCCATATGTACATACTTTTATATTTGTCTTAACATTAGTGGACGGTTTTGCAGTCAATCTGTCAGTCAGTCAGCTAGTTAGTTAGTAAGTTATTTTAGTTTTTTATTTCTATAGAATATATATCTTAGTATAAATGTATTTATTTGCCAATATTTGCCTGGTAATTATACTGTTAGATACGCATGTCAATTTCGCACTCGATGTTAAAGATTATGAGGCCTGCCGCCGCCTTCTAATTTGAAGATACTTCAAGCACAAGTCGAAAAGCAAAACTGCAATTCCAGTTAATAATCTCAATCAACTGATGTGATGTCTTAACTAAAATACTCCCACTTTTATTTTTTTTCTTCCAAAGCTGATTTTGTTTATACTTTAGTTTTTTTTTTTTGCTTTGCTGTAGACTAGATTCTAAGAGTTGATAAACATAGTCAAGTCATTGTATTAATGAAAATGCTTATAATGAAAATGATCATGATCATTGCAATGATCATGAAGAAGCTGGAAAATTGTTCATTCACGGTGCTTTCTATATGCTGTGGCACATTCAACATCTTTTGACAAGATGTTTAGATAGAGCTTTTTTTTCCTCGCTTAACTTTTTTTTTTCTTTTCTAGTGCAAAATTTACTTTAATGTTAAAAGGAAGATATTTTTTTTTTTCTTACCGCAAAACCGCCTACACTTTAAGTTTTATATTTTACTATGAATTATGTTTGAGTAAGTATGTATGTTGGTACGTACGAATACATTGCTCTTCCCACTGTACTACATTCACTTTATAAAGTAAACAAACTTTATGTTGATGTTGCTATTGTTTTGTTGTTGTTTTATTATTTATTTCGTGTTAAATTGTGTGCTGATATGTTGCTGTCGTTGTTTTTGTTGTTGTTGCTGTTTTGCTATTATGACTTTATTAGCAAGATCATTAATGTTTAATTTACTGGTGAAACTGAGTGTGTGAATTGGGAAAAAATTAAGTGTGTGTTCAATATTTATTTATTTATTTATTTTTCTTTTTCATTTTAGAAGTATAATTTTTATGGTTGAATAAGTTTAGCTAAAAATTTATTCTAAATTTTTATTTACAGATTTTTTATCTGAGTAAAAATATGCACATACAGTAGTGTTGAAAACATTCGGAACTGGGTATTAAATGTATTCTTTGAATTTATTTTTAGTTCTCATTTATTTCATTTTGTTTTATGATTGAAAATAATAAATTTCCTTAACTTATAGCAATCAAAAACAATTTTAGTAGCATAATCGTAAAGTATTTAAAACATTTGCAACTCTATTTTCTCCTTTTTTAATTAAAACTGTTTATATAATAAAACTGTTTTTCAGTTAATAAATATATATATATATATATATATATATATATATATATATATATATATATATATATATATATATATATATATATATATATATATATATATATATATATATATATATATATATATATATATATATATATATATATATTATATATATATATATTATATATATATATATATATATATATATATATATATATATATATATATATATATATATATATATATTATTATATATATATATATTTGAATAATATAACAAACATTGAAATTCTTAAAACACAGAAAATTGCTTTGCCTGAAATAGTATTTAAAATATAGCTATAACTAAAAATTAGTTCTCAGTTGCAAATGTTTTTTGCTTAAAAAAAAAAAACTTGAATTTCAAAAATTTCGTATTTAATCTTTCTTTACATTCATCATAACGTCATAGTTATAATACATATAAAAATTTTAGTGTAGATATATACATTTTTAATTGAATTGCTAAATTTACATTTCAACAATATTCTGTTGGTATTTTAATTATTTGGCAAATAATCAAATTATGATTTTTCTTTATATTCTTTTAATTTCAAAAATAATCATAGAAATTTTAATTTTTATTAAGAAATTAATAGATTATAATTCCTTTTTTATGGGTGGTCTTTTCTTTTTATCTATTTTTGTACATCTCAACATCTGCTCTTGTAATATGTTTTTCTTTTTTTTAAATTCAGATTTAATTTTCTATACCAGTCAGACATTCAGTCAGTCACTCATAGTTAGTTAATACACCAAATAATTATTAAACACTTTAAATTCAATTAAATACTATAAAATGTGTGTTTTATACATTTTACCAAAAAATACATGCATATGCGGCAATCATTAAATCAGCTGCCGTTTTGTGTTTAAAGTGCAGCAGCAGCACCAGCAACCAACAATCAATGCTCCCAGTGCGGAATTACACATGTTGGAAGCCTACTTTAACACAAGTAATGTACATATATTTTATGGATGTTTCTTTATTTTTCGATTGTTTCATTGATTTTAATCTTGTGTTATGGCCTCTGTGATGGTGATTTAAAAAATACAGCAGCAGCAGCAGACAATAAAAATTTAAATAAAAAAATAAAAAAACAACAATACTACATCGAAATAAGCATAATGAATGTACTTGTTATTAATACCAAGTACATATATTGTAACTTTCACTGAATTGCTATTGTTTTGTTTCATTATTATTATTTTTTGGAGGGGATATCAAATTCCTCTTTTTTTTAATATTGAAAAATAATAATTATTTAATAATATACTACTCATATTTGACCGAAATGATTTAAAATTTCATAAGTTTTGTGGAAAAAAACTATAATAAAATAATTAGATTAAGTATGAATGACCCTTTTGATTTAACCTTTTTTTTTTTCTAGTTTACTGTAAAATTTAGATTTTAGTTTGTGTTTAGGGAATAAATAGTATTTGGTCTTAAATAAGTTTTGTATTGTAAAAATAATTAATTTTAATTGTTATTTATTAAATAGAATTTAATATGACACTATTGATGGTATTAAATCTTGTTAAAAGAAACAAAATAGATAATATTTATGGCTTTGATTTTAAAATTTTAGCTAGAAATAATTGTACATTTAGGCTAAAAAGAAATATAAGAAGAATTTTGAAGATTTATATATAATAACAAAAATTTTTTCTTATAATAAATAATAATGCCTTTAAAAGCTTAAAATATGCCTTTAAAATTTAAAAATATATTCTTAAATTTGTTTCAGTTAAATTTGAAACCGTCTATTTTTAATTTAAAAGTTACTTTGGTCAAGAAGATTTAAAAGCTGCTAGATTTTATCAGTGAATTATATTTCTAATAACTTGTAAAATGAAAATATTTGGGAATTTAATATAAACTAATTTGAAAGTAAAACAAAAAAAGCTTAAATAAGAGCTTAATAAAAAAAAATTATGCCCTAATATGCAAAAATAGGTTGTTATGATTTTTTTAAGCACGGCCTTGCGTTGCCAATATACAAGTTTAAGGAAATAAAAATGCGATTTTTATTAAGAAAAATGTTTTAGAAAGGATAAAGAAAATTATATGCAAATCTTTTTATAAATCTAGTAAACTAAATATTACAAAATATCTCTTAAAGAATTTTGGTTATAAATATTTTTATATTTAAAGAAAGGGAATCTAAATTATGACGATTTTTATTATAATTTAATTAAAAACAAGTAAGACCATATGATACGCTACACTATTTAATAATGTGCATAAAAATTCAAGCAGGGGTCTTATATTAGACCTATGTCCATACTTTTACTAAGTGTAAAATAAAATATACGAATACAGAATATTACGTTGATATAAACATTGATATGAATTTGTGTACTTTATGGTGATTACCGAAAGTGAGCTTATATGGAAGCTATAGTAAATTATTTACCGATAAAACCCGGTACTATTATTTACACTTATATAGAACTTTTTTTTTTTATCGAATATTACCTTGATACTAGCATTTGCATTGGATTGCTTTATATTTAAGTGAATTTCGGAAGAGGGGTTTACATGGGAGCTATTGGTCAATTGTGGACCAATTAAAAAATATATTAATATTAACACCTACCTAGAATTTATTGGTGCCGAATTTCATTAAAATTATACTATATTTAAGGCATTTATGATCATTAAACCTTTATTCCGGGAGAAAATTTTGGCGGGGGATAGGTGAAATAACTTGCCGAATTTAACCAATTTCAATAGGAATAGTTTTTGGCTATATAAGGCCTATGTATCAAATTTTTATCAAATTACCTTTGAAATTGCGATCTATATTTTGCTTAAAATGTTTACATGGACGGACATCGTAAAATCGACTTAATTCATTATTCTAAACCGATTGGTATACATTAAGGTGGGCAATTTTTTTTGCTGTTATAAACAACAGCAAAAATTTGCAAAATCTATAGAAAAAAAACAGGAAATATTTAAAGTGTCAATATTTTGAATACACAAAATGTCGATTTATTGAATATTGAATCCAGATGCAAATTTGTCTAGTGTAGACAGTATTTATTAGTGTTAAGTATTGCAGCATCAAGACAAATTTGTCAGCGCTCTTACAATTTCGCTTTATAAAATATGGCATTTTGCTTTCTATTGATACTTTCTATATGTTTTAAAACATGTTTTATTACAAATTATTACAAATATTTCTTTTAATATAGACAATAGTTTAGGGAAAACTTATTGCCACGTGTTTTATTATATAAAACTCACATTGCCAATTTATCTTAATTATTCAAACTATTCAAGTCGGTATTTTTACAAAATTTTACTTTTAATTCAAATTAGTCTTAACCTATGTTGTTTATGATTAAATAAATCTTTTTACCATCAACATTTACATTTAATATTTAAACGTGTTTATAGTTTTACATACAAAAATTGTTTGTAATCATTTATGGATTTCACACTGATTTATGTTTTCGAATCAATAATTCATTTTTTCTCTTTTAACTATTAAACGTTTAAATTCATAAAGTGTTAGTTGTTATTTATTTTTTATTTTTTTGTCGAAATTAAAGTCATGTGGTTTACAATGAACTAAATTTTGTTGTTGTTAAGCTAAATAATTTTTTTCGCTTTCTTACAAATTTTATGGTAGAAATAATAACAATTTTTTTAACTAAAGCAAAAACTATAACTTTTTTCTTTGATTTTTCAAAGATTGTATCACTCAACCAAAACAACTGGGTTTCTTTTTTTTTTTATTTTGTATTTTCTTATTTAACTTAAACATTTATTGTAACGTGTCCATTCAATTAGCATGTGTTTTTAAGTTGTATTTTTTTTCTGAATGGAAAAATAAAGAGCTTTTTTGGTACTTTACAGGGAAAAAAAACAATAATAGTTTTCCAGTCAGAAAAAAAAAACAAATTCCAATTTGGTTTATTTAGTTTTAATAAAAAATGTTTGTGAAAAATCTATATACCTACATATTTCTTTTTTTTTTTTTTTTGCATATTTATCTTGTTAAGAGATTTTCAAAAAAACTTTGCACAATAAATTTAAAATTCTATTTATTATAATAAGGTTACGTATGAATGTACATACGGTTTATTTTTTTCATAATGAACTGTGAAAAATAATAAGTGTATACTTAAAAATCTTGTGGGGTAAATTAGGCCCCCTATAATAAACTTTGTAATATAAATTGTGTTGATATTTTCAAGATCATAAATCTCTTTGAAGGTTGAATATAAAACACATTTTTTTATTTTCCATACAATCATTATTAGGTGAAGAACGATTTAAATCATTTTCAAATATTTGAGTTAATAAACAAATAAAAGTATTTTAAAGATGGCTATAATATTTAGCTTTATGAAGGCAAATGATGTTTTTTACCAAAATAAATTGTGTATAAAAAAAACAGCTGATTTGAATTTGATTGAAATACTTAGTTAGAAGTAATTGATAGTATAGTTTTCTTAAGTGTTTATTTACACTGGAAAATATTTCTGGTATGAAGTTCTCTTTTTTTGGATATTTTTTTGTTTATAACATTGAACATTTTTGTTAAAGGTTAATGTTCCTTTTCTGATAATTACATTTAAATGAGATTTTTTCTTTTTTGATTTTTATTCATGTTGAGAAAAATTAATTAAAATTATAGTTCTTTTCTTTGAATAAAAGTGAGTTTATAAATGAAGTTGTTTTTAATTTTTTAAAGTTTTAAATATTTTAAGATTCCTTATATTTTAAAGATTCCTTATACAAAACAAAATATTAATATAATTCAAATTATAAACAGTTTTTGATTGAACCAATACAATTTAAAATAATTTGTCCTATATTTTAAATGTATGTTTTAGCAAAAGTTGTTAATTAATTTAAAATTTGCACTAATTTTCTTTCAAATTTTATTAATAATATTTAACTAATTCAAATCAGTTTAAATATTTAATATAATTCTTTTAATTTTAAAATTATTTTACTTAATTTCGCCTAAGTTTCGAATAAAATATTATTTCAAAATTTTATTTATGATAATTTAACAAAAGATTGATGAGTTTTCATCATAACATCAGACTATAAAGAATTTTTTAAAAGAAAAAAAGAACTTGAATATATCAAACATCCAACTAGAAGCAAAATATACTTTATTTCATTTAATTTATTTAGATTTTCTTTTATTTCAACACTTGAAACTGATAAGAATTTCTTTGAAAAAAAAAAAAAAAATAATAAAACTTAAAACAAAAATGTTAATGATGGATTACTATTTACAAAAACATTTTCACTTTTAGTGCCACTGTTTTCAGATTATTTTTTTTTTTTTTAGATTTTCTATCTAGATACATTTCAAAAGGTATTAGATATTTCTAGTGAATATATGTGTGAACGTTTGTATTTTTTTTTAAGTTACTTAAAGATCAATGAAATTGTTGTTGTTGAATTTTTTAAAGTTTTTTTTTTTTTTTTTTGGTTATTTTGAAAGCCTTAAAGTTTTAAAAACAAAATTTTGAAAGACATTATAAAGCTTTTTTTCCGCTAAACATTCTTTCTAATACTTAGAACGACAATTGATAGACATACAACAAAAAAATTGTACTGAAAATAAAAAACTATTAATGATTTTCGTTTCTTTTTTTTTAGATTTTAAGACCAAAAATAAATTTCAAATATTTATGATTAATGATTAAGTTTAGACAAGAAAAACAAATAAAGTGTTAGAAAATTAAATATTTTTTTAAGAAAAAAAAAAAACAAATGCAAAATAAATCTAACTAAAAAATATAATACAAAGAGATAGGTATAATTAAAACTTTTTAAAAATTATTTTCTAAAAAAAAGATTTAAATTATTACTACCATTGAGTACGTTTCTAGTATTTTTTTTAATATTAAAATTAACATGTCTTTCTAGCTAATTTTGAATTAATTTAATGTTTTTCTTTTGTCTGTTATATTCTTAACAAAATCCATAAATTTTCTCTTGTGTATTCAAAATATTGACAATTTAAATATTTCCTGTTTTTTTACTAAAGTAAAATTTATGGACCCCAAATTTCTATATATGCAGATTTTATTTTATTTTTTTGAATAAATTCTAATAAAATCATCATAATTTAGTTTCCTTTTTCTAAATATATAAAATATTTATGAGCAAAATACTTTAAAAGATATTTTGTAAGATTTATTTGTAATACCACTGGATTTAAAAAACGATTTTCAACCACTTGGCAGAGATTTTTTTCTCCTATCTATCACACTTTTTTTTCAAAACTTTTCAATTTTTCTTTTTCATTTTTTTGTGATTTCTTAATAAAAATCACACTAAACAAACTTTTAATAAATTTAACACAATAAATTTTCATTTTAATTTTCATTATCATCAGTTTTTACAACATCATAAATATTTTTTATAGCAAAAGCAAAGCACACGGTAGCGGCAAAAGCATCACATGAATTTTTTTTCTAACGTGTAGAAAAATATCTTCTTCTTCTTCCTGCTCTTCTATTTGCCACCCACACATGCATTTTTGTCAGCTGTTTTTTTTTCCCCCGTTTAGACGAAGATGAAATCTTTATTATTTTTTATTTTATTATATAAAAATTGTGGCATTCATTTTACATTTATTGCATTAAGCATGAGTTTTAAAATTATTTATCGTTTTTGTTGTATGTATAACAACATTTACTACAACATTGTTATATGTTATTATTTTTTTATAAAAAAATATCTTGTTGTTGTTATAACATGCAAATTATTTGTATTATTTTTTCTGCATTTTTATTTTTTTTTTTATAATATTTTTTTCTTTTAAACGGTTGCATTTATTTTGACACATTGTTGACATGTGACATGAGCATACAACCAGCATGCCTGTGTTATGTTTAGGTGAGTGTGCGTATTTGTTGTTTAGTGTAAACACAGTGTTGTACATTAAAGTGTTTATGTTACTAAGAGGTTTATTTTTATTCAATTATTATTACAAGTGGTTTTTGTTAATAATACATTATTTATTTTCTTATTTTTGAGTTATTTGAATTTAACAAATGAAAGTCAAAGTTTTTTTAATTTAATTTATATTTAAACATTTTCCACAAAATCAAGCAAAACGTTTATTATATGGGTTTTTATTCCAAAATTGAAGAAAATAAATAAAACTCAACAAAATCACAAAAATCACATAATTTAAATGTCATGGAAAATTGTAACGCCTACAGTGAAAATTGTTTAAAATAAAATGTTTTGTGTGCTTAATTGAATAAATAATACTTAAATAGATTTATATTCATTTTGATTAAATTATTGCCTTGATTTTTCTTTTTCTGTTTGAAAATTAAATACAATAAAACTTTAAAAAATGGTCTCGTTATATAATTTTATGTAAGTAGGTTTGTAAAAATTTAAAAAAAAAGTTTCCATAAATTGAAACCAGTTCAACGAAACCTTTTTTGTTACAAAAAAAAAAAAAAGTAAGACTGTTCTTAAACCAACATACTGACCTAGAATCTGTTAAAAGGCTAATGACAGTGATTGAAAGTTCTTGCAAACAACATCATCATCTTTATCATTGTCAGCATCATTGTAAAAATAAACTGGGAAGTAAAAACCACACACTGAGCTTGTTTTCCAAATGGGGAGCAAGAAAACATATAATAAATATAATAATAAAAAAAAACAAGTTGTAGTAGATGAATTGGTAATTATTGTCAATAAATGCCTCAATCATTGATTTTATTTTTCTTGATTCGTTTTTCAATTGTTTTAATTGAAAGTTCTTTGCTTAAGAATTCATTCATTCAGTTAAAAAGTGAAATTTTTTCATTACTTATGCATGAAGTTAAAAATGAGCAGTTTTGTGGTCAGTTATTAAACTAAGGTTAACTATAGTTTAGTTAAACTCAACATGGAATACAGATAATCAAATAAAATGACTATTATTTGCAAAGTTCGATTTCAAGCTTAGACAGTTTTGTCATAACGCAACAAAAAAAAAAAAAACATATAAGGGGTTCACACACGGAAATTTGTGAATCATGACATACTAATAAGTGAAGCCTATACCTGATAAATTTTACTTATGATAAAGATTTGCCAGGGTAGAAACCCCATAAAGAATTTGGTTTTAAATATTTCCCAATTGTACTTAAAAATATAACTTTAAATAAGACAAATTTAAGCCTGAAATAATACTATTAATTTACAGATAATGTTAGTAGTTTAATTAAATATGCAGTCATTTTTTTCCTGGGCTTCAAACAAAATCAAACCATTTTAATAATTTTGTCATCGATTTGTTACTGCATATTTTGGTCCTAATACATATTTTAGACTTAGCAATATTTAGTCATCTTTTCATAGACAATAATTATTTTGTAGCATATTTTAACAACTTTAATGACATATTTTTGTACATGTATTTTATACTTAGAAGCATATTTTGAATATATAAGACTAAAACGAATAATTTTTCATATTTTAGTTTTTATTTAGTTTTTAAAATTGAAATAAATTATGTAATTTCATGTTTTAGCTTGGAATATTTTCAGTACAAACAGAAAATATTTTTAGTTCAATTAAAGTCATATTTCTAATTTTAAGAGCAATTTTTATGGGTATAAAACATTTATTAAAGCATACTTTAGTTACCCTTTCATAGTTACTTATGGTTGTTAACTTAAACTGCTGAAACTAATCCCTATTTCAGAAATCAAACTCAAAAACTAAACGTTATTTTAATGCAATTTCTTAGGGATAATTACTTGACTATTTAATAAAATTTGTTTCAGTACAATTTTTTTTAATTTGTACTGAAACATAAATTAATATTAATCAACAATTTTTAAATTTCCCAGATAAAACAATGTTTTCACCAAATTTTTATTTGCAAAAAAAAAAAAAAATATATATATATATATGCCAGAATCTTAATTAAAACCAATTAAAACCAATGGATTGTTTTAAGAATTTTGTTAAAAATTAAAAAAAAAAAAATAATTACAAATCCACAACATAAAGGAATTTGGTTTTGACTAATTATTACAGCATTTTTTATAAAATTTATTTAAGAAATAAATTTTTGTATTAAAATATCAAATCAAAACAAGTCAAGTTTTCAGTTACATAGTTACAAAACATGAAAAAGAAAATTTATTTAATGTCAAAATAGCAAAATAGTAATGGATTTTTGATTGATTTGTTAACAAATTACATATGTTAACATGCCTTTTTCTATTCCGCAAATCCATTAAAAAAATATTAAGTGAGGACATTAATATACAAAATATATGTATACAATTACAAAATCATCTAAAACTGTCACAGATATACATATGTACATACAAATGTATAAAATCCAAAATGCATATAATATTACAGCCAGTATCCGGCTAAAGGAAAACAGAAAACGCCAAAATATTGTTAAGTATTAATCACTTACATAAAACCAAAACTAGTTCAAAATTCATCAAAATTTATAATTTTTTTTTTTTTATTTTCCATAAATAATAACACTTTCAACACTATTACAACAAAAACAATAAAAATGAAAATAATATTAACAAAATAAGAAACAAAACTTGTACAAATTAACAGCAAAAAGCCACCAACGGTCTACAACAACCGATATTTTTTAAACAAAGTGTTAATAGAAGTCGGTCGGTTAGCGTCACATACAGGCTAATAACATCGACAAAAAAATATATGGTAACTGCTGTTTACAACAGCTAGCAATGTTAGCAACTTAGGTAGCAGTCAAGTATTTATTTCATATGACAATTTTTAAGATTATTATGTATTTTTGAACAAGCTTGACTTGCAGATAGTAAGTGCGATTGTTGTTGTGTTTAGTGTTTAGTGGCGTTTATTGAATATAATTTTTTGTTTTTTTTTTTTTTTTATTTTTGCGTAGGCTACAAATTGATGATACGTGTTTAAGAATGATCAACATCACATTATTTAATGGTTTTGTGGTTAGTTGTAATATACATATGTATATTTAAAATCATACTACTAGCAGTTCATGGAATATTTTTTACTACTGGTAAATTAAAATTTTAAACAAAACAAAAACATAAGTGTAGATTGTTGTAGTAACACCTCCCCAAAGGCAATTGTTTATGGTTTTAAGTAAATATTAACAACAAAAAGCTTTAAACAAAAGTGTGTGGCCATCTACATTGTATAAAGGGTATTTCATTGCTAAGTTATGAAAATTTTTGCAAAATTAATCATATTATTATAATTATTAAGATTTACGAAAGAATTAAAAATAAATATAAAGAGTTATTTGGCAACGCCTTCTCATAATTAAACAAACGCCTCCTAAGTTATTGGGGGAGAAACACATTTTTTGAATATTGTAAAAAGACCTCGAAAATTTGTGCTAATTGAATTAACTTCCAAAGTTATAGTAAATAGTAGTTTGCTTTTATCTGTAAGATCCTCTAGAAAGCATTTAACATCGTTAGCAAAATATATCCCTAAATCTTTTTCTTTTTCCCCATAAGCAGTATTTTTTGTGATATTTTTTCATTCAGTCATGATGCTAACAACTCAGAAAATTTAATATTTAAAGTTTACATTAATTGTGTAGCCAAATTTTAAAGTTAGTAGCATTTCCTAATTATATTGAGCCTGATTATCAAAAAATAACAATAATCATTTTTTCCTTTTCGCCAGATAGTTGGAGTTCCAAATTTAAATTTACTTCGACAATGAACACAAGATTTACAAATATGTTAGTATAATTTTATAGAATTTTTTAAAACTTGGTTTCCATATTTGTAGCAAAAATGATGAGAATTTTAAGATGGTTAATGTACATGCTAGCTAATACACAATTTAACTTATATTAACAATTTAAATTTATATTAACTAATAAACAGTTTTTTGTTTATGTTGGCAACACTTCTCAATTTCTCTCTCATTCTTATTGTCAGTGTTGGTAGTACTAAGAATAAATTATTCGTTAATTGTTTTATTCTATTATTATTTTTGATGTTCTAGTACGTTATTGATGATAAATAAGTTTTTTTTTTTATTTTTATTTTGGAAAAAACGTTTATTGTGTTTATGTAAATATACTTACGTATAAAATAAATAATTTTATTTAATTTTTGTTGGATGTAATTATACGTATCCGAATAACGAATATTTTGTGATAAAATCAGCATCACTATTTCATATTTTGTTTTGTTTTTTAAATTTTTGTTGAAATTTTTATAAAATTTTAATAATTCTTTCTGTTAAAATGCATAAATTTTAACCCGGAGTTGATATGATAGATTAATTACACCTTAATCTAAGAAGTTTATATGTTAATGTACTATTTGGAATTACGTGATAACAGAAAACAATAAAAATGTTGAACATATGTGATTGTGGCGAACACTGGGTTGACAAGCCGGCAGCCGGAATGTTGATATTTTAATCCAAAAGCACCCAGAATATACTTTTTCCTATTCATGTTTATGATTTTAATACAAAATAGTTTAAAATATGTATATAGTTTAAAAATATTTGCAGAAAATATCCTGTCCCATCCTGACACATTTTTGAATTTTGTAGCAAATTTCAACATCCGGACATTAAAAATTATGGCGGTTTTGTCAAAATTTTACAAAAGAATGAATAAGTTTTAGAAAATTTTAATAATTTTTATATTTTTGTCCTAACAGCATATTTTTTACATATTTTGGACTTCCATTTTCCCAAGAATTTTTATCTTATGAATTGATAGAAATTTTGTAATTTCCTGACACATTTTATTAGCTTTGAATGTTTTCAAATGCAATAAGAAAATATTTTTAGCAACTACTAATAAAAATAAAGCTATTTTTAGCATGAATAGTATTTAAAATTTAGCTACAAATTACTGTAATTATTACATAGAAATAAAAGCCTCATCATTTTTACTATTTATATGAAACACCCTTTAGTTCTAAAAAAAAAAATATAAAAAGAACAAATTATGTAAGTATAACAGCCTTCAGTTATTTTAAGAAACGAGTTAAAGTATGTCTTCTTTTATCATTAAATCAGATGCAAATTTCTAGATAAGAAATATATTTTTTGCTGAGAAAAAAAAGTAACGACATCTAATAGTTTAATACTGAACAAGATGACTTCCGTTGTGGAGACAATCTACAAGATTGTAAAAAAAACATCATGTTATAATAACACACAAATCAGAACTGTGAAAAGTTCTGTTATCAGAGCTGACAAATCGGTATTAGGAAATGGTACTAAAAAGTTAACAAAAATAAGTAGTTTTTGAAATCAAAAATAATGAATTGTTAAATGTTAATCAAATGCTATAATTGGAATAATTAATAAAAAAAACAAGAGTTTATGAAAAAAATTGTCAAGATTAAAAAAAATTATTATAGAATCTTGGAACTAAACTGTTTTGAAAAACACTTTTTTAAAGGGATACTTAAGCGTGTTAGAAAGCTTATTACGACATTCTTCAATAGTTCAACATTTAAGTTACAATAACTTTAATAAATGGAAAAAAATTGCTGTTTTTAAATTGCGTGGGTAATGTGTTATGTAAAAAAAATGTAAAATAGTACTGAATTTCTCATCCCTGTTTCTAATACTTGTTCGGAGATTTTATGAAAAAAATTAAAATCTATTTGAATTTTTGTAGTTTTATGTCTATATAATTTTTTTTTCTTTCTTGTATGTGCCAAAGTAGGAAGTGAACCCAATTGAACAGATGGAGCTGACAGAGTACGAGTACAACAAGTTGTTATATGGAAATGTACATGTTCATGATCATTGAAAAATATTTTGTATATTTATAAAGAGAAATGTGCGTATGCGTTTAAATTAATGATGGGTGATAATGATGATTGTAATAATAATAATAATGACGATGATGATTTAATTTATTTACATTCATTATAAAATTCATTCATGCTGCTACTACTACAATACTTACTACAATATGACAATGACAAACAGACGGACTACAACCTACATTTATTAACAGTATTTGAGAAGTACGAATATAAGTGTTGGCTACTTAAAAATAAATATATGTATGTAACTATATATAAAAAAAAATAACTACATATGTACATTATTTTCATATTTTAGTTATTATCGCAAAAAAATATAACGTCACAGTTTATTTCGTCAGCTGCACATATGTACACAAATATTCATTCAAATACTGTAGACGCAAGAAGTGAATAAAAATAAAAACCCCATTGTGGCGAGACAGTGTCTGGGACGTTGACACACTGCTCGATCTTTACATTACAAACGGAATAGAGTTTATATGAATATATAATAGTATAGTTGTGAAAATAACTAACAGTTGTAGTATGTAACTAAATAATTTACTTATTGTAAGTATATTATTTGTAGTAATAGTAGTAGTAGTGTATAGGTACATTTTGTTTATTGTTACTTTTTATAGTTGCTGCTGTCTTAACTTTGTAAATTTTTGATTGCACCTTATTTAAACTAATAAACGTGATACAATTTAAAAGCTAATGCTGTTCCTATTGCTGCTGCTGTCTTTCTGGCTTCGATGCTATTTAAATAATCAATATATTTCATATCTTACTTACTGTTTACAGTGTTGTTTAAAAAAATAAAAAAATAAAAAATTTTCAAATAAAGTGTCAATTGCTTTGACTCTCAAATGAATTGTACACGTATTGCTCTCAATGTACTTGAAGGTTGCCAAACATTAATACATACTCTACATATATAAATACATACATCCATACATTAGCTTTGTATACATACATACAGTTTTCAGATCAATCATGTTTATTTTTTTTTACACACATTTGTTGTAACTATTATATGGTGGCTTACATAAAAAAAACTAAATTTAATTGAATTGTTAAAAATGTGTGAAATTATTACATTTTTTATGCTTTGTTTGTTTGCCTGTTGACAACAAATAATATGAATACAAAAACAAAAATGTGTTGAAATTTTATGTGTGGACTATGACAACAAAATTAACTTAAGAACTGTTATGTTAGTACTTGTATCTAAAAAATATATATATTAATTTAAAGTCTCCACAATGGAAAAATAGTTTATTTGAATAAGGTTTGTCAATTTAACCTTGTTAAAGTTTAATTTAATGAAGTTTTTTTTTATTCATTTTTTTTTTTTTCAAAGACCAACAAATATTTAACTTGAGTTTGAATGCGGTTTTTTTACTGGAAGTTACTAAAAAGTATCTTCTATATGATTAAATTTGGAGATAACTTTCCATAGAAGGATGTGTTGTATCTGAAAGTGTCTCCTACAAGGAGCAATGCATTAATGTATTCTAGAAGATATCATTTCGCCCCTGTTACATATTTTTTATTTAAAAAAAAAATAATTTTAACACTGATTTAATACTAAAATAAAGCAACTTAAAATTTTTAGATGATTAATAAACAGGGAAACCAAAAATATGCCCTTAAAATTAAACAAGCGCGAATGTTATATTCGGCCCGGCCGAATCTATGTACCCACCAACAACTTTTTCAAATTTTGCATTATATGGAAACGGGTGGTAGAGTGGGCAGTAAAGTCAGCGGATCACGCCCATTTTTTGTTTCCGAGTTAACATTGGTCCTTGAACTATTTGAAAACAATTTCGTTGATTTTCACCTTATATGGGAGGTGGGCGGTAAAGTGGGCGGACCACGCCCATTTTTGGTTTCCCTGATCCCTGAACTATACGTACAAAATTTCGTTGTCGTACATGCTTTTGTTGAAGAAATATCGGCAGAAACGTATAAAACGGACACCCTGTGTTTCTAGTTTTTAGTCCATAACTTTTTTGTTTATTAACCGATTTCGCCCATTTTCAATACCAAACAAACCTTATATAAGATAAATACTTGTGCCAAATTTCGTGCTCCTACGTTGCTCCGTTCGAGCCCTATCCTGCTTTCAACAGACAGACAGACGGACGGACATAGCTAGGTCGACTCAAAATCTAACCAGGACCCAGAAAATATAGACTTTGTGGGATCTTAGATGAATCCTTCGACATGTTACACACGGAATGACAAAATCAATATACCCTCCATCTTTTTGATGGTGGGTTTAAAAAAGACTTTTTAAAAATTTTTAATTATCTACAATTCTAAAAATAGCTTTATTAGTTATTGCTAAAAACATCTTATTGCACTTAAAATCATTCAAATCTAATACATTTATATGTAATTATAAAATATAAATTATTAGAGAATCGTATTTGAAAAACTCTGACAGTAAAAAATTGGCAAAAATAAAAAAAAATAAAAAATATGTAAAAATTTTCTCTTGAGTTTAAAATATAGTAAATTATGATCTTTAGTGTAACTTATGCAAAATTAGGCTCTTAAATATAACATATGCAATTTAAATTGATAAAATATGCTCAAAAATAACGATTTTTTAGGAAAATTTTACAAAATATGCTGTTAGGACTAAAATATACACTAACAAATCGATACTAAAATTCTTAAAATTGTATGAAACGCATAAACCTCATGCTTCTGAAGCCCAGAAAAAAATATGATTTTGCATATTTTTGGTTACACTGCTAATAAACAATGTAACTTAATTTGATTCTGTTGAATTGAAATTATTACTCTTTAATGTTACTAACTGTAATTTAAGATTATTATTAATTGAGATATTACTTATACGTCTCAGTATATTAATTAATTTACTGCCAAAATCAAATAAAGCCGCCTTAGTGTAAAAAAATTCACCCAAAAATGCAATCATTTCCTACATTAATTTAAACATTGTGTGCAATTATCCAATTGACAGTTATAGAGATAAAAAGAAATACATTTGCCAATTTAATTGAACAAAATAGTAATTAAAAGTAAAAGTCTTTTTTTTTTTTTTTTGTCTCATACAAACAAAATATTTAGTTTAAACAAAACTATCGTGACTACAACATTTAGTTGATTTTATGTATTAACAATTAAATAAAATCTATTTTGTATATAAAAAATACAAAAACTAAAAATAAGAAAACTAAAATTGTCCATGTTATTTTAGTAGTTAAATTAAACTGAAACTAAAACCGACATCAATCACAATTGAAAAAAAAAAAATACTTCACAAAAAATAGCATCCCAAAATCCTTTTAAATGAAGATCATCACAAAAACTGTATGCTCCAATTAAAGCGAAATAAACATGTGTTTTTTTAAACAAAAACAAACGTGACTATAAAGTGACAGTTTCAACTAAATAAAAATATATTTTTACAGGCAAATTTGAAATTTACAACAAAAGTAAAGAACTACTAGAAAAAAAATATAACGGTTACTATATAAATTTAACATTAAATGTTAAACAAGAGCAACCAACATCCACTCACTACATACACATGTTACTTTCCAACACAACAGCATTAAATGTCAAATAGACAATTTATTTTAAAAACATCATCAACAAAAAATACTCTTACAAGTGCTTGAAGAGAAATGGAAAAAAAGTAATGGTATACTTGTATTTTTAAGTACTTACTATAATACATACATACATAGTATGTAGCAGACTAACCCAGTGAATCGGTCAGTACGTCCGTTAGTCATTTAGTCTGTTATGAAATCGTATGAAATCGTATGCACAACTACAACACCCACTGTGATGTTAACGATTATTTAGACTAGAATTGAATTAATAAACATGGAATAGCAACAAAACACATGAAAAAAATAAACCAAACGTTTTAGCAACTAAAAGCAATTAGCCTATATATTTTTATAAACAAAAGTACAGTGGGCGACAAAGTAAGAGATTTGACCTTTAAAGGAAAAAAAAACGAGTGTGAACAAATTTAAAATCCTCGAATTGTAGTATAATTGGGAACATCTTCATTTAATCTGCAGATTATGTTTATTTTTCTAAAGAATAATTCCAGAACATTTATTGAATTGTTTTTCATATGCTTCCAATTTGACACCTTTACTTTTATTTCCCATTATTCAAATTTAAAGAAAGATATTTTTATTTTCTGCTTTCTAGTTTTATAATATCTAAAAAATAATTTTATTGTTGACCACTGTATATTAATGATTTTACAAATATAATAGAATTCGTGGAATTTAATTAATTTATTTTCTTAACCTGTAATACACTTTAATTGAGTTAATGTTTTTTAATAAAGAAAGCCCACAAAATATAATTGTTACACCTTTAAAATGAAAGAATTTTCATATTTTTTGTATTGAAATTCCCTTACCGTTATTATAGTATGATTTAAGACTTTTAATAAAAATTTAAAGTGCCATTGTCATATACATACATACATACATACATACATACATACATACATACATACATACATACATACATACAAACATACATACATACATACATACATACATACACATATTAAAAACATATTTTATGAACTTTGTAAGACTGTCAGTTTTGTAAAAAAAATTTATTACATATTGCCGGTATAATACTTAAGAATCTGTCCATTTAATTACTCACACTTACAAAAAGAAATGAAAAAAGACTTAAAACCCTAAAGAATCGGGTTTTAAATACAAATTTTCCACAGTGAAAGTATTTTTAAATTGATATATGGCTTTAAGTTTAATAAGTTTTTTTTCTTTTTACATAAACTGTTAAATATAAAATTATATTATAATTTTTTGATTGATCTTGTCAGAAAAAAATTGATAACTGACAAATTACTACATGAGACCAAAATGACTGCATTGAGCCTTCTGTGTGTAAAATTGTAGTTTTTACTTGAGCTGTCATGCAGCTGTAATGGGAATTACGTTATCCATAACGATTCACATGTTAATCACATTTCTTGCTGGTTTGGCGGTTGACGTTTTCACGTACACATTTTATCAAAAAGGGGGCGTGTATTTTTTTTTTTTTTTTTTTTTCATTTTTTGCTTCTTATTTATGGTAACTCTATTAAAAATGAATTTAGCAGCTTGTCGGAAGCTCCTTTTACATGAATAATAATAAAATCATAAAGTATTAAATGTTAGGAGATGTATTACAATTGAAACGCTAAGCGATGATGAAAAAGAAAAGAGTTCATAATATTTTGACAGGTGACAGCTTATAGTTTTGATAAGTAAATTGGTAATACTTTTTACATTACTTTTAACTATATATTTTTTATTTTTTTTTTGTATAAAATACTTTATTAAAAATTTATTTTGCGATCTAGAAAGTGACAAAAGAGATTATAAATTTTAGGACATTTATAGTTGACTTCTTTGCTTTCTAAAGAAAGTTGTAGAAGTTTAAATTAATACTAACAAATTAATAATAACAATTTTAAAATGTCGATTCTATACTATACAAATTTTTTGTCGAGACAAATTAAAAATCAGGGTAAATTTATACAAGGTGACTTCAGTTATTATTTATGGATGCTACAGCTGTGAAACTGCATATATAAAAACATTAATGTCGATAAATTCTCCTTGTTGTTTTTGTGCAACTGTTCCACAAATTCGAGTTAATTTTGAAGTTTGTCTTGATGAAAAATTGTCTAATGTAGACACTACTATAAACCCAGCAGTTTATTTGGTGGCAATTAATCCGATTTTAGACAGCCGCTCTCCATCGGTCACCAGTGAGAGTATTAGCAATTGCCACTTTACTGTCGCTATGGTAAGCGAGAAGAAGATGAAAAGAAGAACATTTTTAACTGACTCATTGAAACAAGTAAAGTGGTTGTGTGCGCACAAAAGTTACACTTTGTTGCCGTTGAAGTGATTGTATATGTAGTCGTGGAAGTGCCTATTTGTCATTTTATTGAGCCTTCGGTAGTCGTGGTGGTGATTGTGTGTGCAAACAAGTGACACCATGTAACCGTTGAGGTGGCAATAGACTTCCTGCTAGGACAAGCCCATGTTAAAGTGTTCAGTCACGTAGGTAATAAAGTGACTAGTGGTACCCTTATGTAGTCAGTTAGGTAAGTAACTTGTACACAACTGCCACCATTGACTGAAAGGAAATCATAGCAAAAATCACCTGTTGGAAGTCACCTTGGTCAGCGCTCGATCTCTACTGGTACTTTTTACAAGGTTTATTATGACATACGTGTCCCTTAATAGTTGTTCATGGTAAAAAATTGTATATCTAATTTTCATAAAAATTTTACGTTTCTCTTGATAAACAATAACTAATCTGAACACGCTGTAACGCTGCAATAATACTATTGAGTCTATATAAATTATTATTCTATTATGATAAAAATTTTAATGTTTGACTATTAACTTTAATTTAAATTTGTTTCTTTCCAACTGCAGTTTTCGCCCTGATTGTATTTTCACTCTCGTTTACAACAATGTAGTATTATTCCTTCATTCCCACCTTCATTTAAAACTGCGTGAGCGTAAAAGGTGCGATTATAACTTAATTTTGGGGCTACCATAAATTGATGGACAGACTTATGCGGTCAACAAATGCAGTTGGGATTCCCTTTCTCCTAAAGGGAACAAGACAGCCAGCCAGCCAGCCAGCCAGCCAAGCAAGCGCGTGAGTGAGTTATCATAAATTTTCACACCTTAATACATACAAGTACGTACAACAATTACCCAAAAGCTTTGTGTGCATTGAACAAGAAAAAAAAATTAAACAATTTTTATTCAGACATTAACAATGTCATTTTCAAAGAAAATGTACAATAATAATAAAACTAAACATTTAACAAAAATTACAACCAAAAAAACACAATCATAAATTTGTTAGTTACAGAAATAAAAATAAAAAAAAGTGTGTGTGAGTGAAATCAAAAGCCCTTTGGGCAACCGTAACAGAATTATAAGGCCCACGTTGCCAAACAATTTACATCTTAATATAATTTTCTTTGCTGTTGTTGTTGTTGTTTTGGATTTAACTGTTGTTGTCTTTGTTAGCCTGGTGACCTCATTATAGGTTCTCTCCAACAATGCCAACAATTTTTTCCAAATAATCACTGTTTGAATGTTTTTAAAGAAAAAAAAAAAAAAATTGTGTTTAAATAAAATTTATATTTATTGATATTTTTCATGTGTTTTACAAATGTTTGGTGTGTATTTTATCCCTCAAATCGCCAGTGAGACATTTAACAGTCGTTTTGTTTTTTCTCATTTTTATTAAACATTTAAATTTAAATACACATCTTCATTAGTTTTTGTCATAAATTGGTGTCGCATTTTGTTGAAATTCTTTTAAACGATTTTAATATATTGGAATAATACATATTATTGGAACTGTTATCATTTTGGCGCTTCTTTCTTGCTATACTTATGTAAATGCGTGGGTTAAATGTCACTTTTTGTCAATGTTGCCATATTTTCTTTTTGAATACATAGTAGTGGTCATTGCTGTAATATTTTGGGAGATTTAAATAAATCGTTGATCTTATTTCGAGTTATTGGTGAAATTTGTCAGTTTTCTTTTTACACTTAATTTAAAATGATTGTACAGTATTGAAAGAAGGAAATTGTTTAATACTTTAACAATAAACATTAGTTGCTTTTTTAAATTACAAATTTGAGTTTTTCAGTCTCTTTTTTATAGGACTTTGCGGTTATTTTTTATGTAAACACTGTTATTTATGTTTTAAGCTCTAAAATTGTAAGAAGGCAAAAAATAAACTAAAGAGTAATGGTTACTTGATAACCTTCAATTTCTTTTTTTTATACTTGCCCTCATGCTTACAGCAGCCATTAATATTACTTAAAAATACTTTTAGAGGTGAGTGTTAACAAAAAAAATCATAAAAACCATACTAATTTATGAAGATTTTAAATTGAAACAAAAGAAAAAAAAAACTACACTGGAAAAAATGTATTTGCTAAACTAGTTTTTTCATTCGATAATCTATGTCATAGTTTAACCTAACAAACGGAATTATGTTTAATATTAAAATTCCATTATAATTCGTAATGTTACTGTAAAATATACGTAATTTTTTTGGGCCATTTGTTAAACCTGTTACACAGGTTAAATAAAATAAAAAAATAAACAGTAGCAAACAAAATAGAGTGAAGTTTAACAACCCTGTTTAAACATTCAAAAAATTAATATTAACATCACCATGAACCGGTCTACATTTACTATTAACATAATGTTAGTGTTAATGTTAAATGTTTTATGTCAGGCATGGAACGCAAGTAAAGATATGTTTGGAAAGCGAGTGTGGCTTAACAAATATTTTCAGACCAATATTTTTAGTAAATAAGCCTTTCTTTTGTAGCTAATTTTTTTTAACTATTTCACATGATTTATCTAATCGAGTTTCAATTAAATTAACCTACATACATATATTGTCACCTACTGTTTCTTATTTGTTTGAAAATCAATTAAACTAAAACAAAAAAATATATGTTCATATTTGATTTACAATTGTAATATTTAGAATACATAAAATATGCAACTAGTTTGCTACGTTGTTTGGAATTAATTATACAAAACTATCTACATACAAACATATTTATTTGTTTGTTTAAAACAACTCAACTACCGACATACTTATTTATGGGCTTTGTTTTAATAAATAATATAATAATGATATTAATAAAATAAATTTATATCTAAAATATGCTAATGCCATAATGAAATACATTTCAAATAAAATTAACTCTTTTACATCAAATATTCATATAAAAGAAACCAAAAACACATTGTCACGTAGACCATGACAACATTTTGTGAATAAATTTTTAAAAATATTTTTGAAGATTTTAAATTAATTTAATCAAACAAAACAACCAACAGAAAGCAAGAAAATATTAGAAGAAGTGAGCCATAAAGTCTATGAAACAATTTCAACATTAATACATATTTTTACAAAAATGAATTTTTGTTTAATTTCAGAGAAAAAAATATTATTTGTTTGAGTTAATTTTGTTTGACAGTTTTTTTCGAATTTCTACCAAGTTGAGTGGGTGTTTGAAATTGTTGGCAAAAATAGCCTCCATTCTTGAATATTAAGTATAAAAAGAAAAAAATTTTACACTCAGAGACAAATTATGTTTATTTGAAAATATATAATATTATACTTATATTCATACATACTTAATGTCATGTTAATGTCTTGGTTGGCTGAAAGATTTTTGCTTTAGGGTGGCAATAGGCGCGTCAAGTGGGGCAAAATCAACAAAAGATTTCGAAAATCTTTTGAAATTATTATAAATACATTTTATATATTTTCAAATGTTAATAAATTATATTGATTATGATGTTTTATTTAGCAAGACAAATGATTATTGTCTACACTTTCGTCATATGACATTCGCATAAATGAGTCTAAACATGTTTTGATGATATTCATTTGGGGGTTATTAAACGGATATTTTGAAAAAAAAAATGTTAAAAAGCTTTTTTGAAATTTTTAGAAAAAACTATTTTCAAGAGTTTCCATTAAGAAAATACATAAATAATATTTGTTTACTTAAATATTTTCCTATAATCATAATTATAATCTATAAAATTTGGCATTTTATTAATCTAAAGTATAAATTTAGAGTAAAAGAGATCAGTTAAGAAAAAGAGGTTCGTCTAAATAAAAATTTACTAAAATGGTCTACATTTTGTTTATGGTAATTATTAATTTATTTTTGATATATTTTAAAGAAAGATTTATATCACGTTTATACGTCCAATTATTGGAAATAAAATAATTAACACGCTGTTTATACGGCAAATTGCACAAAGAAATATTATGCCGAATGGGAAATTTAAATGAATATAAAAAATTTGCAATTTGTTTCGCTAATCTTGATATGTTTTTGTAAATCACTTTTTTTGTAAATAAACTATTATCTCGCTGTTTATGCGGAAAGATTTCCATATTGCAATATTTTTATTGCGTGTAAAAATAATATTAGTCAGAAATGAAATAAAAGGAGTAAAACAGAGAAAAATAACACAGTTAGCAACACTACAATAAAGTATCATCCCTATTTAGAAATGTCATCACTAGTTTGGAAACAGAAAATCACTTGAATATCCTGTTTATTTTAAAAATTAAAATTCAGAAATGTTAATTTACAAAAACTCTAAGCAAATCAAAAACTATACATATAAAGAAATTTTTAACAAAAAACTACATATATTTTATTGTTTTAGGTGCTTGAAAACTAAACATTTTAGTTTTTATATATAAAAAAAAAAACTAATCTATATAAAATTAGTAATCTAATTTCACTTTTGATTAAATCATCTATTGTATCAAAAACAAAATTTTTGAAATTTCTTTGATAAAATATTTTTTGTTTGAATTTCTTTGAAATGTTGACACGTGTACTATAAATCAAAAACCTAATGAATACATTCTTTTATTTTCGCTTAGACTAGTCTATTAAATGGTTTTTCCTAAATAACTCTATTATATGAACAACAAATATTCACACGAAACTAAGCGAAATATTTAGTTGCTAAATTATTATGTTTAAATCTATAATTAAGTATATTATATTATATTATATTAATTTTGTTGTTTTAAACAGAAAATTAACTTTTTAAAAATGTGTTTCTTTTGTTTTGGCAAATTTTGTTCCTCCTTTTTAATTAAGCGTTTTAATATACTACTTTAAATGAATCATGGTTTAAAAAAAAAAAGTATTTGAAAATAAAATAACTGAACAGAAACAGAGTTTCCCTATCGATGTTAAACGATCTTGAGTAATAATTCAATCAAAAAGTAACAGAAGTCAATTGGCTCATGTTACACGATAAAGTGGCTGAAAGACAAAACCACCACCACCACTACTATCAACCACTAACAACAAAAACATGATCGCTGTAATAAGATAAATGGCCAAACAATATAAAATTTATTACAACAATAAACGCCTTTGTTGCTTTTTCAAATTTTTATTTTGCCAACAAAATACATACATACTTATAAAAGATTCTCTTTTTGGAAATCTTATATGAAAAAATTTACCATGGAAATCTTCACTGATGATGATGTATATTGGCTAAAAATAATTGGTTACCGTTACCAAGAGATCAATAGCCAAACATTTTGAGAGATCTCCGCCAAAATATTTGTATATACCTACATATTTTGGAGCTCTTTTCATTACAAAAATAAAGCAAAAGCCAAAATCTGTCTGGCCATCATCAAGATCATCATTTTCACGATCTCTCCATCACCATCAGCGTCATTGTTCATTAAGCTCTTGTAGGCTTTTGTATGATTGACATTAAAAAAACAGGTGATGGGCCTACTGAAAAATAAAAGAAACAAAACGTTTCATTTAAAAAAAAAAACTTTAAACACAAAAAAACCTCATATGATTATGATTTTTTTTTTTTTTGTATCACTCTTGTGTTTTGTAAGAGTTTCAACGGTTTTTATCTGATTATATTTTTTGTGTAAATTTGAAAAAAAAAATCTTTGTATTCAGTAGTGGTTTTTTATATTTTTAGGAAATACATTTTTTATCAAAAAGGGGGAAAAAAGAACGTGGTAAAGTGTTTTATTTAATATTTATTGATTAGACTTTGGAAAATATTTACACTTCCAAAATATCTTTTGATGAACTTTAAAAATTAATGGTTTCAACAATTCTTAAATATGTTAGAGAAATCATTAGAATTTTAATCGAAAATAAATTCTCAACTGTTTGTTTTCTTTAAAGACTTCATAAAAAAAGATTTTTAAAGAAAACTTTAATTTATTTTTTTACTTGATAGGTAAAAAATAGAATTTTTTTTGCCATTAGCTAAAATGAAATAAAAAGAAAATATGGCATCACTAACAGGAAGTATGATTTCTATTTATAATTGTCATCACTATTCTAAAGTGTAAACAACTTGTAGAAAATTATTTCTATTAAGCGATTTTTTTTTCTTTTTACATAAATATAACAGAGGATTAATCTAATTTGTGTATATTTTTTAAAACTTCCTCTAAAATAATTGTTATAGTGTTTGTCTTAAAAATACAAGAAATATCATACAAGATTTTTTTTTTCTCTATTTTTTGTAAACCAGGATTTAATATCTTAAAACAAATACAACAAATGATTTTTTTTTCTTTATTTAGTGTCTGATAAAGAAAAAGAGAAGTGTTTTATGATTTTGGCTCATAAATCTTAAATTGACCTAATCTAATTTAAGCCGTGTAAACACGCATAAAGTCAGTTACAATATCAGGCGACAAACAGAGACACCCCGTCTGTCTGTATACGTTACAATCGACACTTGCAGTGATATCAAGTTTTTGTGTTTTTACTTTATATTGTTAAACATGCATTTCAGACCCAGTAGCCTAATGCCCGATATATGCAATATTATTTTTATTACATTTTATATTTTTTACTTTATTTTAAATAAACATTTGTATAAGACTTTTTATGTTCGCACTCTCACTCCTGTTTACAACACAATAAAGATAAAAATTCAATAAATCGTTTTTGCAATAAAAACTTTCAAATACTCTTATAAAGCTCAGAATATTCATATAAATATATGAATTATGATCATAAAAAAATGTAAAGAAAAATATAATTCTATAGAGTCCCCGCTTAAAAGACAGAAAAATGAAATGTGTGTCAATGTCTGCTTAATATTTTACACTTTTTCTTCCATTTTCCTTATACATAATTTTTGTTAAAATAAAATTTCACAGAAAAGGTATAATTTTAAACACGCGTCTTTGAAGTTGCTTTTCAAAATAAGACAAAATTGTAATAAAAAAGTTTGTAAAATTATGGCTTTACAAAAATTTACAGAAAAAAATCTACAGTCATTAATCATTTTGTTAAGATTTTATAACACTTTTGTAAAATATTTTACGCACAAAATAACTTTAAAAATTTTTAAATTAAAAATAAACATTAGAGTTTATGTTAAAAGGTTTGTTAAATACACATCAGTTTATTTTGTAAATTATGTTTAATAAGGTTAAAGGCCTTTTTTGTTTCTTTTTTTTTTTCTATTTCTTTAGTTTCTTTTTTTTTTTTCATATATAAACTATTGTTGTAAATTTTAACATTTACTTAATTATAATAGAGTAAGCCTACTAATTCCCATTTAAAAATACATACGTCATGGAAGTTTTTTTGAGAAAAAATCTTATGTAAAAAAAGAAAAAGTTTTGCTAATTTTAAAATGGTCAAGTTTGTTAAAAACTTAAATACAAAGACAGAGATGTAAAATAATAAGCTTTGTATGTCACCTTGTAGCTTTTATTCTTATAAAAAATAATTTTGAGCTCTTTACATAGGGTCTACACAAGAGTTTTTTGTATCATAATATGTAACAGAGAGTGTCAAATTCGCTGGCAGAAAAGAGTAACCTTTTTGTTCATATTATATTTAATCTTAAACAAGGGGTAAACGTATTATAATAAATCTTATAAGATTTCATTATTTTCACTCAGTCACAGAGTAAACATGAACTTTTTATTTAAGAAGATTTATAAGAGTTGTATAGAGAAATCTTATCACAACAGTCTCATAATATTTTTTATGATATTAATATTTTAGTCTCAACGTGAGATAATTCTCTCAGTGACCGAATTTGACATTCTCTGTTACATATTATGATATAAAAAAGGGTGTCGACCTTATGTTAAAACGAACAAAATATGAAACAAAAACTATAAATATGAAACTATATTAATGATATGGCATCACCAAAAAAAATGGGAATCGGAAACACGTGAGAAGTCGTTACATATTTATGTGTAGGATGTGTCTAAATGTTACAAATATTATAACATTTATTATAAATAATCCATAGTATTTTACCTAAGCAGTTTAACGAATAAAATAAAAAGACAAATACTTACTGTAGTCACATTGCTCATCTTGCGTTCCATTAACTGTACCATCGGGTAGTAATTGTATGAAACGATTCTTTATGTACAATTGTATTTTACGTGATGGTCCCGATAGATGTGATACCGTGGAACGTTCATTACGATCCAAATTATTTTTATGATGTAAATTTCTAGAATTATTCAGTCTTTTTGATTTCAAAACACTCATATCGGATGATCGTCTCACCAGAACACCGACACCACCTGTACTACTACTTCTACTACTACTGCTTCTGCTACTTCTACCACTGATGCCATCTGCTGACAGAGGCATGCCCCATGAACTAACATTGGCCGATGATGCTGATGATAATGACGATGACGATGATGAGGAGGGGGATCGTATACTGCGTTCAGTTCTTGACAATATGGCCAAATGATGGGATGATGAAAATTTAAAATTTTTACTTAAATTTTCTGAATTTAAATGACTATTGACAGGGAGTTGCTGTTCATCGTCTGATTGATCAGCTAAAATTGTGGGCATTAAGGTGGATTGTATTTTGGCTGATGATTCGGTGGTAGAGGGTGGTGTTGGAGTGGTTCTGGGCGTGGTGTTGGTGGACTTAGATAAACTTATCATGTTAATTGTTGAGTTTTTAGTATGAGTATTTAATAATGACACCTTTTGTACGGCGGCTGATTCTGTTGTTTGTGAGTTTTGCTGTTGTTGCTGTTGCTCTTGGTGTGTTCTATGATGAATGGCAGTTATTTCTTCTTGTTCTTTATGTTTATTATCGTTTATATGTTTATCACTAATACTATTATAGTTTTCGTTAACCTGCTGCTTCTCCTTAATCGTCGTTAATCGTTGTTGTGGCTGTTGCTCTTTTTCCGTTGCCGTTTTATCGTCATTTAATGACGTAGCAGACGTCGTGCTTGAAAAACTATTTAAATTTTCGTTATGAATTTGATTGGTGGTAAATTCGTTTTTCATTTTACTGTCCTTTTGATGTGGATGATGATCGTCTGCTTCAAAGTTTTTTGAATCGGCAGGAAAAAAGCTTAACATTTTATCGTTTTTAATTATATTTAGTGTGTCTGTGGGTGCGGCTTCTACTGTTATAGCAGCCACTGGTGGCAATATTGTGGGCATAGCATATACCAAACCCGGCCAATCGATTATAATCGATAGGAGGGCACCCAGCAGCGCCAAAGCCCTCCAATCTAAACGTAGATTTCTTCGCATAATTGAGCAAAAATGTTGATTACTTGATCGCTTTCGTTTAAGCACTAAAAAAAACGCCCCAAAACTTAATTGTTCGTTACAAACGCAAAATGAAACACTGTAGTCGATTATTATTATTATTGTTGTTATTGTAATCACTACTACACTTGTTGTAAAGCTGCCACTTTTCTTTTTTTGTAATTTTGCGCGTTTTTTAAGGTGGCAAAATGATTAAATTTGCTGGCTGGCGTAAATTGTTAAATAATTTATTTTTTTTTTCTTCTTTTTTACACTTAATTAAACTTGTTTTAGTTACAATTTAATTTTTTTCTTTAAATATTTCATAAAATTATGACACCTTGTTTTCTATAAATCATAAAATTTTCGTTCTTTTTTTATAATTCTCTTTTGTAATTTTTGGGTTGTATTGTTTTTTTTTTTTTCGATATTTTATGTCTGAAATATTGATTATTTTTCGTTTTCGTTTAGGTTACCATAGTGTAGACATATCTTTTGCACTTCATTACTATGATAGCATTATTAACGAGATCTTTGTAACATCGTTTATGAGTTTCATCTTCGTCTTCCTCGTTGATAATGCATTTTTCAAATTTAACTGACGATTTCATTTTCATTCAAAACAACCCACGAAATTTAAGGAAATTTTAAACACAAATTTTTTGTATTTTCTTACTTGTTTCTTTTCTTTTAAATTAATTTTTTTACAAAAGCAATATTTTTTTCGTTATTTTAGAAAGTGATTTAAATTTTATTTTAAACTATTTTACACAATTGCTATATGATTGCTGTTAAACACAATATTTTGTTGATGTTGTTGCTGTCGTTTCAAAATTATTTCCATTAAAAAAGCATAAAGTTTTTTCATCGTTTTTGCTGATTATGCTGCGAATGCGGCTGCTGATGAAGATGAAGTTGAAATGTTTTGTTGTGAAGGTCGTCGTTGTCGTCGCGAACTGTAATGAAAAAAAATGAACAAAACCGGTAAAAAAATTAATCAAATACTTTTTTATGTATTTTTTTTTTTTTATTTCTTCTTAAAAAATAAAAGGATTAACAGATAACACTTGTACCGGAACATGACCTACAGCATAATTATAGTTTGGCTTTGCTATGTGGGGATTTAAAGATTACATGGAAAATGATATATGTCATCTTAATTACTACCTAAAATATCTGGTATTTTAATGGTATTTAAGTAACTGAATGATAAATTTTGTAATAATGTTAAACACCTTAAACAAAAAATAAACTAATTTAAATTAATAAATGGAACAAGATTTGTTTTTAAGGCTGGTCTTTAAAAGTGAGAGGAATCTTTATTTTTATTAATTTAAGTAAATTTATTTACATATTTGGTTCTAGTTAATTTTAAAGATATATTTGTATTGATTCCCTATTGTCAGTTTAAAAATAACTATTACGTTTTAATTTATTTAAACTCTATTTAAATTCTATTTAAATAATATTTTCCAATTCATTGCTTTTTTTTCCTACAGCTCAACCAAAGGTCAATTGAATATCATGTAGTGTAAAAGAAGAAGAAGAAGAATATACGAATGAACAAAATTTCCCATAAATAATATTCCTGCCTCCTCAGCATTCACAATATTCATACGATGGCAATGACCTCTACAACAATTTTTTGCGTTCGTTAGAAGTAATGAAAACGATACTTTCGAATATAAAAAATATATACTATATATTGTATACGATAAATATACAACACGAGTCGCGCCAAAACAAAAACATTAAACTGGAATTTAAAGGAATTAAATCTAAGAAAATGATTTTAGAATTTCCAGGTTTTAACAGAACATAACACTTTTTGTTAAATATTTAGCAAATGTGATTTGTTTTTTTTAGCATGTTTACACTGGCTCTAAAATAAGTAATTTCATGCCAACATTTAAAACGAAATTACTACTGGTTTAATGGCATTTAAGTTAATTAATTTGTCAAGACAAAGTTGTCAGATATCCTGTTTACTTCTCTTTCTCATCCGGCACCATAAAAAAGGAAATATCTATATTCTTTATAAAATTTGTGAATAAACAATCAGTTATTTGTTTGAAAGTCGTGGTTCACACACAGCAATTTTTCTTGCCGCAATTCTGACCTCGTAGGCGAGAGAGGTAAAGAGAATGTAAAATCTTAGAATTTCCTTCTCCTCTCTTACTTGTGAACTCAGAATTGCGGCAAGAAAAATTGCCGTATTGAACCCCGACAAAGTGATTTTTTTTTGCAATAATCGTACGCATAAACGTAATAAGAGCTCGATTGCTGACAACTTTGTCTTGCCATTTTGATTGTTATTAGTACTTTTTACATGTTTTAATATGATATTGTACCTCTTCTCTTACAATTGATAAGATGAAAACTTGACTTTTGTCATGATACCAATTTGTTTAGTATAGACTCGACCTAATGTTCATTTCATGTAAAGTTTATGTTAAGAAAAAATAAAAATAAATAAAAAAAATAAAGTTGTTTCATAATTTCACCAAATGAATTGATTCCTTTCTAATACTGACGGTTAAGTAATAACCATTTGAAATCAATTGAAATGGTAACAGAGTCGCACAAGCATAAAAACTTTGTTTATTTCATACTTTTTTTTCTAACAGTGAAAGATGAAAAAAAATTAAAAAAGATTGTTAAAGAAGCAGAAGGTGAGACATAAAAAGCAATTTTATGTTTCTGAAATGTACATTTTTTTTATGGGCGGCATATGTTGCTTGATACTACTACAAATTCTATTAGGAATTTGCAAACAAAATCAGGAATAAAAATATAGAACTTTTACTACCAGTACATAACCTACTGTATAGCCTGACGCTTTTACTATTTTTTATATTAAATTCTTTTTTTTTATTTATTTTAGGTATTTATAAAAAGTAAAGGTGACGACAGCTTGACTTAACATAAATACAATATTCCTGGTATTTTTCATTAAAATTAAATATGTATGTAGAGTACAAATACGAATACTACAAGTATTTAAAATTGTATTTATATTTTCTATGTATTTGCAAATATTTAGTATATATTTTAATTTTTTTGTTTTTGTTACTTATGTTGCTTCTCAACTTGGGGTACATGTTTAAAATAATGACACAACACGCAATATTTGTTGAACTTTTTGTTTAGGCATAAAAAAGTTTTTCTGTTTTTTTTTTTTATACTTCTGTAAAAAGTTTTTTATTTTCATGTTGTTTGCAAATATATATTTTTAATGTAATTTTTCATTTCTTTTTCAGTTTATTTAGCGTTTAAAGTTAATGTCCGATGCGTCAGATGTGGCATTTAAGCTGTTTATTTTGACAGAACTACTAGTCATTTTAAGTATATGTGTACATAAGTATGTACATAAGTATGTATGGATGTATGTATGTACAAGTATGTAGGTATAACTGAAGTTAAATGTCCAATTTACTTAGAAGAACATGTGTAGAAAATTTTAATAGACTTATTACCTAATAAAAACATTGTTTAGTTAATAAACAAAAGAAATAGGTACAACATAACAAATAATAATATCTTGTACCAAGAACAGAAAATTATTAGTAACGAATTTCTGTTAACATTGCTATTTGTTAGCAAGTATTAACGTTTCCTTTTGAATATCTAATATACTTAAAGAATTCCATTTTATTTTTCTTGGATTTGAAAATTAATTTAAGAAAATTTATGTAAAAATCTTCAACATGGCATCACTGTTATAATTAATCATCTTCTAGCACGAGAACTAGGAAATGAGAATTCTATTTACATTACACAAAACACAAAGCGAAAAACTTTAAGCGAAGGAATAAAACTTTAAATAGCGACACAAAATTAAATTTACGAAATATTTAACTTAAATTTTTATAAATATAATTAAACTAAAATATTTTAAGCTCCTGGAATAATATGACTAATAACAGCATGTAACACTAGAAAATTGTAATTAAATTTTTCATATCTTAAAGCTTTCTTTTCACAATTAATTGCAAACAAAAATCTGAAAATAATCAAAAGATGTTATTTTTAATATTCTCAGCAGGTAACTTTAAATATTCTCATAAATTGTATCTACAATTTTTAGAGACTTTTTTTAATATATATGAACAAGATTTATTAAAATATATTACTGTTTTTGTTATGAACTGTTTGTTGTTTAAATAAAACGTTTAAATTTTAAATTTATTAAGATTTCCTTAATTATTGAATTAATCTTGAGGGTATAATCTTTGTAAATTTTATTAAAATTTATGTTGATTTAAATTAATGCCCAAATTGATGAGCTTTTTGTTAAAAGAAAATGACAAAAGTATTGTTGTCGTTGTCTTCAAATTTTATTGTAAATATTTTAAATTAAGCGCGAAATGAAAATTTTTCTTTTTTTTTCACTATATATTCATACATTGTTACAAAACATGAGAGCCATTAGAATTGGGGTTAGTAATATTTATAAATAATTTTAAAATATGTAAAAAATTAAAATAAAAAACTAAAGCAAACTACAAACACTTTTACTAAGTTTTCTAATATTTGAAGTAGACTGTCACTTTTTTTAGTCATTGTTTATTTATGTCATATGATTTTATGTTTACTGTCAGCGGCAGGCAAGTATTATTAAGTAATAGTTTATTTTAAAAATGTAGTTCCAGTAAAAAATAATTATTATGCATTTTGTAGTGTGATTTTTTTTTTTTATTATAAGAAAATGCAGACTTAATTGTTTGGACATCACTTCTCCTTTTTTAAGTCAAACTATAAGTTTTTTTATATTAAAAATGTAAAATATTTAATAAAATATTTATTTAAACAAAAATGTTTAATATTTAATAACTGTTTTCAAATGTGGCATCATTGTTTAAATAATTCTAGAGATGGGTGAATAAGAAATGTTATTGCCATATAGTTTTGTTTCTGATGTTGAAATATTTGTTTTTTTTTAATTACTTATATATACGTACTTATTATTATTCCCTAATGGAATATTTTTTGTTTAATTGAAATAACAATAAAAAAAACTTTTTGCCATTTGGATTTTATGACGCTCATAAAAATAGTGTTATGGCGTTTGGCTTTCTAAGAAAGTTTATTGGCGCTCTTTTTTTAATTATACTCATAAAATACATTTAACAGTAATAGCAAAAAATAAATAAGAGCTAAGTACTTTAACCTGAATTAATAATCTATAATTCTAGGCTTAAATTCCTATGGACCATTTCAGTATATGTAATTTAAATTTAAGGTTTAACATTTTGCCAGAACATTTTTTGTTTAATTATAGGTATAGTTTTGTAGGTTAAAATTCTTGTAAAACAATTAGGCAAAAGTAAAAAACAAAACAAACATCCCAAACATACAAATTAAAATAAAAAACAATAATCTACAACAGTATTTTTTACTAGACTTTTTATAAGAACTTTAAAGAAATTTTAAAAATAACTTTGTAGACAGCATAAGCATATAATCACACTTAAATTAACAATAAACGGATAGAAATCTTTAAAATAAATACAAAATTTATATCAATCTCTATACATACCTAAGTCGTTTTGTCTGTCGCTCACTGTACATTTTAGTTTTTTTAATTTTATTTTTTTAAAGTACATTAGAAAAAAATTTCGAGAGTAATTTGTAGGCTAACGAGTGTCTCACATCAAATCAAATCTATTGCATACAAACTATTTATTTCGCGCACAGTGGGTGACAAGGAGGTAATGACAGCTTGAATCTTCAAATATAGCGGACATATAAGAATTTTATTAATGTTGTTGTTGTATTTAAGTAAATACTACTAAAGCAGCCAAAAACATAGCGCGACACATTACATTACACTTTATGCAATCATATAGACAAAACGTACTTACAGAGTGTAAACGAGGAGGTAAAGGAAAGTGAAACTGTAACGAGTGGTAGACATATAAAACAAAAAAATAAAAATCACGCTACATGAAAAAAGTGAAATTTTCTCATTTATTTAACAAAAAAAAAAACAAATTAACGGAAAAAAGCGAAACTGTGTCGCTTATACACTTGCATCTGTATTCTAAATACAAGTGTTTGTATGTATGTATGTATTATCATTAAAATCAATGATTTATATGTGTAGGTTTTGTTCCTACCATTTAAATGTTGTAATAATTATTATTTAAATGTTGTACATTCACATGTACTTACAACATACATATGTACATATGCATGTAAAGGTGGTGTTGAATATCCCTTTTTGTATCTCTCCTATAAACTAAGAGGAAATTTTACTTGCATTCACCGTCAAACATTTACATGTACATAAATAATTGTCTAATTGTGTTTATTTTTTATTTTTTTTCTTTTTGTTTTTGCCACTAATTTTCATGTAAAATTCTTTTTATAAACATTGGCAGAAACTCAACTAAACCATAAAATAAAACAAAAACTATAAAAAAGTCACCATAAATAAATGAACAAAACCCAAAAAAAAAAAAAAAAAAAAAAATTACATGAATTCAATTCAATTTTAATGCCGCCGTTTTTCATCAATGATGATCATAATTTCTGGTTGTATTTTTAAACATTTTTTTACATTAATATTTATTAATATATTTTTTCTTTTTTGCTGCTAATGCATGTGTGTGTTTATGATTTTTGTTTTATTATTTTTAGTAACATATTTTATTTTTAATTGCACATCTTTGAAAAATGTTTGTCATTTTCCCACTTGTTATACATGACAAAATTTTTTGTAATTAAAATGATTGAACAAAAATTCTTCTTCCTATTTTTTTTTTAATTTTATTGTAAACCTGTTCACGTTACATAATTATGTTTGAGTGTGTGTGCGTGATCGTGTGTGTTTTTGGTAAAGGTAAATTAGGCATGTAACGGTTTTGTATGTTAAATTTAAATTTTATCTAATTTTTCAAACAAATTTATAGGATTTTCCTAAAATATCTAATATTTTTTTATATCAAAACTGGTTAAATCTTAAATGAAAGTGATATTTTATTTGTTGTTTATATATATATAAAAAATAGTGCAATTTAATTAAATAATAAAATAATAAAACATTATAATGAAAATACTATGACAAAATAATGTGGAAATTCTACCAAAGCAAAAGCTTTTTCGGCTTTGATAATAACAAAGGCTAATTCAAACTGGTGACCTTTTTCCATGGTAATAACCTTGAGTTATTGCTACAATTACTTAGTAATGTGTTGTCATTATTTTTGCAGTACTATTTCAAATTTTTGGAATATAAACGAAATTAAATATTTGTCTTTTAAGGATTATAATTGCATTAAATTTATCTAACAACTATATAAATGGCGACCTTTATCAAGCAACATCAAGACAAATTTGTCATCACTAGATCTCTGACAACTTTGTCTTTAAGCTGCAATAATACTGACAAATTCAGTCTACATTACGTAGTGTATCTATTATAAAATTTGTTTTCAAGACATATGTCAAAATCAGTGCATAGATAAAAAACAATTATGAATTCGCCTTATTTTGATTTCACGTTAATTTTGATGTTTGTTTTGATAAAAAAAATTGTCTATTATAGACACTACGTTAGGAAAATATTGATAAAAAATTTTTACGTTTGTCTTGATAAAAATTTGTCTCGTAAATTATAGTGATGCCAAGTTCTTCTGAGTTATACGTATTTCTAAAACGGGATTTATATGTTGCTGTTTTTCACATTACACTTTCGTAGAAATAAAGAAGAAAGAAATTCTTTATTTAATAAATATTTTCTGTTTAATTTACTTAAAAATAAAAAATAAAATTGGTATTACTGAACTAACGTATATATTATGTAATGCTTAGCTATTTTTGTCAATTAAAATTTATAGCCAGTGTGAACACCTTCATAAAAATAACACTTTAATAATTTAACATACCTTAAGTTCACCTAAAGAAAATACTCTTTTTGTTGGCTAATTGCACTTTTTGTAAGACACAAATTAACATAAATAAAAATGCAAATATATTTAACTCATTTTTGACAGCCAAAATGTGTGTAATTGCAAGTGTTAAAACAGTGGGACGCTAAGTGAAAAAATGCATTGATTTATAATTTAAAATATTTTATTAAATGTTCTTTTTAAATTATTTATTTTTTTCTTTCAACATTATGCTGGGCAATTTGGCATTAATCAAACGTTTGTTCTTTTGCATATTTCTTTTAAATTAAATTGTCTGTTAGCGCTTCTGATTGAAATGATTATTACATCTAAATATAAAAAAGAAATGTTTTCATTTTTATTTATTAATATAGATTTTATTTTGACGCCTAACAATTAATGTATTGTCTCAGTTTTATACTCGTTTGCTTAATATTTATTAATTATAATTTTTTTGTTTTTGATTCTTTTTCATTTATTTTTTATATCAATTTTATTTTGTGCAGACAGTTCTTTTCTTTTATTATTTTATTAGCAAATGAATTGATGTACAATTATTTATTTATATTTTTTAAGGCAATTAAATTTTCATCGAACAAATTAACAAATTGTTTTTATAAATGAAAACGATAAGTGTGGCAAAAAAAATAAAAACCAATTAATGAAATCTGTAGACAGAAATTTTTTTAAAAATAAAATAAGGGATATTATGAAAAAATAAAATATTTTTTTTTTTTTTTTACTTAAATAAAAAATGTTTAAATTCTCGGTGCTCTAAAAATAAAATTTAAAAATAATTTTAAATCAACTCAGTAGTTTGTCATAAATTTAATTTATAATTACTTGTAAAATTTTACTGTTTTTCGTTACAAATATTAAATAAAAAAATTTAATGAGTTTTGTCATAGTTTTAAAACTATACTTGATTTATGATATAATATTTTAACAATTTAAACTTATTCACTAAAACTTCTATTAAACACAGAAATTAACTTGGTAACAGCTAATTTTAATTTTGATTATTTAATTTTCTTATTTCACAAATAATTTATAAAATTTTAATTTTAAATTTTAACAGACAATTTATTGTTTATTTTTATTTTGTTTATTTAGAATATTTGTTTTGCTCTGTTAAATACTTAAAATTTTTTAAAATTAAGTAATTATCGAAAGTGTCAGTAGTGCTTTTTTCAAAACAATATTTTAGCACATTTGACAAACAAATAAATATTATATATACAAATGTTCATAAATATGTATTGGAAAAAAAGTAGACATAAACAACTACAATGTTTTATTGTCAATATACGCCCAAAATTTGCCATGAGTTTTTTATTTAAACAGATTTTAATTAGTGTTTTTTAAAAACAGAAAAAAATTATTCGGTTATTTGGAAATATGAATAAAAATTAAATGCAATAAATTGCCATTTTTTTGCTAGTTTTTTTAGTAATACCCGATTTTTTGCATAATTATTTTAATAAATTTAATTTTTAAAAATTTAAAGTTAAATTTCATTATTAATCGAATAATTTTAGACGTTAAAAATAAAAACAAATAATAATAATTCGTTATATTTGTTTTAATTATTATTGACAAGTTTTATCTTTAAACATTTAGAGATTTAATTTTTGCTTGAATAAACCATTTATAAAATTTATGAATCATTTTATTTGAGTGTTAATTAAAATTTGTGTGAAGCAATTTACATATTTTAACAAAAATTTTATCTTTTTCTTCTCAATATTTTAAACCCAAAGACTAATATAATAATCTTAAAAAAATTAAAAAAAAAAATAAACACTGATTGTTGCCAAGTGTTTTCATTAAAAACAAAATGATATTTTAATTAAAAGTTTAAGTTAACAGTTAATTTAAAAATAGCTGAATTGTTTTAACATTAAAATAAGATGACGTTACTAAATTCATTTGAATTTTTTTGACATATTTTTAGTCAACTTAATCATAGCAAAGTTATGTATGAGTCATATTCATATTAAGAAGAAAATTTCTAAAGCAAAATATTAAATAATAATTAAAGATTATTTCTATAAGTTATTTAAGTTATATTCACTAAAAACTAAATGTTAAAAAATAATTTTATCATGTGTTCAAAAAGCTACAAAAATTATTCAAATATTTAGTTTCATAGACATAAAACTTATCTTAATTTATTAGGCTCTTCTTTAAACTAAAAGCCCCCTTAATTAGTTGACATATTTGAATGTCATATGGTTGACTTTTAATAATATATTTTAATCTTTTATTATTAATAATATTAATTACAACATTTATTTTTATCGGGTTTTCTTACAATTTAGCATATGTTTAAAATTATTATTTTATTATACAAAATGCCGCTTTGTGTGGGCCTTAAATCTAGATTTGTTATTAATATAAAAAGCCCATAAAAGTAACGAACAAACGCATAAAAAACCTAATTATATTTAATAAGATGTTTTGAAAACAAATCTATCTAAAACTTGTATAAAAATAAAACCCATAAACAAACGTTAAATAAACACAAATTAATAAAACTGAAATTTAAAAAAAAAAATACCGAAAAAATAGATAATAAAACATGTTGTCAAAGAAAAAAAAAAAAGAGAGAAATTCAATATAATTGATTATTATCAAATGCAAATTTAAATGGCTTAAATAAATTCATAAAAAAAAGTAATGGTAGAGCAAAAGAGAAGTAACAAAAAACAGTATTAAATAAATATTAAGACCAAATAAACGTGATATATATTTGAAATATATTAGTCAAGTCAGGTGGTTTTAATTTACGAAAAAAAAAAAAAACAAAATAACAACCTTTATAGCAACAATTTACGAAAAAATAAAAACAGTAACAATATTTGTTGGTATTAAAAAAAAAAAAAAATCTCTGAAACCAAATACCAGTCAGTATCAAATTGAAAGCAACATGATCAATGAACAAAAATCCACCAAAGAAATATTGAACTGGTATATAAACCGCACCACATACACACATAGATAAGTATTATAATAAACGATAGAGTTTTATGATAATTTGGTTAATAGGCCTATAGTTTTAAAGCTCTATGCGTATAAAAATCGTTAGACCATACGTCAGACGTACGAAGTTTATGTTATAACCAGGGCAAGTTTTTATATGCACAAAAATGATTGAAATATGCGCTTGAAAAAGCACGAAAAAATGGTATAATATGCACAGAAATATGCAAAAATGCATGAATATGTATATAAAAAACAACGAATTTATGCATTCTTATATATTAATGTGTAGAAAATATGCACAAATATGCATTTTTATCTTTCAATTTCAAATAAATTTCGATGTTTAGAAAAATATAACTATTTTAATTTTAAGTATCATATTTGACGCTTCCGAATTTTTTTTCTTCACAATATTTACAATGTACTCAAAACACTCACAAAAAAATTTTTAGAAATCATTTGATTGAACTTCAAAAAATCAGCAAAAAAAATTGTGTTTTTGTTAAGAAAACTGACTTTTGTATCCATTATATGCAAATTTAAGCAAAGATTTAAAATATAAGCATCTTTTGTGAAATTCTTTTGAAATATGCAAATGCTTACTTTCCAAGCGAAAAGCTTGAAAAACTTGCCCTGGTTATAACCTTTAGCAACAAACACCAACTGTTGCCAACACATGGCCTAAAATGAGAAAAAAAATATTGTTTAAATAATTCGTCATAGTTTTTTTTTCACTCGATTGTTTTTTAAATTTCAGGTTTGGTGTTTTTTCTATTAATAAAAAATTACTTACTTTAAATAAAACAGAGCTTTAAAAGTTTTAATTTTGATAAAAAGAAAAACTTAATTATAATATGGACACATAAAAAATAGCTACTTTAAATCTAACCAAATATTTAAATTAAAGCATGAGAAAGGAAAATTTTTAAAGCTTTCATTTAAGGGATTTTTTAATTTACGATTTTATACTTTTAACTCCCTGCTGGGAAGCATACTTCAAAAAACTCCAAATAATACAAAAAATTGTACCACTTTTTTTTCATAATTATATATGTATGTACTTTGTTTGACGCTGTTGTTAATATTAGTTTTGCCGTACTAAATTATAAACTAACAACAACAATTATAAAATAGCTATACAAATTTCGAGAAAAAAACCTTTTAATTTAAATAACATTTTATTTGTTAAAAAAAAAAAAAAAACTTTTTTCCCCCGAACACACATTGTCTGTCTGACGTAGAATAAACTTTCGGCAAAAAATGGGTTAAACAGGTTTTGAAGCCAAGAAAATAACGAATAACGAAGTTAACAAACAAGCAAAACCGTTTAAAAACACTTGTTACAATTCCACTCAATATTTATTTATTTAATAAAAATAAATGATTATAAAATATTTGAAGGCATTTAAGAAATAAACTAAAATAGTGAATAAGTATGCAGATGAGTTTGAAATTTATCTTGATGTTTTTCGAGGGATTATTATTTTGGTATGTAAAGTGATCTGTTAAGTTTCATAGTAGAGATTTCAATGAATTATAGCGTTTATACGCACCAATTACTCGCAATTAAAAATATTATGATATTTTTGCAGTATAAACGAGGAGTTAATATTTTTTTTTTTTTTTGCAAGTTAGTAACACACGAACACTAATGATTAGTGAAACTAATTGCAAATAATGCGTACGGCGTTGGCACTTTCTTTTACTTTCATAGAATTTTCTAGGACTATAACTATATAACTATAACTATATAAAGTAAAATATATTTCTTAATGCAATTTGCGTATAAACGGTGAGTTAATTATTTGCAAATTATTTTTATTTGCAATAATTGTACGTATAAACGTAACAAACATCAATAAAAAACTATTTGGCCGAATCTTTTATGCCCTAATTAAAAAATTCACCTTATACTGGAGAAGGGCGGTAAAGTAGGCAGATCACGCCATGTCATACATGCTTTTGTTTAAGAGATATGGGCGGAAAAGTATGAACTGGGTGAAGAATAAATTTTTCTGGTATATTTCCCATAACTTTTTTTGCTTATTAACCGATTTTGCCCATTTTCAAAGAAACCTTATATGAGAGAAATATTTTAGCCGATCCGAGCCCTGTCCTGCTTTCCACAGACGGGCGGATATATCTAGATCGACTCAGAATATTAAACGGAATGTCAAACCCAATGTACCCTCCATATAAATTGATGATGGGTACAACAACATTGGAAAATATATATTATTCTTATGTATAGCCAAGCTGTATACAAACGTTGGTCCTTTTGTCAGTTAAGTTTTACTTTTATCCTCAAATGTCAGTAAATGGGAAAAGGGAATTAAATTTTATTAATTTTGAAAGATGACAATTCTCTTTCGTGTTTGTACAATTAAATTTAATGTTAATATTAAAATTTGGTAATCTATAATTAATTTGTTCTCTCTTTTCACTATTGATTGGTATATGTCACTCACTCTTTAGCTCATTTTTTTATTTCCCTTTAAGTGCTGTAATTATAGGTTATCAGTTATTTATATTTATTTTTGAGTACGTATATAATTATCAGGTATAGAAAAGTTAATGTAATTGTATTTTTTTAAATCCACACTATTTGTTATTAAAAATTTCGTAGTATTTCCGTACTTAACTTGATATTATAAATTTTGATTTCCAGTTTTAAATCATTGTTTTATTTCCGAATGAATAAATCGAAAAAAGTTATAAGTTATAAGGGTGAAACAAGTACTATTTAAATATTAATTTTATATCAAGAAATTTTCCATCCCTGGTATAAGAACAACCATAATAAAAAATAAAAATAAAAAAAACTCAAATCTCGACCTACCCATTAAATTATTTTTTTAAGCATATAAATATTGGTAAAATTTGATTATTTTCTCCCTTTATAACTCTTTGCATAAAATTTTACAAGTGCATAAACCCCTTTGCATTACTTTAACCGCTAGGGCCTAACTTTATAACAATCCTCCCCATAATTAGGTTGCAACATGTGTTTGTAGTAGAGTAAAGCATATCTGTCTATCGTTCGGTTGCTATTCGCCGTCTTCGACGTTATCCATTAAACATGAGCTAATTTGATAATTTACGGTTATCAAAGTCAATGTTAATAATATTGGTATATTATTTCTTCCTCTTCTTCGTTTTTTTTTTTTTTTTTTTGTTGCTGTTAAATTTTTTGGGGAAAACTGGTAACTCGTGTACTCAAATTAACATTGCGGTAGGTTTGTGTTGTTGCTTTTATTTCATTTTTTTTTTATTCAACTTGATCATCAGCAACGTCTTGATCGAAAAGGAGTTGTAAAATGTTTACAACTACTTGAAAAAAAAAAAAATGTTTATAAAAAAAAATGGGGAGGCTATTAACGTGTTATTTGTTGTTGCTGGGTACTTGTAGTCTCTAATGAGAATAAAACAAAAGCAAACAAAATAAAAATATACAAAGCACTAACAACTAAAAAAAATTAAGACAGAGAATCATTGTGATTTGTTTTTCTTTTTTTGTTACCCACAATATTGGCTAATAAGCTTGAGTACAGAATTGTAAAAGTATGAATTCCTAAATTAAGTTGGTACCAATTTTAATTTTATTCAGCACGATAAATTGTTCGTTATGTAGTGTCTATATTAGACTAATTTATATCAATACAAACGTCAAAATCAGTGCGTATGTATGCAAGATAAAATCAGTTAAACTGCTGCTTATTATTTTAGGTTGTTATATCTGTTAAACTGCATATATAAAAAACATAAATTTATTCGCCTTATTGCTGGCGAATCAGGGTTGTCAAATTGTCAATGAACTACCAATAAAAATGAAGTTAACAGACTTTTGGTCAAATAATATAAAAAAAACCGAATATGAAAAACTCCTAAAACGCGAAAAGTATTTTACTATAGAGTTATAAAAACAAAATAAAGTTGTTATAATAATTTCTTGTTACTATTTTGACAAATGCATGTATATTAGCTATGATGTTAACTTTCGGGTAATTCAGATTAAAATTTATAATTTTTGTTTTTATTAAATGTTTCCTAATGCAAAATGTAAAACCTGAAATTCAGATTAAAGTCTAAAATAAATAAAAATCCGATTTTTTAATTTAATACAAATAGTACATACATACAATTTTAGAGATAATAATTCAAAATTGATAATGTTTTTAATCGTTTAAAACAAATATGTTATTTAACAAAAATATGTATATCGTTACTTAAAATGCAAAAGGTTTCAACTAAAATTTACAACATTCAACAAACAATAAAAAAAGAGTTAATTAAAAACTGTATATGATTGAAGTACAAGTTTTATTAATTTAAACAAGATAAAATTTTTAATTTTATTATAAATATACATACATAGATATTTTCATTTAATATATTACATGTCTATTTAGTACAACATAAAAATACTTAAATCACATCATTAGTTTTTATATAATTTAAACTATATCAAGTCTTATCGTTTCTCTTTTCGAGTTGACCATAAAGTATGTACTATGTGTCAAAATTGACATTTAGAAAACATGTGTATGAAATAAACAAGTTTTTTTTGTTAAGATTTAATCTTTTAACAAATGAATTTATTTTTTTTTTTTTTTTATCATTAATTCCTATTGCAATAGAGTGACTATATTAAAAAAAAGAGACAATGATTAAATTATTTAAATTAAGCACTTTAAACACTTTATTTAAATTTATGTCTTAAGGCCAGGGTTTCTATTGAAAGCATGTCATTTAAATTGGTGTTTTAGTTGAGCTTTCATTTTGATTTTAAATGCAAATAAACTGATCGATTATCTGTTTAACTTATGGTGAAAATTTTCATCAAATTGTTTAAGCTCTTTAAGAATTTAATTAACTTAAAGATAATATGTATATTTATGGAATATAAAATCGTTATATAATGATAATATTTTTCAATAACCCCACTTATTTCCTTTCAGACCTTAATAAATCTTAAAATAAATTTGAAAAGATCAAATGTGAAATATATTTCTATATTAACTAAAAAATCATTTCCTTTCGCTTTTAAAATATCAGAAAATTTTAAACATAAAATATTGAAAAGAAGTGAAAGCGCTTTAAACATTTAAATTATTTCATATGCCAAAAATGGGCCAATGAACTGGCATCCTTAATTATAAAGCAGCAAAAAGAAAAGTGAACTGGACAAACTTAAAATTTTGAGAGGAATAAAACTGGACTATCATTTCCTTTTGCTGTCAATAAATAAGAAAATCCAAATTTTTGTGAATAGTAAAAGTGTTTTCATTTTTAAATAAAAGAGGTTAATGGGCTGGCATCCTCAATTAGAAAAAAAATAAGAAAAACTGGACCACAAAAGTACTTAATTGGTCAATTCCCTTAAGAAAATATAAAACGTTTGTAATAAATTTAAATTTAATCTACAATGCTTTTTTTTTATTTGGAAGGGCATTTGTTTTTGTATATTAATTATAGAGCTAAATTAAAATTGTTTAGAAAATACCTACATAAGTACGTTTAGTAAATAAAGTACAAACACTAGAATAATTTGTGTATTTTAGAAATTTTGTAATGAATTGTTTATGTTTCATCTGATGAAATTAGCCGCCCTTTTTGTTTCTATTACATATTTTCCTTTTAGCTGTGGTATTGAAATGCTAATACATATACATTTAAGAGATTTAGAATTTTTGAAAACTCTAAACAATTAAAATGTTTACTTTAGTCTTATAAAAAAAAAAAAAAATACAAAAAAACAAATCACCAAAGGCTTAATGTCATTTGTTTGGATTTGCTAATTTCAAGAACTTTTTCATATTGTATAATAATTTTTGAAAATTTAAGCCAAATATTAAGTAGCATTAAAGAGTTGAAGGTATCTTTTGTTAATGTTAAAGGTGTATATACGTTTTTGCTTTCTCCTTTTTATTCGTTTAAAATTTACTTTTTCTTTTTTATTATGATATCTAGATGATTCTTTGAAACGTGGTTTAATTATGGTAATGTTATATTTTTATAAACAAAGGTATGACAACTATATATTAAGTTCTTTATTTAACATAGAGTCTACACAAGACAAACGTCAAAAATAAACTGAATTTGTTATTATTATTGCAGCGTCAAGACAATATTGTCAGCCTTCGAGTGCTGACAACTTTGTCCTGACGTTCCTTAACATATTGTCTACATTAGACATTTTTTTTTTATCAAAACAAACGTCAAAATTAATACGAATTTTTTTATACATATATGCTGTTTAAAAGCTGTAAGAGCCAAAAATAATAATCAGCTGTTGAACAAATGTTGCCTTGTATAGATTCGAACTGATTTTGACGTTTGTCTTTGATAAAAATTTATCTAATGTAGACACTATGTAATAAAAGACGCCATTTTTATTTGTTGTTGGCACTTTTTAGATTGTTCATTATCACATAAGTCTTCTCCTATAACTTCGAGTCTATATTATGCAAATAACAAGACAACGTTAAAATCGACGTGAATTTATGAAAGGTAGCTACAGTTGTGCAAAAATAAGAATAAATCGAATTAATTAATGTTTTTTATATATGCAGTTTAACAATTGTAGCAACCAAAAATAATAATCAGTTGTTCAGCTGAGAACACTTTGTTAGATTCTCCATGATTTTGACGTTTGTCTTGATTATAAATAATTGATGTAGATAAAAAATTGTCTGTAATATAGAAAAAAATGTTACGTTCTTAATAAAAAATTTTCTAGTATAGACTCGCCGTTTATCAGTGATGTCAATTGTTTTGCATAAATTTTTGAACTTAACGTTTTAAGATAACAATTTTAAAGGTTTAAAATTATTATTTTGATTCAAACAAACTTTATTTAATTTCTGTATGTTTTCTTTGTTTGATTTAAATTAAATACTTTTAACCTGAAGTAGCGGTTTGAAAAATTTTATACAATTACATACCTCGATTACCTAAACATTGGAGGATTTCTATGTGAAGTTTGGTTGTTTGCTTTTTGAATTTTTGTACGTTTTTGTTTAAAAAGATCTGCTTCATTTTACTCTACTTCCAATCGATCAAATATTTCAATTAAATTCAGTGGCTGGTTTTTCTATAGACAATTGTGAGGCTTGTATTTCGGAATATACTTTAAATAAAGAAAAAAATTGAAATAGTAACTTTGGAAATTTTAATAATTGTTTTCATTTTTTTTCCTTTCAAAAATTTTATTTAAAAAAAAAAATTGTGAACAAGAAACACATAAAAATATATTAAATATAAAACTAGAATTTTGGAAAAAAAAAAAAACATTTGAAATTTTAATAATTCAAATAAGAAAAGGAAAATCTTGGGGATTAAAATTCTCTTAGAATTTTAAATTGAATTTTATATTTTGTCATTGAAAGGTAAGATCTCTTTGAGAAGTATTTAAGATCTTAGGAGATAATATATAGCAATTTATAATTGTATAGGAAAGTGGAAAATTTGAGGAGAAAAATAAATCCTTTTAATATTGGAGGAATCCCAGAGACCGAAATCGAGTCTCCGGGAGAGGCTGGAAATCGTTTTATTTACAAATTTACTATAGAAATAAATTCTCGTGATTACGCAAGTTACAATTCAAAATTAAACTGAATAACGTGTTCGGCAAATCCCAAACAAAAAGAATTTAATTGAAGAAATTTATTACAAACTATTAAACTATGGAAATAACCTAACTAATAACTAATTAATCCGAGGTTTATACTTTAACACTTAAAATTACCTAATCAAGAAAACTATTACCAAATTTTTAAAACACCAAACTTACATTTAACAATTAAATAATAAACAAAATATAATTTAACACTAAATTAAATCGTAATTTAGTTGAAACAGCTAAAAAATATAAATATTAATAATAATATCATTATTTTTTTTTAACTTTGTTAATTTATTATATTGTTAAATAGTTAATCATACATAATACTAAAAAAAAAAAAAAAAAAAACAACTGCAAAACACTTACACTTACATATACTAAAAAAAAAACATAATTATAATAAGAAAAACAATATCCTCGAACTTCTTCGAATTCAGGCCTGACATCGTTGGAGTAAAATGGTGAGTTTTATTTAAATATTAAAATATAAAAGAAAATATTTATATAGAAGAACACTTATTTCAAAACCACCCTTAAAAATATACACTTAAAAATTTTTAACAAAAAAAAAAAAAAAAAAAAATGATTTCTTATCTATACTAAACCTAACATATCTAATTTTTTTTTCTTATTTAAATAGATCATTTTATTAATACACTTTTACACAGTAACAAACATGAATACTGTTCATATTTTGATTGTTTAATAAATTGTAAAAAAATTTTAAAATGAATTGCTAAATTATCTTAATTTCATGAACAGTTAAAGTTGTATATCAGGTAGTTAGATTACGGGCTATTTAAAATAAATTACAAAATAGCATGGTAGGGCGGGTAAAGACTATGGGAAGGAAAATATCACCACAATCAATTCCTATGTTTTAATTCAATATTTATTTTATTATTTTAATTTTTTTTGTTGGTTTCGTTTTTTTTTTTTGTCGGTCTAAGGGATATTGCTACCTTTATTTTTAAATAAGTTATGTAAAGGACATAAATCTGATTCTACAGAAGCAAGAACCACCCCAATTTCCCTGAGCACGGTCGGAACAAAAGGTAGCACAGCTTCTATAAAGTCAGAGACATATAGGTCCGTCCGTTACATATATTTAAATGGCGCCCAACGTGGGGCTCAGCATAATAAAAACCTTAATTTGTAGCTTAGACTAATAAACTCATAGAAAATGCTGATGCTTTCACACAATTTTTTATTCGTGGGTCGACGAAGAAGGGTACAATTCGATTTTTTTTTATTATTATTATTATTTTTTTTTGTAAGTCTTGACTAAGATTGTTTTATATTTTCGTTTCGTTACGGAATTTTAAACCAGATAATGTTGAGATTTCATATTTTGTCTAAATTATTTTGCAATTTCTTTCTGGATTTTTTATTATAGATGTATTTTGTAATATTGCCAGCGAGATTTCGCATACGTATTTTACATTTAGGGTTTTATATCAGTTTTAGTTTGTTTTGTTAAAATTTCTTATTTAGTTATCATAATCGAGATTTTTATAAATGGTGTTTATCGTTTATTTACTCTTATGATGGCTATAATAAAATATTACCTTTCAAATATCAATATTATGTTAGAGATTTTTACATTAAGCTCAGGTTATTGTATACTTTATTATAATATCGATTTTTTTTTGTTTTGTTCATATATATAATTTTTTATTTTGTTTTGTTGAATTGAAACTTTAAATTTTAAATTTTAACTACCTGAATACAACTTAACTTAGTAATGGGAAAAAATAATATAATATACGTAAATTTAAAATGCCGATAACTCGAAGTCATGAGAATTTATCTAATTTAGACCAACCAGCAAACGTTAGTTTCACGGTGGATATTGGTTCAAATATTGCACCTCGTGAAAGTCAGGGAATTTCGGAAAGAGTTCTGGAAAATAGATCTGTAAATCCTTCAACACCAGTAGCACAAGGTACGCGTTCTAAAGGTAGACCTGCTGCTAGGTCTAGAGATGTACAGGATACAAATCGTGAGGATGTTCCTCAATTTAGACAACTTATAAATGAATCGTTGAATAGCTTTCGCGAAGAAATACAAGGTTTTATTTCAAATGAATTACAAACAATGTTCCAAAATATGACATTAGGTAATAATGCTAGTTCTCGAGTAATAAACCGTAGTCACGATAATGATAATTATCGTAACAATCCTAATAATGAGTTATTAAATAACTCAAATAATTCAGATTCCCGTATTCCTTCACGTAATTATAACGGAAATTCACAAGATCCTTTTTATGCCGAAAAAGTCTTGAATATTATTAGAAACTGGCATATAAAATTTTCGGGTCATGACAGTCATATATCTGTTGATGAGTTTATTTACAGAGTTAATATATTGACGACAAAAACTTTAGCAGGTAACTTTAAGGTTTTAGACGATCACGCTCATTGCCTATTTGAAGGTAAGGCTTTGGTTTGGTTTTGGCGGTATCACCGTAATCACGACGATATTGACTGGCTGACATTAACCAATGCTTTACGAAATGAGTACAAAGTAGATTATAGTAATTACGATGTTTTAGAAGATATAAGAAGACGTAGGCAAAGGCCAAATGAGAGTTTTGATGAATATTTTGAAGCTGTATCTGAGTTAACTGATCGATTGAAAACTCCAATGTCAGATGGTGAATTGTGCGAGACTATGCTGCGAAATTTGAAACATGAAATACGACATGAACTATTACATTTAGAAATACGTAGCGTTTCACAACTCCGCAAGGAAGTTCAAAAACATGAAAAGTTCATGAAAAATGTACACGCCATGGAGAATCGAAAATTGACAAGAGCTCGTGTTGCGGAAATGACTAGACAGGAAGAAGAAGATGAGGGAACAATAACGGATAACGAAGTATGTGCGGTTCAACCTAGCTTAAAATGCTGGAATTGTGACAAGTTAGGTCATTCTTATGTAGACTGTATGGAAATGAAGAAAGTATTTTGCTATGGCTGTGGGGCCAAGGATATTTATAAACCTACATGTCCGAACTGCTCCCGAAATAGACAGGGAAACGGACTGAGGGATGTCCGACGAAAATAGTGCGGACATCCAGTAACAGTAGAGTGGACGTTAACGATAATAACAAAAAGGACAAATTATTAACCAAACAAACATCAAATAAAAACTTAGACAAGTCGTGTAATGCTCTACATCCTTTAATGAGACCTTTTCATATTCGTCTATTGGAATATGAGAAAGCAAGAGCGAAAATTTTTGGCAATGAAAGACCAGTGACCAGATCATCTAAGCGTATACGTAATTTTTATCGAAAATTGAAGTCATTTAGAACTTGTATTATATCATCAATCGTGAATAGAGATTCTGATAGTAGACCTTATGTCAATATAAAAGTAGAACAAACAAGTTTCTTGGCCTTATTAGACAGTGGAGCCAATAAAAGCGTTATAGGCGGTGATTTAGCTGTTCAGGTGCAGAATAACAAATCTTTTCAGAGATGTGTAGGCAATGTACGAACGGCGGACGGAAAACGACAGGACATATTAGGAACTATTAGTTTAGAAATTTCCTTTAAAGGAAAGACGAAATTATTTGAATTTTTAGTAGTACCGACTATCCAACATGACATTATTTGCGGTTTCGATTTTTGGAAGACATTTGGACTTAAAATTATAGTAAATGACATAGCAGAAATTGACTGTACAGAAACAAATTCAGATCCTGACAAACTAAAACTTACTCACGAACAAAAAGAACGATTGGACAAAATAATAGCAGCATTTCCAAATTCCGAAATAGAGGGTTTAGGGTGTACAACTTTAGTTGAGCATTTTATAGACACAGGTGATGCAAAGCCTATTAAGCAAAGGTACTATCCTATTTCACCAGCTGTTGAAAAACAATTAAGTGGTGAAATAGACAGAATGATCTCTCTTGGAGTTATAGAAGAAGCACCAAGCTCCCCGTGGTCTTCACCCACAGTAGTAGTAGTTAAACCTGACAAAGTGAGGATGTGTGTGGACAGTAGGAAGTTGAACTCAGTTACAGTTAAAGACGCTTACCCGATACCGAACATTGACGGACTTATTGCGAGACTTCCTCCAGTTTATTGCATTTCAAAAATAGATTTGAAAGATGCCTTTTGGCAAATTAAACTGGAGGAAAGCTCAAAACCAAAGACAGCTTTCACAGTCCCCAATCGGCCATTGTATCAATTTACAAGAATGCCGTTTGGACTGTGTAACGCACCGCAAACGTTGTGCAGACTGATGGACATGGTAATTCCGTTTAACTTAAAGACGCACGTTTTTGTTTACCTGGACGATTTGTTAATAGTTTCTCAAAATTTCGAGGAACACATGACTCACTTATTGGAGGTGGCAAGCCAGCTTAGAAAAGCAGGTTTAACTATTAATGTGAAGAAAAGTAGTTTTGCTTTAAACAAGGTTAAATACCTCGGCTATGTAGTTGGAAATGGGACTTTACAGGTGGACGAAGACAAAGTTAGGGCCATACGCGACTTTCCCGTACCAAAATCCATCAGACATTTACGACGATTTTTAGGAATGACCGGATGGTATAGACGTTTTATTCCAAATTATTCGAATTTGACATTTTATCTTACTGAACTTTTGACAAAAAAGAAAACTTTTGTTTGGACGGGCAATGCACAAAAATCTTTTGACGAACTTAAAAATAAACTAACATCTGCACCATTACTCATTCACCCGGACTATGAAAAACCATTTATTCTACAATGCGATGCAAGCACTTTTGGGGTGGGTGCAGTTTTGGCGCAGAAAGACCAGGACGAAATAGAAAGACCGATTGCTTACATGTCTCACAAACTAAATAAAGCACAACGGAATTATACAATCACGGAACTGGAATGTTTGGCCGTGGTTATGGCTATTAAAAAATTTCGCTCATATATTGAGGGGCAAGAATTTAAGGTAGTTACGGACCATGCGAGCCTTAAATGGTTAATGGGTCAAAGGGACTTGTCGGGGCGATTGGCGAGATGGTCTTTGAAATTACAAGGCTTTAACTTTTCCATTGAACATCGTAGTGGAAAGGAAAATGTAGTGCCTGATACCTTATCTCGTATACATGAGGGCGAAATTTTTGTGAATTCCGTTGAAATAGAGAGTTTACCAGCCATCGATCTGAAATCTAATTCTTTTGATTCTGAAGAATATGTAAAATTACGTAACGATTTTCAAAATTCAAATTTACCAGATTATAAGATTATTGATAAGTATATTTACAAGCGAACTGATTTTTCTTCTGGTTTAGAAGATGAATCCGAATCTTGGAAATTATTTGTGCCCACAGAATTGAGACGTAGTGTTATATATTCAGCACATAATACTACAACTTCTTCACATGGAGGTATAGCAAAAACGTTAGAACGTGTTAGGAGATATTTTTATTGGCCCAAACTGGTAACGGACGTTAGGGAATATATTCAAAATTGCGAATTATGTAAGACATCAAAAACACCGACAACTTTATTGAAACCACCAATGGGACAAATGGTAATGACTGACAGACCATTTCAAAGACTGTATATTGATTTAATTGGACCCTTACCTAGAACCAGGACTGGAAATATAGGAATTTTGATTGTACTTGACCATTTCTCTAAATTTACATTTTTGCAACCAATAAAAAAATTTGACTCAAAACAAATTATTGAATATCTTCGGACCGAAATTTTTAATTGTTATGGAGTACCAGAAGTGATACTGTCAGATAATGGGACACAATTTAGGAGTAAAGATTTCGAAAAGTTTTTACAAAAATATGGTGTAAAACATATGCTTACAGCTGTTTATAGTCCTCAAGCTAACGCAAGTGAACGTGTAAATCGTTCAATTAATGAAGCACTGCGTTCTTTTGTAAGAAAAGATCAACGTGACTGGGACAAATTTGTAAGCTGCATTAATTGTGCTTTGAGAAATACTATCCATCAGACAATCGGAAGAACTCCATATCAAATCGTTTTCGGACAGACTATGATAACGCACGGATCAGACTACGAACTTTTGAAACGACTCAAAATTTTGGCAGAATGTGACACACAAATTGAAAAACAGGACGAGTTTTTTTTACTTAGAGAATCTGTTAAGAAAGACATGAGAAAAGCTTACGACAAAAACGCACGTATTTATAACTTACGAACTAGAAATAAGGACTACAAAATTGGCCAAGAAGTAATTCGTCGAAATTTTGTACAAAGTTCCAAGGCTAATTATTTCAATGCGAAGTTGGCACCTGTGGGTATAAAGGCAAAAGTTATACGTAAAATAGGACATGTGAATTATGAACTTCAGGACATGGAAACTGACAATAAAGGAATATATCACGCTAAGGATATTTGGAATTAACCAAACACTACATTTCAGCCTTTACAGATCCAGTTTTTGAGATATATCTCAAAACTTTATCTGTTTTGTGAGGCTTGTATTTCGGAATATACTTTAAATAAAGAAAAAAATTGAAATAGTAACTTTGGAAATTTTAATAATTGTTTTCATTTTTTTTCCTTTCAAAAATTTTATTTAAAAAAAAAAATTGTGAACAAGAAACACATAAAAATATATTAAATATAAAACTAGAATTTTGGAAAAAAAAAAAAACATTTGAAATTTTAATAATTCAAATAAGAAAAGGAAAATCTTGGGGATTAAAATTCTCTTAGAATTTTAAATTGAATTTTATATTTTGTCATTGAAAGGTAAGATCTCTTTGAGAAGTATTTAAGATCTTAGGAGATAATATATAGCAATTTATAATTGTATAGGAAAGTGGAAAATTTGAGGAGAAAAATAAATCCTTTTAATATTGGAGGAATCCCAGAGACCGAAATCGAGTCTCCGGGAGAGGCTGGAAATCGTTTTATTTACAAATTTACTATAGAAATAAATTCTCGTGATTACGCAAGTTACAATTCAAAATTAAACTGAATAACGTGTTCGGCAAATCCCAAACAAAAAGAATTTAATTGAAGAAATTTATTACAAACTATTAAACTATGGAAATAACCTAACTAATAACTAATTAATCCGAGGTTTATACTTTAACACTTAAAATTACCTAATCAAGAAAACTATTACCAAATTTTTAAAACACCAAACTTACATTTAACAATTAAATAATAAACAAAATATAATTTAACACTAAATTAAATCGTAATTTAGTTGAAACAGCTAAAAAATATAAATATTAATAATAATATCATTATTTTTTTTTAACTTTGTTAATTTATTATATTGTTAAATAGTTAATCATACATAATACTAAAAAAAAAAAAAAAAAAAACAACTGCAAAACACTTACACTTACATATACTAAAAAAAAAACATAATTATAATAAGAAAAACAATATCCTCGAACTTCTTCGAATTCAGGCCTGACATCGTTGGAGTAAAATGGTGAGTTTTATTTAAATATTAAAATATAAAAGAAAATATTTATATAGAAGAACACTTATTTCAAAACCACCCTTAAAAATATACACTTAAAAATTTTTAACAAAAAAAAAAAAAAAAAAAAATGATTTCTTATCTATACTAAACCTAACATATCTAATTTTTTTTTCTTATTTAAATAGATCATTTTATTAATACACTTTTACACAGTAACAAACATGAATACTGTTCATATTTTGATTGTTTAATAAATTGTAAAAAAATTTTAAAATGAATTGCTAAATTATCTTAATTTCATGAACAGTTAAAGTTGTATATCAGGTAGTTAGATTACGGGCTATTTAAAATAAATTACAAAATAGCATGGTAGGGCGGGTAAAGACTATGGGAAGGAAAATATCACCACAATCAATTCCTATGTTTTAATTCAATATTTATTTTATTATTTTAATTTTTTTTGTTGGTTTCGTTTTTTTTTTTTTGTCGGTCTAAGGGATATTGCTACCTTTATTTTTAAATAAGTTATGTAAAGGACATAAATCTGATTCTACAGAAGCAAGAACCACCCCAATTTCCCTGAGCACGGTCGGAACAAAAGGTAGCACAGCTTCTATAAAGTCAGAGACATATAGGTCCGTCCGTTACACAATACAGCGCAAACAAAACACAATTGTGGAAAAACCACAAATAATTCGTAACGAGGTTTTTTTTTCCTTCTTGCTTCTGTTACTACTCGGCCACATTAAAAGCCAACAAACCAAAGAAATAAGAAATCATATGTAATGACTGAGTAAATGATCTTTTAACCAAAAAAAGAGAAAAATTTAAAATTATAAATGAATTAAATTTCATTGAAATTTAGGCACGCAGGCAGCTAGACAAACAGACAGACATCAATATTTACTACAGTGTTGTAATAATTTTACTGAGAATTATGTTCTTAGTGATCATTATTGTTTATGAGTGTTTTTGTTGTTGCTGTTGTACATTAATACTACCGGAAGTAATTGTTTTAAATATTTTGTAAATATTTAGTTCATCACTTGCAAAAGTTTTTGTTTGTATTGTGTTGTTTTCAAATTGGTGTCCCTATTGAAAGAAAAAAAGAGTTCTAAAAGGTAAAATGATGACATTCATTGATGATCACACATCTCATGATCTCTCATTGTCATTCATTGTAGTGTAAAATGATTTGTTTTTGTTTTGTATTAAACTGGCAAGTACTTGTCTTTTAGATGTAAACAACAACAACAACTATGTACAACAAAAATCGTTATAATATCAACAAATAAATGTGACAACAACAAAAATTAAACAAACAAAAAAATATAAACAAAACAACCATCACCAATCAATTTAATGAAAATAAACGATATTTTTCGCTGGGAAAATAAACGCTTTTCCTGATCAACATAACGAACAATAAACAAAATTTGGAAATTGTCAATCACTAAATAAAAAAATTCGAAATGAATAGTTTTTACTTAAAGAAATGTTCAGTAAAGAATATTGAAACTTAACAAAAAATGAACAAAAAAATGTTAAATAAAAATTGTTGTTGTTTTACTTTTATAATTTCAACCTATTTCATTACAATTTATATCCTTTTTTTGTAATTTTTAGTTAATTAATTTATTACTTTCATTTTCTAAATAATAAATTAATTGCTGGTTTAAAAATGCTTTTAATTTCAAAAGATTTATTAAAGTGGCAAATAAATTACAAAAATTTCTTAAACAATTAAGGGCTTCAAAAGAAATTAAAAAACCAGTGCTGTTTTTCCTTTATTAGAGAAATGCCGTCCAATTGACCTATTTTAGTATTAAAATCATAAATTTTAAATTAAATATACTTGTTTAAGCAAAAAAAAAAAAAAAAAAAACTTTTGTTTGCTTAATTAAAACGTATTGAAATTTATGGAATTTTTAGTTAAAATACAGAAATATTTTTAAATCTTTAGTAATTAAAAATAAGATTTATTGAAAAGAAATAACAAAGTTAAATTTTTGTTTTACATAAATAACATTTTTAATAAACAAATTTTTAATAAATACAAAAGATTTGCGATAACAATAAGTAAAAAGTGAAAAGTTTACTTTAAGACTTTTTGTGTATTAAATGTGGCAACTTTATTTGTTAAAAATATATGTATGTGACTACTTTAGAAATAACGGGTACTTAACAATTATGCCAACTAATTCAGTGCACAATATGTCCAAATAAATAGGAAATGAATGCAGAATGGAAATTCTAATTAAAACAAATTATGATTATATGTACATATGTATATTTCCTATATTTTTTTACCATACGACGCAATTTTGTTACTACGGTAATTATTAGGTATTAAATTCTTTAAAAATAAAAAAAAAATAAAAAATGTTTTTGCTTTTTAAAAAAATTTACATATTTTTATGCTCGTTTTAGATTTCTCCAGTTAATAAATCGAATATAACATGACATGACATTATACACGAAATGTCGGCTACTAGATAATCCAATTAATAATTTAATTAAAAAGATCTGTTTAATACTTAAAATTTGAACAATCAATCACATTTAATTAATTAATTAACGCTTGTAACACTCAAATAAAAATACAACATAATTTAATGATTTCCTTTGAATTGTCACCGATTTTTAAACAAAATCATATTGTGTTATTAAATTATTATGTTTTCTAAAACATTAATAAAATAACATAAAAGCTATAAAATTTATCGATCAATCAATTTAAAATTTTAAAAATAATTACTTATGTTTCCTTTCTAATGGCACTATTTTTTTTTACTAAAAACAAAACGATCATCAATATTATTATATTTTTAAACACAATTAACATAATATTTATTAAATTGTTTAAAAAACACTTGTTGTTTATTACAAACAAAAAATGTTGTTAATTTTAAATAATTAAAAACAATTTTAAGAATTTTACAATTCTTTTATAAAGTTTATGCTTTGAATAGCACTAACAAGGTGTTGATAAACATATACATATATTTTAAGGTTTTACTAAAATTTTGTAATAATTTTAAAATTTAATTTGTTAAAAAAAAAAAAAAATATTAAAATATGTATAAATTAAAGAATTTGCATTAAAATTTTGTAAAATGCTCAGTGAAATATCGAAAATTTAAAAAATTAAGAAACATTTTGAAATGATTTAAGAAGGAAATTGAAAAACAAAATACATTTCCTCTAAATTTTAATTAATAACATAGCATTATTTTTTCTTTTCACTCTCTCTCTCTGTCTCAAACAGTAATGTTAACTTTTAATTATGAACATAAATAGCTTGCAAAAATAATGTTATTGAGAAAATTTAAAAAAGTTTTACGCAAGATTTTTTTTATTTTTTATTTTGCTTATAAAATGTTACATTTAAATCTTTTGAGATCCCATGATTGAGAACTTAAAAAGAAAAAGCTTTATGTTGCCTTTATTTCTGCTCTCTATTGTATTTTCTATGTTTTGTCTACTACATAAAGTTCGTTGTGCGTTCGATTTTCTTTTTTTGAAAATTTCAAACAGAAAAAAAGATCGTTTTATTTTAGAACATTTTTGTTGTAGTCTTTTGGTTGTTGTTGATTTTTTTGGCAAGTGTGATTTTAATGTTGGCGACATTTCTTTCTTTAGTATATTTTTAATTTAAATTCTCTTTTCGATTTTGTTGTTTTTATTTTCTTTATACGATTATATATTTCTGTCTGTATATATTTTTTTTTTCTTGAGTTTTATATGTTATGTAGTATGTTTTGTGGGAAATTTCGTAAATCTCTTAAAATTAATCCAAATTTATTATTTAACACGTTTTTTAGATAAAAAGAAAACACATATATATTTTTGATTAGAGATTTTTATTTCTCTTTTGCATATGTATGTTGATACATACAGTGGCCAAAATAAGTATTCGACATACCATTTCATTTCTTATCATTTCGTTATAATTTATATAATTATTGAATTATTTCGAATAAAATTACAAATATTTATTTGAAATATGTATTTCCTTCTATTTTGAGTAATATTTGCTCCCAAATGCACACAACTTTAATAAGAGCTGCCATTTTTTCAATAGTTTACGAATTCCAACGCAAAATTATTCGACATGTTGTTTATTTGTCCATTTCCGATAATTATATTAATTTTCTTATGTTTTTCTGTTGTTGGTTTTACAACTAGGATAATAATTACATGTGTTTTAAATAATTTTACATCATTTTATTGTGATTTTGTGTAAATAAATGAATTAAAAAAAAAGAAACATAAGTTGAAGCCAAAAACTTCATAATTAATAATTTTTAGCAAGGAAAATAGAAAAATTAAATTGTAGAAAAGGAGTAGAAACTAGGAAAAACGTCCCAATATATTATAAGAAATAAAAAAAAAAAAAATAAATACACTGTTAAAAAAATCTGAAAGTGAAACAAAATTACAAACTAAATTCATTGAGCATGGATAAACATAGTGAAAAATATTTAGGAACACTCGTTACATTCTGAGATATTGAAGAAATATATCATTTTAGAGCCAGGTCTGGTATAAAGAAGCCCCCACATCTTAAAAGGGTTATACAATTGAGATTAGAATTTGTAAGAGGATATAGCACGAAGTCAAACAAGTTCTGAAAGGATGAAATTTTTGCAAATCATTTTGTATGCAATATGAATGTTTTAGTCTATCGAAAGCCATATACCGAACTAGAAGTGAGAAGTAAGTAGCTACCGTAAAAATCGGTGGTTGAAGTGTTATGGTTAGGAGGTATATGATGGGGTCTGGAGTAGGTATTTTAGTATTTATGGATGGAATAATGGATCATCATTATTATATAGACATTCTAAAATAAAATTCTCATAAAAGTGCTGAGAATTTTGGAATATCTGACTGACTTATGTTTACCAGGATAATAACCCAAAACATTCAGCCTTAATTGAAAATGTCATGAATTTAACATTGTGTTGGCATTGGAAAGAAGTACTTACTGGTGCAAAAGAGCTGCAGAAGTTCTTTTTTTAACCCATGGTTGTCATTGGTAGAATGTTCTTCTTTTATGCTTCTTATTCATTTCTTTTGAAGTACTTCCTTTAAAACTATGTTTATGAAATTTTTTATAAAAATTCAGTTTTAGCCTTATTAAAAGATAATAAAAATGCATTGAAATTTATAAAATTTAAATTTTCTTAGAAATTATTAACCTTTTTTCCAGCTAAAATTGCATTTATTTCCACTTTTATGGAAGTAATATGCACTTTGTTCTACTTTTGAAGCGGGGAAAATGTTCTTGTTTGGAAGCTCTTGATCGATTTTTTGCTGGGCCATTATAAAAAATGTTATTAAATTGATATTGTAAATGCAATGAAACAAAATTGATCCTGAATATAACAAATTCCTTATCAAACCTATATCAAAACGCTTTAAAGAGCTTATAAAGTGAAAACAAAAAGCAACGTGTTAATAAAAAATTTTATTTTTGTAATTTTTCTAAGCACAAAGTATGATGTCGAATACTTTTTTTTTGCCTAAAATTTCAATGTCATTATATAAATGGCTTTCTAAATTAACTTTAATTTGTATTCACTTTAAAATATAAGCAGGAGATTTCAATCTTTATGTTCTACTAAACTTTAACCCATTTTTTTACTTAAAAATTCTGAGAAAATTGTATTATTAAAAAAAAAATTTAAATAGCAACGCTTATGTCGACTAGTTTTTTTGGCCACTGTATGTATATAGTCTCAGTTGAGTATAATTTTATAAATATTTAAATTTGAAAAAAAAAATTAACTTTTTCTTATAATATTGTTTTTGAATGAAATTTTTATTTCAAAAGAAATCTTCTTGAGAAAATAGCATAGATTTTTATGATTTTTCTGATAATATAAAAAATGTTATCTTTTTAATTTATTAACCCTTTAAGTGTGTGGGAAGTAAGAAAATATATACATAAATATTTTCAAAAAGTACTTAAACATTTAAATAAAAATAAATTTTTGACATTTTAATTTTAGTTTTCTTTTATGGAAATTTAATTGAGTTATTAAACTAAAATTTTATTTTTAACAAATATTTTTAATTAGTGGGGAGATTATAAAAAAATAATTAATATTTCTAAAAGAGTTTAAAGCTTTTTTAAAAAGTTTTTTATTAAATAATTTATTATTTAATTTTATAAATTCAATTTTATATTTTTAATTTTTTATTTTAATGTTTATTATAACTTTATTTGTATTATTTTGAATTTTGTATTTATTATAGAGAATTTAACAAAATGTCCTCCTTTAAAGAAATTAATTAAATTACCACAACTTAACTGATTTATTTATTTAAAAAAAGCTAGCTCAAAGGAAAGTGCTTAAGAAATACCCATAAAATCTAGTTTTTTAACAAAATTTTATTCATTTATTTTATTTAACCATTAAACTAGAAAATCTTAAGTTTAGTGCATTTTTGTTTTGCATGCACGTGTTGTCATCACTGCCATTTAGTAGTGGATTAATGACAACAACAAATTCTATAAAAAAAAAAAAAAAATGTCAACCTGGGCCATAAATTAAGTTCAACACTAAATAGACCTGATTTATCCACATTTTTTTTTTTTTTTTGTTTCAATTTTATGCGTGTTTGCGTTTAAAAAATGTTTACCTTGTATTTGAATTTTAAAACAAAATGTAAAACACTTTCGCTTTCTATAATAAATATTGTTTTTATAAGAAAAATACAAATTTGTACACACATTTACTATATATAGTAAATATGTATAATAAAAATAATAATAATAAAAAAAAAAACAAAAACAAAATATTTATGCACAGTAACCGACTGACTGAAATCCATTATTGTAATTTTGTTGTTGTGTTTCTATTGTTTTTTTTTTTCTTTTGCCATTTTTGTCGTATTTGCAAAAAAAAAATAAACCTTTAACGAAATGAAAACAAAATAGAACACAACAAAAAAAAATCACTACTAAACTATATATTGAAAGAAAATAATAACGAAAACAACAACAATTACTAGACTTATAAACAATGAAGAAGAAGATATTTGTTATCTACTTTTCTTTAACTAGAAAAAATAGTAAAGCGCCTATAACATTATCATACATACTCATATAAATAGTTTTAGTGTCATACGTTTAGTTAACAAGTCACTAATATTAACAAAAGCAAAAGTAAGTTTTTTTTTTCCTTTAATTTTCTTCTCTATTAATTTTTGTGCTGTAATAGTTTGTTAAACTAATATTACACTTTTTTTTTACTTACAAAGCATTTCCTCCTCCACCTAAAACTATTACTATAATAAATAATAGATCTTATTATGTGTTATTTTACAATTATTTTTATTATTGTATGTTTTTTTTGCTCATATTTTCAATGTTTGCAAATTTTTCTATCCATCACTCTATCTGGGTGTCTGTCCGTGTGTTTTTATTATCTACAAGTTTAAACATTTGCGTAGCTGTTGTGCGTTTGATTTTTTTTATTTGTTTTTGTATTAGCATTTATTATTATATATATTTTTTGCTATAATTTTGTATTTATTGTTGTTTTTTTTTAGTAGTATTTTTGTTGAGTTCAACAACATATTAATCATGCACTCAAAAAAATAGTAAAGGTGTTTTCTAACTATCTATTAATTCGAATAAAAATAGAAAATTTTTTAAGTTTTGAGGTCATTTTGTATTGATTAAGTCCTTGATAAAATATTAAATTGCTTTATATAAATGAAATATTTTGTATATTTTACACCTTATATAATAGTTTTGCTTATTTCGGCATACTTTATTATTTTTACAGCATATTTTGAAGTATATTTTGAAGTTCGTAAAATCTGCATTTTTTATAATTTTGTGAACTTTATGACATATTTTTATTAATCACTGTGTGATCGTATAAACTATTCATAGTTATACAATTATATTCAGTACATAGATTATAAGAATTTATTTTAAAACTAATTTTAGAACATAATTTAACTCTCTAATGATCGGAGTAAAATGAATAAAATCAATTTACAGATTAAAAATATTATTAGCGTAAAATTTTCGCAGGACTTAAAGTCAAGATATTCAGTTTATTATATCAACTAAATAACCAAATGATTAAAATACTAAAATAAGTTGTTATATAAATTATTTTAAAAAATAAAATTAAAAACAAAATATTTTGATTGATTTGTTTATTTTAATTGGACAAAAATTTATTTAAATTTTTCATACACAAGAAAATCACCAAATCACCAAAATAATTCATTGCATTAAATTTTTTTTTAAATTTTCACCTCTCACCGAAATGTTTATATCAATTATCAAAAATTATATCAATTATAAAAAATAAGAAAAATTTTTGCAATTAAATCAATCAAGTAGACGATTGAATGAATTAAAAATTTAAATGAGATAAAAATCTTACAGGAATTTTGTTTTTGTTATTTCTTTTAACTTTTATATTTTATTTTTTACTCTTTTCAAGTAAAATGCAACAAATGTATTAATTAAATAATATAAGGTAATAATTTTTTCTGTGTTCTTTAGATTGTCTCGAGGAAGGTCTTTTTGAGATTTTGATGTAAAAAAACCCTTAAAACTGTGCGCATTAAAGATCTGAATACGGAATAAATATTAAAAAATTTTATAAATTCATCTTCAGTTCCATTTTGACAAAAAAAAATCGAATTTTTCCCCAAAATAGGTCTCAAAAATTCGTAATTTTTAACTTGTTAAGGGAAAAATATTTTAAAATTTCTTTTAGTGAAACAAAATGAATTTTTAAATGCATTTTGGTGAACAAATTTTTTGAAAATTATCTATTATCGGCAATACTTACTACAATTTAAATTTTTAATATTTTAGATATTAAAAAAATATATTTTGAAATTTGTATCCATTCTGCAAGAAAAAATATCCAACTTTTTTTTAATTGACGGTTTACAGACCAAAATTTTTGCGAACAATATTTTAAATATTTTTTCGTAACTATTTTAAAGTTTGATATCTCGTTTTGTTCCTAACAGAATAGCATTTAAAATTATTTTTACTAGAACCTATAAGTAATTATTATGGCACTTTTTTTTACCAAAATAAAGACAATGTGATTAACGTCCTTTTTCAAATATGCCAAAAAAATATTGTTAATTGATAAATATTTCAATAATTACGAATTATTTTTGAGTTTTCTTTTTTTTTTTTTATCAAAATATAACAAATATTTTTTAATTTTTATTTCTTGTTAAAAAAAGTTTGTTTTAATAAAAAAAAGAAGAACAAAAAATTATTCGTTTTTTTTTTTTTTTTTTTATAAAATATACCAAAAGAAATATTGAAAGAAAGTAATTAAATTATGTTTTTTATTATATAGCACATATTCTTTACGGTCCCTGATTTATACAAGTAAGAAAATAACAATGATATCAAAGTCAATATTTTAAAAAAGGAAAAAAATTAAATAAAAATAAAAAAAATTTTGAAACATGTTCTCTTTTATTATGAATACATTTGTGGCAAATTTAAGTTCTAATAAAGCCATTAAAAAGGAATTGATTATAATTAGTCTAAATAAAATTTAACTTCATTTTTGTTTGCTTCTGTAATTTTTGGAATTTGTATGTCTTTCGAAAGATTTAAATATCGATTTAATTTTTTATTTTTTTATATATAAAATTTCAAGGAAACTATTTTAAAAAATATTTATAGCGAAATTATAAGTGTAGTTAGGCCCATTTATAAAAGTGATTTGAAATATTTAATCACTACTTAATTTGTTAAATTAAAAAATATGTCATATTCATTCATATTCATGCATATTCATTTATTCAATAATATTTGTATAATATTAGTTCAAAATAAAATTTTAAAGTAAAATATGTACGTATAAAGGTAATAACAAAAGTCTTTTTTTCTTTCTTAATAATTACCTAAAACAACATTTATAAAAGTATAAATAGACTATTTACCCAAGAATTTTTTAAGACATAAAATTATCTACATTTATTTTATAATATGATATATTTTTTGTAAACATATTGTTAAACAAAATAAAAAGTTATCTTTAAAAAAAATAACAAAAATTCCCTAAAAATTAAATTGTTTATTCCAGACATTAATTCCATTTACTTAAATTTCATTCAAATGTTAGTAAGATATTAAAATTTAAAACCTCTTTAATAACTGTTTTTTTTTTCTCAGTGTACCTGAAATGTTGTTACCAATTTTACGTAAAATGTTTAACACTTTTAAGTAGATTTTGCCTAGAAAATCAAATCAAAATAAAATTATTAAAATGGAAAAATTTGATTTAATCTAATAAGTGTGAAAGGGAATTGTTGCTGTTTGATTTTATTTTACCACCCATCAATGTTATTGAACTTTATAGTGACATTTTAAGATGATTTCATTTCTAAATGCTTTTTTTTTTTAATTTTATGTATAGAATATATAATATTTGAATATATAAAATCCAATGAATGAAATGAATCCTAAGTAAATGATGTGATTTTTTATACTATTCATTTTCTTATCTAATAAGTAATCTGCTATAGGAAATACGAAATAGTTAAGTTTATATTTAGACATTCTTACATACATTTTTAATGTAGGGCAAACAACAAATATTTAAATACGTTTGTATACTACATATTTGAATATTCTAAAATGTTTTTGAATTTTTATTACCTTACAAAAAAAAAAAAAAAAAAAAAGTTTTAATTTTTTCCAAATGATATTTTTAGCTTAACCCATTTTGAACACAAATCTTTATGATTTGAAGTAAATGAATATAAAAGAATTTTTTTTTTTTTTAAACTATTAAGGTAAAATTTCGAAATTGAGAAAATTCACTGGGAAAGCAATATATGAAAGAAAATGGCATAAAGAACTGTATTAAAATATAATAAGATCTTTCGAATATATAAAATTTGATCTGTGAAAAAATTTGTTATACTGGGGTTAAAAAACTAAATATTTCCAAAAAATTATTGTTAAAAATTAAAAAAATCAAATATATATTTAATTTATATTAAAAAAATATATATTTTTAATATGTACTGTACAGTAAGAACTGTTGTTGATGTATTTTCTATTCGAGAAAAGAAATCACAAGTTAAAAAATGTGGATTTGATGAAATTTTTTAAAACCCAATTTTCTACTTTTTATTTTAATCAAACCTCGTAAACTTGCTTCATTTTAAAATTATCTAAAATTTCAACGATTTTTATACCATTTAATACAACTCACACATTTTCCTAATAAATTTTACAGTGAAATATTTTCCTATAAACAGTAAAAGATAAATTGCAAGCATTTTAAAATAAAAAATTATTAAATTTTTGAGCAATTTAACGGCTAACATTTTTAATATTTAATATCAATTCTTTTAAACGTCACAAAAATTTTATATAATCTCATGGTATATTCACAAAAATTGTTTATTTGAAGAAAAATTGCAAACATTTTGAATTTAAAAATTTAATAAAATATTTTAAATAAATCAGTTGCGAAATTTATTTTTGCATTCCATAAAATTAATAAATTTTTTGTTATAAATTATTATTGAAAAATTTTGTTTAAGAAAATAATGAAAACATTTTGATTTAAATTAAAAATTGATTTAAAAATAAATCATATTTGAATAAAAATATTTGAAGAATATTTTAAATAAAAAATTAATCTTTTGTCATCACAATATTTAATATTTTCGAATATCCTATCTATTTGTTTTTATAAAAAAAAATTTTATAAAAAAAGTTTAAAATCTTTTATTTATAAAAAAATTAAAAATGTTTAAAATATTTACAAAAAACCTATGCAATTCTTCATTGCTTTAAATATTTGTTTTTATTAAAGGAGCTTGAAACATAAAAAAAAAATTTAATTTAAAAATAAAATTTTTAAGAAATTTCTTAAACATTGATTTTACTGGAAAAGAGTTTTACTTTTCTATGAAAAAGCAATTTGCAAAAATTAAATAAAAGTAAATTCGTTTGTAAAATTAAATTTAATTAACTCTCACAAAATAATAAATTTCAGAAATTAAAAAAAAAAAAATTGTAATAAAAATATTTTTTTTTTTTTTTATAAAATTAAATCCTTATGAAATTTTTTAAAAAATTATAAAAAAAATATAATTTTCATTTGCTTATTTAATTTTATTCAAATTTATTTTCTTTGCTGCCTTTAAAGGGTTAAACATAAATTGTTTAATTTTTAAATATTGACAACATAAGAAAAAAAAAAACTCAAGTGTATTATAGTTTTTATGAAAGAAAACGTACAAACAATTTAAAAATTAACATATACTATTTATTTTTTTATATTATTTTTTTAAATAATCTACAATCACTTGAAAGAATTGAAAAAAATAATAAAAAAGAAACTATTGTACTAAAATACCTTACGCAATACCAAATTGTTGTCGTAACACAACACGAAAATAAATTTATTTCATTAAATTTTTTGATTTTCTTCTTTCAAATAAATAAGAACTAAATAATTTTAAATAAAATAAATTTTCAATATATTTTTCTATTGCATGTAGAAAATCTTACCTTATTTAAATTATATGAATGTTTTAGTAGTTTGTAATAATTTTTAGTTATGTAAATTATATTTTTGTTAACAAAACACTTAAAACTTTTTCTCTTCAGCACTTTTATTTAAGCTTTTTCTTTCATTATTTGTTAAAGAAAATAAACGAATTTTTAACACTTTCTTTGCTTTTAATTTTTTATTTTGTATTTAAAGGAAAATTTTATGATTTATTTGGTTTAACTAAATTGCTTTCGTTTTGATTTAATTTTGTTAGATAAAATAATTTTAGTAATCGTTGTAGTAGTAGTGATTTGAAATATTATTTTTTTTAATTGAATTCGATTTGTATTAGATTTTTTTTTTTGTATTTAATTTATGCTTTACTTTTTCTTAAATATTTTTAAAATTTCTTTTTAACTTAATTTTTATTATTATTTTCGTTTAACGGAAAAACCGGAAAAGTTTTATGACAATTTTTTTGCAATTTTATTTTTTCTTGAACTATTTACAGTATTATTTCAGTACCGCTTATCTATGTTTTCGTTAAGGCGCGTAAAAACGTACTTGACGCAGCAGCCACACTAAAATATATTTTGCAAAGCTCTGTTGTCGTTAAGTATGTTGCTGGTATGCTAATTTCGCGTACTCATCATTAACATCATCTCAGTGGTCAACAAACATACACGTAAAAGCACACAAACATACACACACTCAGATGTACGTATCTAACACTTTTGCACATTCACTCACTCACGCACTTATAAAACACATGAAGAGATGACGTTTTTATTTTTATTTTTTTTGTTTTTTACTTGGTCAACAACAACTTTAACAAGAAGCATAAATAAAATAGATCACTTTTTTTTATTTCTTGTAATTGTTTTTGGTTTTATCTGCAATTAGCGTTTTTATTTTTTTGTTTGTCGTTGTCGTGTTGTTGCAGTTGTTGTTGTTAGTTTAGGTTTTTTTGGCAAACACACCGTTAGAAACACATTTGCTCACTAAATTTGAATGTATGTGCCAAAGCTCCGTTAGGCCTAGAGTACCCATTATGTTGGGGTCTATTATTTTCTATTAAAGAAATACTCTTTTTTGCTCTTTATTTTTTATTGTTGTTTTTTTTTTTGTTTAGTTTTAAAAAATTTAAAAAAACAAATTCACTTTTAATTAATTTTTTATTTTATTTCTTTGATTGCTCACACTTAAAATTTTATTCACTCTCTTGTTTGACGTGTGTTTGTGAATGTTTTTCTTTTCACTTAAAAATCATGTGCCGGTCTTTCAGTTTATTCAGCATAAAATTTGGACTTTTGATAGAAATTTCGGCAAAAAGAACGTTTTGTCTAGAAAATACATATTTAACGCCCACTTTAATTTTCCTTTTCGATTTTCATTTACTCTTTTCAATTCACACAATTTCAAAAATTCATTTAAAATTTAACGTATCTTCAAAAATTATTTATTTTTTTTCTATCTCTGAATATAAATTATTTTTAATTCAGAAAATCAAAAAATACCCGCCGTATCTCAAAGTTACTCCCAAATGCTTTCGTATCTAAATTGAAACTGAAAATACTCGCAGCACACGTTCGTTGTCGTTGTAGTAGTCGTAAAATCGTGGCCCGACTTGCTCGTTATCGTTAACAGTCTTGGGTGAGTGAGTGTGTGTGATTTTGTTACTGAATCGAACCCGAGCGCGTACACAAACAGACCATTTATTTAAACGAAAAATAAAAATTATTTAATTTAAAACAAAACGCACAGCCACCACATTGCTCTCTAACCATAAAATTATTTTAAACCTGCTCGGAGTAACGTCGAAATTTGAATGAATTTTGTTGTGTTCTAACCGCATGTAACAAGAAAAAACTGCGACACATACATACACACAAATTCAAATGCTCTTCAAACAATTTTACATTCTATTTAACACTAAACAAACCTGGTCAAACAAACATCAAGAATTACGTATAAAAATGTTTAATTTGAATGTGCGTATGTTATTAAGAGGACTGTTAAGTATCCGCTTAAAATACAACAAAACGTTGTCATTCGTATGCGTCTCTGCACACACTGAAAATGTTTGGATTTTTACCAGCAACAAACAACCAATATTCACAAATCCAGCCCAAAGTGACTGCACTGCACACACAAGAACAACACAATACACTTTATAGTAGAGAGCATCACAGTGGCTTCGCTGCCCACAGCATGTTAATGCGCAGTCAACGTTGTAAATTACTGTTATATATGCAATGTTGTTCTGTAAAATATTCAGTTAACAGTGTTTGATGATGTTGCATGTCTCTCAATTTCTGTGCTGTTAAAACATTTTCCATTAAACAAGTTGTTTGAGTATGAGTGTGTATGTGTAAGAGAGTGCTGTTAATTACAGCATCTTAGCGAAAGGGTGGTTTTTCTTTTACTGTTCTATGTGTGTTTATTGTTAGAGGGTGTTTGTGATAATTTTACGTTTTATTTCCGCTTCCGCTAAATGTTATTTAACAGTTGTGTATTTGAACAGTGTTACATTAGCTGTTGTTTTGTTCTTTAACATTTGTAATATTTTAACAGTTTTTTCTTCTTGTTTGATGTTTGAAATCAAGCCGATCTATTGATAAAAATCTCCATAAATGTTTAAGTCTATAAATAATTTAAAATTTTTAATAACAATTTAAAAGTATATTAAATTAATGAACAATAAAAAGCTTTTTAACTATTAATAAAAAAATGTGTATGTGTGCAATTTAAATAAAATTATTTAGAATTCCAAAATTAAATAAGAATTTTAAAGTTGATTGAAACCAGAGCTTCGAAAGACTTAATTAAATGTAAGCTTAATTCCCTTAAATCTTAATTCTGAATTAAGAAATATGAATTTTTCATTACATAATACCATTCTCAAAAATATAATTCAATAGCTTAATTCAAAGGCTTTTGTTTGAATAGAATTAATTTCTTATTGAATTTCATTCAATTTTTGTTAATTCAAATCTTTTCCAAAATGAATGAAAATATTTTTCTTTCATTCAATTTGTAATATTTTGTTTTTAATCTTTTACAAAATGAATTAGAAAATATTTTCTAAAGCTAATTTGTAATAGATTTGAATTGAAGAAAATTTGAATGATTCAATATATTTTTTAAGCTTGAATTGTAAAATTGATGAATGAATTCTTTAAGGAATTAATTCATAGCTGAATTAATTCAACTCGTATGAAGTACAAAGAATTTAATTCAATGAATTAAATTAATTTGAATGCTTTAAAGAATGATTAGGATACTTGGTCCACCCACTTTACCGCCCACCTCCCATATAACGTAAAATTTGAAAAAGTTGATGGTGGGTATTTAGATTCGGCCGAGCCGAATATAACATTCGCATTTGTTTTACTTTTGTTTTTTCGAACAAAAATAAAAGTTATTTTGTGATTTTTACCACAAAATAAAATCACCAAGATTTTTACTTCTGCTCGAAAAAATAAAAATTAAAATTTTAAAAAGCATATTACTTTATAACAGTAGTATACATAAAGATCAAAATGATGTATCTGAATCTGTTTTTCAGCATTTAGTTGTTACTGCAATAACGGTTATTTTGCCTTCCTGATAAAAATACTTTAAAGTTTTAATTTTCTTAGAAATTATTAAAAATTTTTGCCACTAAAAATACTTTTGTTTTCAATTTTTTGGAAGTAATTATTAATAAAATATCTACTACAGTAGTTTTCCGGTTTAACGAACATTCGTTTTAACAAACATCGCATTTAACGAACGGGCTATATTTTTCTGTTGATTATCTTATATAGCGAACAAAGTTTATTTTGTAATCAGTTTAACGAACAAATAAGAACAAAATTATACCAAAGCAAATAAATTTATTTTAAAAATATTGTAAATCTTAGTGATTGAACAAAAATGTACCGTTTTTCTTTTCTTTTGACATTTTGCATTATTTTATAAAACAGTAAAAATCTATACAAAAACGTTTTAAAAGATAAAATAAAAATTGTTGATGATCATCAAAAAGGCTTACACGAGATAGATTTGTGCAAAGTAAAAATCCACAGTGTATAACATTTTAAAATTTAAAACAATATTTAAAAAAAATATAAGAGATACATTTTTGGATATTCTTTTACTGTAAGGATGAATATTTAAGAATTGAATTGAAGGTAATTATCATGTGCGTGTAACTTGTTGCGACCGTATAAGACAAATAAATGAATTATTCCTTTTTTTGTTATATTTGTTTGATATACTGTTTAAAAGTTGTTTTTAATATAACGCATTTTAAAAAACCAATATATTGTACATTTATGCTAAATTATATGTAGCAATATGCCAAAATAGATTTTTTGCGAAAAAGAACTTTTTTATTGTTGAAAATGGTTCTTTAGGGCTTCAGCAGCAACTTTTGTTCTGCGACTTTTTCACAATTCCGTTATTTACAAAATTACAGTTATTTTTAGGTTATTGAAGAAAATCACAATTTTGACCTTCAAATTTCCAGATTTCGACCAAATGATGTTTAGTAACTTGGTACAAAATCCTTCGGCGAGTATTTATGCTGAACATATGAACTCATAATATTTGCAAATAAAGGGTGTTTTGATGCATTTTTAATAAAAAATGAATTTTGCGCCATCTAGTGGCAATAATTTGTACTAACTGTGTTCAGTAATTAGAAAGATAATTTTAATACCTATCCAAAGAAAAACTTTTTTTTTTTTGAAAATAATCAAAAATAAGTAAAAAATGTTCTAAACAAAAACATTGATACAAAGAAAAACAACAAAAAACAATAACATTACAAATGTAAACAAGCGCGAATGTTGTATAAGAGGTGGGCGGTAAAGTGGGCGGACCACGCCCATTTTTTGTTTCCAATTTTATATCGACCCATGAAAATTTTTTATGGTACATGCTTTTATTTAAAAGAGATATAGCAGAAAAGTATGAAATTAAGCTACAACGGACACCCTGTGTTTCTAGTATTTTGCTCATTACTTTTTTCTTTATTTACCGATTTTGCTCATTTTCAATATCAAACAAATCTTATATAAGATAAATATTTGGTACAAATTTTGTCCCCCTTCGTTTTGCCGTTCGAGCCCAGTCCTGCTTTCAACAGACAGACATAGCTAGAACGACTTAGAATCTAACCAGGACCCAGAAAACATATACTTTATGAGGTTTTAAATTAAAAACAGTGTGTATGGTCTTAATTACTAATGAATATTTCATTTCAGTAACATAAACTCTATTTTTTAAATGAATGAGTAAAATTTGCCGAAAATAGGCTTTATTATTTTTCATACGGCACAAATTGGACTGAATGTTATGCCTTGAAAGTCAATATATTTGTTGATGACAATAATATCTAAAATTCTGCGGTGGTGCTTGATTACATTCCTACTTTAAAAGTTATATATGAATGAAGGTGAAAAAAACGCATTTTTTTAATTTTTTCGATTTTTTTTTACATTTTCGAAATTTTCTCGTAAACGAAAAATGCGATCGCCACGCACCACCGCAGAATATTAGACTTTGAAGTCATTAATAATTGTGTTGAATGACATAAATTGGAAAACTACTGTATATATAATTATTTTATATCTGAAATCATATCTTTATGAAATAATTTGTTTTAAACTAAAATTATTCTTTTAAACTATCTTTAGTTTGTAATAAAAACAATATTGCCGAAATACTCCCATACAAATACCCCCCGGAATAAGGTTTTAACGCTAACAAATGCCTTGTTTATATCAATATTTTAATTAAATTGGGTACGAATAATAAGATAAATCGAAGTAAAAAATTTCAGGAAGATGGGCCCACAATTAGATATAGATAAGGCCCACTTCCGAAAATTACTTTAATCACAAAAATATTTGACACAAATAAGTTTCCTATTTTTTTTTTTTTTTTCATATTATTATCAGTCTAACTAAAACTTCGAAGGAAAATATCAATTGGACGATAGGATTCATTTTATAATTGTGATTATGTTTCAAAGTTCTAACACGTTCTTATAATGCATTATTTTCGTTTGAGAAAAATAATGTGTTTTTCACATACAGTCAATAACTTACGCTAATGCATTTTTGAAAGCTTTATGCTATTAAGTAAGCAATCTATCGCTTCCATCAGTTCTTATTGCTTCCAAGTAAGCAACATATTTCGCCGGGTTGCGATTTATTGCTCATTAACTTGAATTTGGTTCCGTATTTAAATATATTGTTTACCTCAGATATAAACAAATTAAAATTAAGTTAGAGCTTATTTACATTGGGGATAATTGTAAGGTTTTTTTGTGATATTTTGTTTTAAAGTTGCTTCGTAAATCCTTCTACATTTACACATTTAAATTTGTATTGTAAAATTTTTTAAACAATTTTTGACAAAAAACAACAAACAAAACAATAAAAAAATAAAATTTAAAAAATCCCCTGAAATTTTTAGCTTTGCGATGACGTCCAGCTTTTCTTTCCCAGATTGCTTCTCTACAATTCTTGCCTACAAATTTTAAAAATGCAGGGATTTTACCCAGGAAAAATCCCCAATGTAAATGAGCTTTTACTTACATGCTTCATTAAGCCAGCGATATACAGCTGTGTGCAGAAAAATAATAGCACTAAAACATACTTTGGACTTTCTGTTGCTGCTCAATGCCTAGACAAGGAATTCAAAAAAAAAATTGTTTATATGAAAGCTTTAAACAGGGACAATAATTATAAGAAAAATTATTTTTATTTTTCTATGCATCTTCGGAAGTTATCGTTATTTTACTTACGCTGCTTGGTTTTTGCCTGTGCAAAATAATAGTAGCAAAATGATAAACATTGGTAAATAGTATTATTGTTTTATTATTTTGGATCCTTTTGGTTTTTAAATAAATTATATAGCCGTGTACTGTACATACAGTGAAATTTTGCTTTTAAAAAATTTTAAAATTGGTGACAGCAAGCTCTGTATTTCTAGCACCGGTACCTTATTGCTAAAAATACTTTCTGAAGATTAAACATACAAATTTCTCCAAAAATTTTGTGGAATGTTCTCCCGCAGTTATTGAAAACTTAAAAAAATTTAATCCAAACCAATAAACACGAACTCGCATGTAAAAAAGTCGTCTAAGTGACTTTACACTTAAAAAGCGAATGGTTAACCCAAACACATTTGTGACGTTCACTAAGGCAAAACGAGACTTAGAGCTGAAGGTTGATGAGTAAACTACTTTTTGAAATCTCCAAAAACAAAATCTGTAAGCAATATTACAAAGGAAAGTCCCAATACTAATCTACAGACAGGTACGCAATCACCCTTATTTCGCGATACTTTACTCCGACTGGCCGCAAACGAAATGGCGCACATTCTCTGCACAAATGCGTCCAAAGTAGTTCTTTTTGGTGCATATGGGACAAATGGGACAAGAAAATATGTGACGTGACCAAATAACAAATAATATGGTACAAAATATATTCAAGTCCGCGAACGGCCGTCAAACACTATGTTGGGAAAATCAACACTTGAGGATGTTCTTTATATCAAGGTCCATAGTTTGGATAAGAGGTAATAGATGCCCCAATGTTTGTGGAAATAGTAAAAACAGTCATGTTGTCTTATTCAGAGAATAATATGCCACTCAAATGGGTGTTTTTGCAGGAAAATTTTCTTAAGAAGCGAGTAAATTGTTAAAAAAAACTTGTATTCCGAAAATAAAAGTGATGTTTTGGAGTAATCGACTTAGTCTCCATATCTGATCTACATTGAAGATCTTTGGGGAGATTTCAAAGGTGCTCTTTTTAAAAAGAAACCGGGAAATTTGCACGAATTGTGGACGCCACTGCAGTCAGCTTGGAAAAATATTCCCATTGAGAGGACTGGGGGTTATTAGTGGACTCAGTGCCCGCCGCTGCGCCGCTCAAAGGACCAATAAGGGTTATTCCACAAAAAATTAATGTGTATAAACAATATATACCAAAAAAAAGAATAACTTAATGAAGCAGTTTTATTTTAACAGGTATTTTTAATCGATGCTATTATTATTTCGCACAGCTAATTTCTTGTGTATTCAATCTCTTTGAGTATTTTACCTGAATTATGATGTTTAATTTTAAGATTTACTTATTTTTTATAAAATTTGGGAAATATATAACAAAATACAACAAAAAAAATTTCTTAAAATCAACAACACACTTCATTTTATTGAATGTAAAAACGCTACTATTATTTTGCACACAGCTGTATGTACATTAGGGTGGTCCCGTTTGTGAGTATTTCACTTAAACTTAAATTATACCGTTGTTTATTAATATAAATATGAAGTATATTTTTATACTAAATTTATATAAATCCTTCCTATATAGAAACATTTTTATATAAAGGAAATTATGTTTTGAAAAAATCTAATAAAATTCAAAAAATTATAAAAAATTCGAAAATTATAAAACGGAAAACCCCATTTCGGTATAACTGCTAGAGGATTATATTGTCCCAGCAAAAACTTTGGTTGACAGGTAATGAGTTAAGAAGCTAATATAATGGCTTTCCACTACTTACACATTAGCTGAATAACTCATTATTTTAATACGGTGATGACATTAGAGGCAACTACTTACGTTATATCATTACTTCGATGTCATTACAAGAACTTATTGATTTTAAGTTGTTCAATAATTTGTTCCAAATTTATATGTATACAACGGAAGCTCTATTTTTCATTGTCCATAAAACGGGATAGTTAATATCTGTTAAGGCAGATATATGAATTCGTAAAAAAATATTAAATCAAATAAAGTTCAGCGATTCTTGACATAAGTTTGACTCAATTTTAAGTCCAAATCTCTTCAATATCACAAGTTTCATTATATTCATCATAATGTTTAACATTTAAACTTGGCTAATAATAACACAATAATAACAAAACAAGAAAAAAAAGTAGTTTCCTGTGATTTTTTTTATTGTTTCTATCTCTTAGTTTTTAAATGCGGCAACAGTTTTTCCCTAATAGCTTTTGTTTTTGAGTTATATCTAACTATCTAATTTATTAACTAGTAAATTGAGGCGAAGGCCATTGATGCCAGTCCTGTCAATATTTGTATTTTTTGTAAATTAATTTGCACTAAATAAATAATAAATAAAATAAATAAAATAAAATTAACTAGTAAATTATTTTTACTTAGATTTTAGTTTTTTTTTTTTTTGGACACTAAAACATAATTTGTTGTGTGCTTAATCTAGATTATGTTTGCTATATTTGCTGTGAATATACATATATTTGAAAAATATCGAAAAAATCGTACTTTGTGAAAACTGCTTATCATTATACTTTAAAATAAAATTGTGTAATCAGGACAAGCCATGCGTTCCTCATATTGTATGCCAGAAATGTGTGGTATGTGTACGGCTATGGTCCAGTGGAAAAAGATGTGCAATAATGTTCGTAACACACATGTTTTGGCAAGAGCCTTGAAACCATCATGACAACTGCTACTTCTGCGTTGTGAAAACAAACGGAATTAACCCTGGAAATCGAAGTAAATGGTCATATCCTAACTTATCTTCTGCTTAATTTAAATCAATCCAGCACATCTAAATCTTCTGGTGATCCAAGTCTCTGTGAACCCGAAGGAAATACATCAAGTGAATACTCTGATACAGACTACAAATTTAGCCTTTATCGCAAGGTTCCAGGATTAAGTACATTGAAAGCTGATATTTTTGATGGGCCACAGATTAGAAAGATCCTAATTTTGTTAAATCTGACGACCATGTCGAGCTTGTTTGCTATCGAACTTACAAGAGTTAGGGTCCAACATGAGCATAAAAATCCACTTCCTGCACTCGCAGGGAAGGTGAGACTTACATATGATGGCAAACTACTGCTGGAGTTTGCAACGAGATCAAAAAGTAAAGTTGTTAGCAATCTCCCAGCATTTTTTTTCATAGTCAGGGCCATAGAAATACCCAATAACAGAAACAAAAAATAAAGAAAACAAGAATTGTGTTGACCAATGTAATATATTGGTATGTAAACTCTATACTTACACATATCGGCTGCATTCTTATTCTCATACCTTTAACTTTAATTACGCGATGTATATTCGATTACTTTAACTGTATACAAGGGTGTCACTTAGCAGCATATTAAAACATTAAGATTTTAAATTTTATATACAAACCTTGTTGTTTTCAACCAAAATTAAAAAAAAAAAAAACTAAAATTAAAACATCTTTAAAATTAGTAAGGAAAATAAATTTTCAAAATACTGTGATAATATACGAAAAGTAAAAGTTAAAAAAAATCGTAACTTCTACAAATGAAGTCCGATTTTAAAGATTTTTATATTTCTGTAAAGTCACCTAGTTATCTCTTACAGTTAAAATTATATTGAAACTTCAATTTTGAATTTTTGATTTTTTGCCTCGACTAATTCGTTTTTCGGGAATAAATCCTGAGGTATATGAGGTAAAAATTGTTTTAAAATATTTTATAATTTGTTATATATTTCAAAATAATATGCTGAAAGAATTTTTGGATAATCTCGATTTGTCTAGACGTAAAAAATATTCAAAGTGAGCACTTTGAAATAAATATGAAAAATGGCTATTTTTTTTACAAAAATATAGTACAATTCTTTCACTTTTTTCTCAAAGTTCCGTTAATAAAAATTGTTTTCTTTATATATTTCAAAAGATAAGGTTTCATAAATGTTTAATAAAGAAATTTTGAATTGATTTATGTTTGCAGCCTATATCAGGCATTGGTCGAAAATGGTGAATTTTGGAAAAATGTTAAATTTTTATCGATTAATAAGAAAAATATCACGCGAGCTTTTTTAAATTTATTGACGATATTTTATCAAAAAATAGATTTAAAATGATTTGACACTAAACTGCTTCCCGCCCGGCCCAAAACGAATGCAGGAGAGCAGATTTTATGAAAAAAGTAAAATTTTTATATTACTTTTTTTAATTGCATAAAAAAGCATATTAGCATAATAGTTTAAAAAAAGTTTACAAATCAATTTTTCAAAAATAAACAATATTTAATAATGTTAAGCGATTATTACGAATAGTATCTTGTTCAACAACCAAAACGCGCCAATACAATTGTGTGTTACGTACACGGAAATATTATATGGAAATATTGTAAAACAATGAATTGGTGAGAGTTGACTTAAATTGTCAGCTTTGAGACCATGATATAATATTTTAAAAAGGATCTATATACTCATATTATGCATCAATGAATTGGTAAATAAGTCTATTTTCTATTATTCTTGTAATATTTTATAAGTTTTTGGAAAGTAGGCAGAGTTTTACTTTACAAAAGATTATTTTTTTTTTTTAATTTTTTATTTCTAAAAAATTGCCAAAAATTGGATTATAAAGATATTTTAATGATTTTTGCAGAAATAAAAGACTGATATTTAGTTTATAAACTACATAAGAATTAATAGTGAAAATACTAAACTTTTCTGTGTTATTAAAAAAAGGTCGTTTAAAAAATACACTTTTTTCATAAAATCTCTACTCCTGCATTCGTTTTTGGCCGGGCGAGAAGCAGTTTAGTGTCAAGTAGTTCTAAATCAATGTTTTGATAAAATATCGTCAATAAATTTAAAAAAGCTCGCGTGACATTTTTTTTTTTTTTTTTAGCCGTTAAATATGAAACTTTTTTATTAAATTCACTATTTTCGACCAACGGTGGATGTAGTGTGCAATCATAAATCAATTCAAAATTTCTCTGTTAACCATTTTTGAAGCTTTATTTTTTGAAATATATAAAGAAAACAATTTTTATTAACGGAACTTTGAGAAAAAAGTGAAAGAATTGTACTATATTTTTGTAAAAAAATAGCCATTTTTCATACTTATTTCTGAGTGCTGACTTTGAATATTTTTCACGTCTAGAAGAATTAAGATAATCCAAAAACTCTTTCAGCATATCATTTTGAAATATATAACAAATTACAAAATATTTTAAAACAATTTTTACCACATATACCTCAGGACTTATTCCCGACAAACGAATGAAAGTCGAGGCAAAAAATCAAAAATTCAAAATTCAAGTGTAAATAACTTTTTAACTGTAAGAGATAACTTAGGTGAGTATGCTTATTTTTTTCTTCATTTTTTCTTAACAGAAATACAAAAATCTTTAAAATCGGACTTCATTTTTAGAAGTTACGATATTTTGAAACTTTTACATACTCGAGGTAGTCAACTTTGGCACCCTGTAGCTTATCTCGTGTTATCACAGAGTGACTACGAGAATATTTTTCTGTAGGTTTAGGTCCTCCTCTACAACTCTTCAGCACATTTAAATTTGATCTGAGCACTAGTTTATGAGATACAATTTGCGTTTGACCCCACTCTGCGTTATTTATGAGCTTCGATTACGATTTTATTTTTTACTTTACAGTTTTTTGTTTACGAAAAAACAAAAAAACTAGACAACCCTAATGAGTGTGTGTGAGAAAAAAATCAGGATAATGAGAAATGTCGCTCTGAAAATAAAATAAAATTTATTCCATAGCTATAATGAGCAGCGTAGTTATCTGTCAAATTTGTATGAAAATGTCGCTGGGCCGACACTAAGTGATTCGCTTACATCCAGTGTGACCAGACCAGTGAAAAATATTTTCTGCTAAAAAAGCTATAAAATGCCAAAATTCTATTTAAAAATGCATAAAATAATGCTAAATTAATTAAACACTTTTTCAGTAGTAGGGAAAACAGTGTATTGTGGCGTATGGGGTAATGAAGAAAATTTTAATTCGAGTATTTTTATTATTTTGTAATTTAAGTAATTTATTCCGTGATTACTAGGGTGATTGATTATTCGACTTTTTGGAGAATCAGGTTTTCGAATAGTTGGTATTTAAAAAAAACAGGTTACACCTTTTGAAATAATAAATAAAAAACCGGCTAACAGTGTTGCCGGAGTCGATAGTTTATATTACACAATGACAGCCTTCAAATTATCCAAAATTCAAAAAATTACACAAAGATGTAAATTAAAAAAAAATATACATATTATATGGGAGATGGGCGGTAAAGTGGGCGGACCACGCCCATTTATTGTTTCCGAGTTTACATTGGTCCTTGTACTATATGTACAAAATTTCGTTGACGTTTCACCTTAAATGGGAGGTGAGCGGTAAATTGGGCGGACCACGTTGTCATACATGCTTTTGTTTAAGAAATATCAGCATAAAAGTATGAAATGAAGCTAAAACGAAACCCTGTGTTTCTAGTTTTTACCCCATTTGTTTATTAACCAATTTTAACCATTTTCAATACCAAACAAACCTTATATAAGACAAATATTTGTGCCAAATATTTCGTTCCCCTACGTTGTCCCGTTCGAGCCCTATCCTGCTTACAACAGACGAACGGACATAGCTAGATCGACTCAGAATCTAACCAGGACCCAGAAAATATATACTTTGTGGGGTCTTAATTCCTTAGACATATTACACACGGAATGACAAAATCAATATACCCCTCATCTTTTTGATGGTGGGTATAAAAAAAGGTTCGTTGTGTACATGTACATTTATACATACATGTTGATATGTATAAAAAAATAATTTTTAGCGGTATGAACTGTTGGAAAAAAAGGACTATAAAAACTCCAATGATATTTTTATTTTAAATTTGTAATTTTGTATGTATGCAAGTATATCAACAATTTTTTTGGCTGTCATGCAAATAATTATTTAAAAAGTAAAAAATAATGGTATTGTTTTAACAAATACATACATACATACATACAAACATACATACATATATATATACATACATACATACATACATACATACATGCATACATACATACATACATACATACATACATACATACATACATACATACATACATACATACATACATACATACATACATACATACATACATACATACATACATACATACATACATACATACATACATACATACATACATACAAACATACATACATACATATATACATACATACATACATGCATACATACATACATACATACATACATACATACATACATACATACATACATACATACATACATACATACATACATACATACATACATACATACATACATACATACATACATACATACATACATACATACATTTATACATACATACATACATACATACATACATACATACATACATACATACATACATACATACATACATACATACATACATACATACATACATACATACATACATACATACATACATACATACATACATACATACATACATACATACATACATACATACATACATACATACATACATACATACATACATACATACATACATACATAGATACATACAAACATAAATGTTTAATAAGTTCTAATTTTTCCATATCTCTAATTGAAAACATGTATTTACATACATATTTTCATGGATACATAAATATGCAAATAGAAAACACACACACTCAATTAACTACTGCCACAAACATTAAGCAGTAACAAAATATAAAAAAAAACTGCAGCTTTCTTAAACATACAAGAACATGTACAAATGTTTTAAACATCCACCACACATCTTTCATTCAACATAAATCAACACATTTCTATACCGTTACACGACTTCAATTCGATTGATTCTTTTCGGGTTAATTCCTGAATAATATTTTTATTTTCGATAATAAAATTTTTAATCTTCGAACAAATTTAAAAATTAAATTTGCAAACAAAAAAATAAAATTCTTTCTAAAAATTAAGATTAAATTCGCTGATAAAAATTTTGTTCCGAACGAATCAAAAAAATGAGCGTTCTACCTACTCTGGTTGTCATTGCATTGAGAGGGAGTTCTTAGTGCTGAAAAAGAACTGAAGTGTCCTACTACACATCTTTTTTATACACTTATACTTTTTATACTTTTTTTATACACTGCTTCTCTTAAAACGAAGGTTTATATCATTATTTAATAAAAAATTAGTTTTATGTTTGTTAAAAAAAAATACTTTAAATTTGCGAAATTTTAATTTTCTTAGAAACTAACCTTTTTCCCTGCTAAGAATATATTGATTTTTAACTTTTATGGAAATAATTGTTAATAACTTCCAAAAAAGTTCAAAATTTCTTCTACGTTTGCAATCTTGTATTCGAATACTACGGTGTATTTGAGCCTTATTTTTTTAAATTCATTGGAGCAATTTTGTTTTTACAAGAAGTATGCAAATAGAGACTTTTCATGAACTGTAAATTTACTAATTTATGAAATGAAGTTCCAGCGAAATTACACAAAATTTTATTATCAAAAAATTATCCAAGAAATTTAAAATTGTCCTATTTTTGAATAATTACACAGAAATCGGCAACACTGTCGGCTAACCGTTTTTTTTTTTTTTTTTTTGCAGAAGTTAAATATTTCAATCAAAATACTATATTTCTTAAAAAATCAAAATTTTATAATATTCAAGTTAAAATTTATTAAATATAATTATTTTAGGAAGTAACTACTAAACTGTAGGAAAATAATCATCAAAAATGAGATTAAATTTTATATAGCATAAACAGAAACTATTGCTTATTAATATGGAAGTTTGTCTCAATTGAAACGATTCTGCAAATGAAACATTTTATTACATCTTTAAAAAATTAACAAAATATTCAATAAAAAAATATTAAAAAATTTAAATTGGGTATTAAAATAGTAAAGGTATTACAAGAGATAAAACAAATTTCATTCAGGATAATTATTACTGATTTACTTGTTTAATCTTACAGAATTAATTTCAATTTAACCTTAAGCTATATTTTTTTTTATAACATAAGAAATGTGTCATTAGAAATATTTAAAAAAAGTTATTCCAAAATTTCGATTCAAATATCAATATTTAGTATATGTTTTTTGAAATAAAATGTTATTTTTTTTTTTTTTTTTTTTTGTTTAAAAAAATCGGTCTATTCGACATTCAAAAAATTAATATTTTGAAAAAACCGATAGCACATTGAACCACAATATAGCCAAAAATTACATTTGATATAAAAATTAGGCTTTAATATTGTAATTTTGTTCTCATTATGAAGAATGCTACACATATTTTTGAAAAACTCTAAATATTATGCCAAATGCTAAATTAAAAATTTAAGTCTAAATCGGAGTAAAAAATGCTGAATTTAGCTGCAAAAATGCTACATAGTGAAAAAGATGTAGAGAGAGAGATGAAATAAAATCAATATTCTAGTGATATTAAGGATCCTTAAATAATGTATTTGGATGGATATGGTCTAAAATGCAATAGAATGCAGATATTTTTAATAATTGTTTTTTAGCAATATTAAAGTACCTCACGAAAAATATAATCTATGAATCATATGAAAACATACTAATTTTAATTGTTGAGTAGTTCATTTTCAATTTCTTTTCCAATACAAAACGAGGCACTTTTATCACCTTGGAATAATTCGATATCAAAACGAAACACAAGCTAATTTGACATCTCTAATTTCAGTGAAATTTACTACACATTTTACTATGTGTAGCTCAGAAGTTATTTATACTTACTTAATATTATAAACCTTTGTGAATTCTTTAGATATTTTTTAAATTATGACACGTTATAATTTTGAACCGGAAGTGGACCGAAGATCAAAAGTTGATGATTAAGAAACGCTAACAATTGCCAATATTTGTAGTGAATTTCATTGAAATCAGAGATGTCAAATCCGAATTACCCATTGTTAAATTTTTTATACTAATTGATTGAATTTTATTTATATTCTTGAAAAACTATTAAAACTATTTGGTTTATGTAATTATAAATACAATTATTTATTTCTTAAATGACTTTTAATCATGAAAAGGGTTGAATGAACGCCGTTTTTTAACAATTTTTGTTTTATTTTCTTTGGCTCCAAATCAAGTGAATTTGCAAAAACTATAAAAATTAATCATTTTGTCCAAAAACATTTTTTGAGTATTTGATAACCTTAATTATTTTATTATTTTTATATTGATTTGATTAATATTTTTTTTTTTTTGGACTTTAGCAGTACCTTACTGAAAAGAAATACATGCATATACATTAGTCATAATATATGTGACGCTTAAAACATATTTTAAAAAATTAAAATACTTATTTAAATAGAATCGTTTAATTAAATTAAACTAAAAACAAAAACATAACAAATAATTTTGATATCACTCAAATGTGGTAAATTTAATTTTTTTACCCAGCTCACAAAATTGAATTTGGGTTGTTATTAACTTGCAAGTGACATGATTTAACTTAGTTTTCGTGTTTGATAATGTAGGGTACACGAAATTAAATTTGGTCGTTAAATTTATTTGTCGTTTTGTTTTGATTAAATTATTTTTATTTGTTTGCCACTGTATAAACTATAAATCATAAAATTGTTTAAATGTGCCAATTTTTTTATATTTTAAGAAAAACATTTTTAGCAACGTCTGTGATTTTGATATTTTATATATAAATTGTTAAAGTCCACTATTTTGTTAATTTTATCGTGATTTTCGTTTTTTTTTTAGTAATTTATTATTTTTTTTTATCATTACCGGTCAAAATTTGTTATACAATTGCTTAATTTATTATAATCTCCAGGGTTACCAAAAATATTGTCTTAAAAAGTGTTTTATAATAAAATAAAATAAAATATGCTTTTAAAATGAAAATATGCCCTTATAATTGAAAATATATGTTCTTAAAATACAGTCATCACATTCGTATATTTCGTTTATGACTTTATATATTTCATATACAATAGTATTTAACTTTAATATTTATTTTGCGTCATAAACCATTTATAGCATTATTTAAAGCTCTTAACCGGGTTTTCTAAAGAGAAATAACTTACGTATTTTTTATTTTTTAGTTAAACTTTAAATTTGTTGGGCAGAATTTTTCTCCTAAATACAAAACATGCAAAATCTTTTTTCTGTTTTTAATTTTTAACAGTTTTTAGTAATTGATATAATCATTTTGGTGGGAGGTGCAAATTTAAAAAAGTTTTCAATTGAATGAATTATTTATTAATATATTTGGTGATTGGTGTTTTTTTTTTTTTTTTTTTGTGCAAATAACATTGCATATTTTTGGTTGCCCCGGTAATATACTTATGGACACAAAAAATAAAAATATGCGTTTCAAGAACCGCCAAATTTTAAAAGAAAGAAATACGTATTTTCTTTGCCGCTACGTACTTCATCAGCATTCGTGGTGTCTTATCAATTTAGGTTTCGTTGAAATTTAAACACTATTAAGTGTTCTACCGTTAGAATTATCTTCTTACAACTTCCCATAACCAATACATTTTTTCATACACATTAATAGCTAATAAGTCAACATTTAATATTTCATTATTATTTTAATTTTGAAACATTGTATATATTATTTATTACAAAATAATTCATTTACTTAATCCTCAAAGTGTAAATAAATAAAAATTAGGTCTAAGTATTATAAATAATAAAATAAAATGGAATTAGTGTCATTTAATGCCTCAAAAACAGTTGTAGTTTTATTTTCCGTTTTGAAGAGCTATTTTCAGGCAATTAATCGGTTGGTCTCCAACATTAGAATCATAAAAAAAAATAATATAGAAATTATGGCGCTAAATGAAAAATAATGAAAAAAGTAAACTTATATTTTGTATTTATACGAATAATGTACAGACAATTACAAATAATATATTTTCTATGTCAATCAAACATCGTTCACATCTAAATACTACAAATATAAATACTTATATTTAGTCAGTCATTATCTATATTAAAACAGCAAAGAAAAAAATATTAGAAACTCAGCACGCAACTTGGGTAAAAAAAAAAAAACTGAAAAAAATGGAAGAAATATAATTTATGACAAGTGCGAACGAGTATCAACTCTACATTGTTGCAGAAATTTAACAAAGTGTTTGTTTGCTGGTTGGGTGTTAATCTAAATTTATTATTATTATTATTTTTTTTTTTAACATATTTATTTATTTTTTTTTATTTATTTTTCATTTAATATTTGTAGTATTTTTTTTTTTCTTTTATATTTGCTTCTCTCTAAATGAGCAATAGCAGTGTTTTGTTGCTTTTTTATTATTAGACTAAAAAAAAATAGTTGAAATGTAGCTAAACGTTCTAAGTATGTAATATTTTGAACGTCATACGGTCACACGCTTTGATAACGATAAGAAATTAAACGCACTACTGAATTATTAGATGATTTTCAGAAACATTTGGGTTCAAAATTATGGTAAGATATAAAAACAATAAGTGATAAATATAAAATAGTCCCACTTTCAAGATGAAAGGAATATATTTAATAATTACACTATGCTAGTCGTAAATTCTTACAAGAGAAGCATCCAACTTGTAAAGCTAATTCGAGTATGCTGAATTCAATGCTGGCATCCGTTAGCGCTCGTATTCGCGATATTTGCATTTAAAATATAAGAAAATTAGAAATAAATGGGACATTATTTTTATAAATTAAACAGTAAATATATTTCATATATGTACCCCAATCACGAATTGAATCAATGTCAGCCAAATTTGTAATGTTTTTATATTTTTGTTTGAAAATTAGTAACACTAGATAGTTTACTTACGGAATTCTAATACATATTTTTAGTTAGTACAACGTTTTTTAATTTAGCGTTAAAAATATATTTGATGACAAGAATTCATAATCCTTTACTTCAATGTTGGTGAGAAAAAATTTTAAGATTTATTCTAGGATGGCCATGTAGCATTCTGTTCCAATCATCGTAGAAAGTTTGAAATTGACAAATATGTTCTAAATAATGGCGAATTAATTCAGGGAATGGCGATTAATTCAGGGAAAGGTAATAACAAAATTTTAATGATCACGTTTTATTTTTTTACTGAATATTAGGTAAAAAAATTTTAGAATTTTAAGATTCTTTTTTGGCAGAATGGTAATGTCCGCCCGTCCATGCATTCGTCTATAGATGGATGGATTTACATTAGAGTTAAATGGGTCGAGAATTATGGTGATATCAACACTTTAATGATCACGTTTATTTTTCCTATTTATAAGTACATAAAAAAATACATTTTCAGAATTATGAGATATCTCTTGGCTAAATGGTAATGTCCGCCCGTCTATACATTTGGATTAAATCACGTTTTATTTTTATACCCACCATCAAAAATATTGATTTTGTCATTCCGTGTGTAACATGTCGAAGGAATCATCTAAGACCCTACAAAGTATATATTTTCTGGATCCTGGTTAGATTCTGAGTCGATCTTGTTATGTCCGTCCGTCTGTCCGTCTGTTGAAAGCAGGACACAGGGTATCCGTTTTATACTTTTCTGCTGATATTTCTTCAACAAAAGCATGTACGACAACGAAATTTTATACGTATAGTTCGGGGATCGATATAAACTCGGAAACCAAAAATGGGCGTGGTCCGGCCACTTTACCACCCACTTCCCATATAAGGTGAAAATCAACGAAATTGTGTTCAAATAGTTCAAGGACCAATGTAAACTCGGAAACAAAAAATGGGCGTGGTCCGCCCACTTTACCACCCACCTCCCATATAACGTACAATTTGAAAAAGTTGATGGTGGGTATATAGATTCGGCCGGGCCGAATATAACATTCGCGCTTGTTTCTATTAATTAGTTATTAAAAAATGCATCGGGCTATACGTTTGGGTTAAATGGGTCGAAAATATAACTTAATTCAGAGAAAGGTGATATCAATACCTTAATATTTATATTTATGTTTTATATTAGTCAAGAAGTAAAAAATTAATACATTTTTGGAATTTTAATACTTTTTTTAAATAATTCTAATGTCTGTCCTTCCGTCCGTCTGTTTATTAATTTTTGCAAACTTGCCAAATCAAAATCGTTTATTTTTTGAATCAATAAATATATCGACTTAAAATTTACTCGATAGACAATTTTGTTCTTTAATAAATTACAAAAAATATGATATAATCGGCTGAAAATGTTGGTATATATATGGAAAAGACTTGACCAACATCTTGTAAAGTTGAGATTGTTGAAATTTTAAATGAATATATCTCGAAGAATATATAGAAGACATAGTACATGCAAGCATATTTTCTATAGGATTTATCAAGGACTTTAAGGTGATATAAAAATCTTGGAAATCGGGTAAGGAAAAACAAATTTGCTAGTGGTTAAACATTTTCTATGACATTAGTACCCCATTTTGAACCCCCATAACTTCGCTTCTGAAAACTCAAAATGTCATTGTCCTCTGCTACGCCTATGTGAAATTTCATATAAATCCAACAAGTCGATTAGAAGTTACAGATTTATTTCGATTCTGCCACACTGTTTAATGTTTGATAAAGCAAAGAAAATGTTTGCACTTAAGCTGTTTTTTGTATGAAATCTAATAGAGTTAAAAAAAAATAATAATTTCTCAATCATAATATTAAAGTGGACAATATGTACTATTTTTCAGAGAATTTTCCGAACAAATATTCTGTAACAATTTAAGTTGCATTCCATGAAAATTAGGACAAAATAAAACTTACAAATACTTAAGTATACTTAAATACCTAAAGTTGATGGTCCCATTTTAAATTTTTACCTTAAAAGTCTTTTTATTTAAAACAAATGCATGAAAATTTATGAAAATTCAATTTTTTTTACTATTTTTCAAAAATTTAAAAAAATTTTTAACTTGGACAGTTCCTAATAAAGAAACAACACAACCTAGCTTAATGATTTTAATTGTTATTGATACATAATTTTGTCTATTTTATTCGCTGCCCATCTTTTTTACAAACATTTAAATTAAAAAATTCAATTAATCGCCACTTTTAACACATTTTACCCCAACGTGGTACGTTTAAATGTAGCTCGCAAAAGGTAATTTTGGACCACCCTAGTGCCCATCATTTTAAAAATATAAGTCTCACCCAAAACCTTTATATAAATAAAATTTTAAATACATATAATGAAGGTAAATATGACTTAATTTGTTTTTTTTTTTCTTTTTTTTTTTTTTTTTTTTTTTGTAAGCATTTGTGTACAAAAACGTAAAAAGATGTAGTTAAGGAGTGCGATCGAAAAAATCTTAACACACGTTTTGCTTCATAACTTTTTCCGGAATCAATATTGAATTTTTTTTTTTATCTAGTTATCATGGAAAAATACGTCAGTTATTATTTTTAATAACAACCAGTCGATTTGTCGTGATTTTTATCACAATGAGTGACGAAAAAGATTTACGTGCTACAAATTATTAAAAAATTTCAAAAAAAATTCAAATAGGTCCTACAAATAATTGGCCATAGAATTAAATTTCTGCTGCCAAACTGTTTCTAATGTTATTAAACAGTATCAAGAGAATTTAACCATTGATATGAAACCTGGTTCGGAAAGAAAAAAGGTCCACATGATATTGTGAAGGCCAGAAAATTGAAAGCATATTGAAAGGAACTCCAAACACATCTGGTAGAAAAGCAGCTCAGTTATCTCAGTGCTTCAACTATTTGGTGCGAAAATTTAAAGCTAATGGAGAGTTGATAACATATAAAGACCAAAAAGTTCCAAACAGGAATGCTGCAAAAAAATTAGAAGCCAAGAATAGGACACGGAAATTAAAACCAAATTTCATAAAAAAATACTCAAGTTATATAATTGACGAAGAAACGTATGTGCTGGCAGAATTTTCGCAGCTTATGTGTCAAAACTTTTTAGTATTAATGCTCGAGGCAAGGTTAAAGATAAGTTTAGGGCCCAAAAGCAGAAAAAATTGCTTACAAAATACCTGGTATAACAAGCTTTTTGCAGTTGCGTCATTTGATACATTCGGATGTATAAATACCAAAATATGCATAAAGGAATATTAGAAAAAAAGACTTCCTCCTTTCGTAAGAGAGCACAACCTGTCCACATATTTTTGGACCCATTTGGTATCATGTCACTACGGTAAGAAAGCTCTGGAGTGGTACCAAAACAATAACATAGTTTTTGTACCAAGAGAGGTAAATTTTCAAAATTGTCCATAGCTTAGACCAGTGGAGAGATATTGAGCTCTTGTGAAAAGTTAAGTGAAGAGCACAAAAAAGGTGTCCCAAAAAAACCGGAGATTTTAAAAGAAGATGTGCACATTGTTCCAAAAAAGTGGCTGAAGTAACTATCAAATCTCTAACGAAAGGGTTACCAAAAATGGTCCAGAAGTTTATAAGTAGTGGTTAGAACAATAAAGGTTAAATTTTTCTGTGATCTGTAATAAATTATCAATTAAATAAAAAAAAGAATAAAAACTCTAAGATCAACCATTTCAAATTTATTGAATATTATATATGTTAAGATTTTTTCGAACGCACTCCTTACTTTATTAGCTTCATAGTTTTTTTTTTAAATTCTACTTAAAAGTAAAGGCCTACAAAGCTGAAAATCATAAAAAAATTAAAAATTTCCTAAAGAAAATTTCAAACATTTTCACATGAAATGAAAATATAAATGAAAAAATTATATTATTTTCTTCAAGCCTTCTTGATTTTTTAAATCTAAATACCAATGAAATTAATACATACAATGTATTTAACTTTTTATAATTATTGTGTATAGAAAGCAATAAAAAAAGATTCATACTATTTATGTAAAAATGTTTTCTGTGTATAATTTTAGAATAGGAACTTATGTTTTCTTTAACACCTTGGTGATTGGTGATTAGAAATAATAATGAAATCGTAATGAACACTAGTTCTTCGAGTTCCCGAAAACTTAGACAAGTAATTAGAACAAATCAAATAAGTTTATAAGGCAAGCAAACAATATTATGAAACATTTAACTTTAAAATATATATACAATCATTACTAAAAGCTACAAATTTCTATGAACTGTAAATCAAGTTGAAATAAAAATATTCCAAATTTCGGATAATGAACCCAAAGTTGAAGTGGTCGATTTTAAATAATTACTTAATTGACCTCAGACGACTTTTTTTACAAATAATATTTAACCTGAATAAAATCATTTAATGATTTGGTAACGTTTTTAATACTTCGTTTTAGATATTCCTTGAGTTTTAGAGTAAATATAAAATAATCATAAAAAAGTTTAAATTTTGTAGTCTAAGAGTAAAAAGGGTACTATTTGAAATTTATTTTGATACCGAAAATTATTTTCGTTTCACCAACAAAATTCAAACTCTCCAAATATTTTATCGTCAGTATGATACATATGATTTATTCCATGAACTGCTAAATATATGCACACAACTGTTGTTTCGTACATCAATCGCTTAGAGATCTATGTGTTTGTTGTTATATTTGTAGGTGTAAAAACTATGTGCACTTATGTATGTATGAATATGAATGTAAGTGACTATATTTATGTGATTGTTGTTGATTACAGTGTGTGTGCTTGGTATGTGGTAGTACTCATACTACTCTAACTCGTATCGTATTCTTTTATACACACAAATATTTTGCAAATATCTCATTATGATAACAAAAAAGAAAAGCACAGTTTGAAACAATTCAACAACAATTGCTCGTAAGTATTTCTTCAAAAACCGATTCTAACAAATATTTTGCTGCTGGGCTGTGTTGTGTTTTTATCGCTCACACCACCCGATTGGACGGTTTGTTGGTAGGTCGGTCGCTGAGTCCTCCATCAATTGTTTGTTAATTTTTCATATTTATGCCATGTGTTGGGTTTCTTTTTAGTTTTTACTTTTTTTTTTTTTTTTGTTTTTTGCTTAAAGATCACCATGATAACTACTGACAGAGAGTCAGCTCTGGCTGACAACCTGACTGTTCTAAACGTGGACTCGTAGTAAATAAATGAATGAGTGAGCAAATGTATTGCAGAGTGAACGAATAAAGAGAATTGCTTATCATTTAATGAATCGTCGTTGTTCTTTTAAGCAATTAAAAAGAAACTTGTATCAGGCCTCAAAATAGTAATATTAATTTAGCCCACCTATGAAAAATTGATTGTCATTGTTTGAATGTTTTACGCGCAATAAACAATAAATATATTTGGGGTATTTTGTCTTATCTTTTTAATATCTTTTAATTGTAGTAAATAGTAATAGTGGAATCAAAAAAATGTAAAATTTTTTGCTAGACTTGATAATTATAGGTATTAATCTACTAAAATATTCCTAAAATATGCGAACGGTAAGAAATTTTTAACAGTTTTAAAGTAGTTTATAATGAACTAAAGCTAAAAAGTTTTAATCATATGAAAATTAAAAATATTCTCTAAACTATCAATATCTATACAAACGTTTAAAATATTTACTAAATTGTGGCATAAAATTAACCAGAATTAATGTCGTCATATATAATGGAATGTTGTTTTGTAGGAGTGTATTTGGAAAAAAAAAATTTAGCTATTTGGGACCTAGCTCCACCTTAACCATAAAAACTATAACAATATTGATTATTAACAATCTATCATACACAAAAAATTTTATTAAAAGATATTCACTTATATCATGAGTTCATTAAATTGTATACATTTTTTTAATAATTTTGTTCACCAAATAAGAATTATCCGCAGCCAAAAAATAAAATTTTGGTTTTAAAAATCAATACATCACAGACCGATTTTAAATGCATTCATTTGAAAGCTTTTTGGAGTCAATTATTATCGTGGCAACTTCCAGATTCATGACAATGTACAATGGGGCTAATTACAAAATATATGGTAATAAGTCTGAAACTTAAACCGTTGAACCAATTTTGATGAAACTTTTAGAAAACTTTAGAAATTTTATTTTAAACGTTGTGGGTTAAAATCGCAAAAAAGTAAAAAATAATAATTTTTGAAGTGAAATATATTTTAAAACATAAGAGATAATTTAGCACAGTAAGCTCAGTTATGTTTTACACTCTCGAGGTGGTAAACTTTGGCCCATTGTAGTGTCATCCATTCTCCAGCTACATACTCCAGCCAACAATATTCTGAAAGTTTAGCTCCTCCTCTCTCCATGGTCGTAGTTTCATCAAAATCGGTTTAAATGATCCAAACTTATTACCATTGACCCTATCGTTGCACCTATCGGAGCAACTGGAATGGTGCTCCTCATACAAAGCAAATATTAATTATTGCATTTTGTGGAAATAATTTTTTTACCGAGATTTATTTAATAGAAATGAAGATAAGGCGGATAGGTCTAGTAGGAGTGGTAGCTCCTGTATAAAAATTCGCATATTTTAAATATTATAACACTGTAAGTTTTAGTATTTTATGAAAATAACTGCTTTACTACTTTATTTAATTAAGAAGAAAATAGGACAGTCAGATCTAGGGGGATTGGTCGCAGCAACACAAAGTAAATCTAAGTTATAGTATATAAAAAAAACTTTTACAGTGAAAGTCTTAAGATTTTGTTGGGTTAATTCATTTATCAAGTTCCACAATTGATATGAAAACGAGAAAAAAGATATGGTCGGTCAAAACGGACCATATGATACCCTACACCATTCTATATGGACATACAAATTCGGGAAGGGGATTTATGTTAAACCTGTGCCCAATTGTAGACCGAAACTTTTACTAAATATAAAATAAAATATAAAAATACAGAAAAATGCGTTGATAATAACATCTAGATGATTTTATGCACTATAGGGCGATTCTCGGAAGTGGATTTATATTGGAGCTACGGTAAATTATGGACCGATTCTCATAAAATTTTGTAATGTTGTATCTACTTACATAAAACTTATTTGTGTCGTATATTAACTTGATACTAACATTTGTATGGGATTTATGCACGTTAAAGTGATTTTCGGAAGAGGGGTTTTATATGGGAGCTATGGTCAATCGTAGACCGATCTTCATAAAATTTGGTATAAAGATTGATACTTATACAAAACTTCTTTCCACCAAATTTCATTGAAATATTCTTAGTTTTAAGGCATTTTTGAGTGTTGAAACTCTATTCGTATGGGGCTAGGTGAAATAATGGACCGATCACAAGCTATTTCAATAAGTTTCGTCCTTGTATCATAAAAGTCCCACGTGCCAAATTTCAATGCGACCTGTACTTTGTGCACAAGGTCTACATAGACAGCCAGCCTGACGGAAGGACGGACGGACAGCGTTAGATTGATTTAAAAAGTGATTCTGAGTTGATTGGTATACTTTAAGGTGGGTATTGTATAACTTTTTCAGCACAAACGCATAATACCCCAACCACCTATGGTGGTGTAAAAAGACTGATAGACTCTAGAAGGAGTTGTAGCCCCCATACGAAGAAAATATTAGTTATCGTATCAATAAGAGTAGCGAAGCATACCGGGTTAAGCAAGTTACATATACATAAATATTGATACATGAAAGTCACGGAAAATTTAAATTGTATTACCAAATATAGTAACATTCAATTAAACTATGATAAATTTTGGGTCATCGAATATTGTCTCAATGATTTCAATGCGAAATGAAAGGAACCATCAGATTAATCAAATCTCCAAAGGATTTTTCAAATTAAGTTAAAATTTCGATTTTATGGACTTGTAAATTTCGAATATTTTTTAACACTTTTTTTATTATGTGTGTAAATCAGTAATGCGCACACACACTACTATACATTTGCGCTTGTGTGTGTGAATCAGCAAAAAACTTGATTTGCATTGAAATTAATAAAAGAGCAGCAGTCGAACGAAGTAGTTTATAGTGTACGTGTGAAGCAGCGTTGCGTAAGCAGCATTTTTAGTTTAACCTCGCGAGTCCGGAAATTTGCAAATTGGGCATCTCAGGTGTAAATTAATAATCCGTAAATCAGTAAATTTTTATATATGTATTTTTACGCCCAATTTTCCAAAACGAAATCTATGCAATATATGAGTAGTCACTATATTTAATAGAAATTTTTCACATATATATATATCGTGCATCTTTCAGTTATTAATACACTTCCAGTAAAAATTTAGAACTTGATACTTTCTTGATGTTTTAAAGACAATTAACAAAAATTGTCTCTTCATGTATATGATTTTGTCCATGAATAAAAATGATGTCTAGTGTTTATAAAAAGCCGACTTTTCAGAAAACCGGTTTGACGGTTAACCGAAAATTAGGTAAATAAACATTTTAATTAGAAGCTCGTAAAAAAGATAATTTTGTATAAAAAGTTAAAAAAGTTCAGTTTCAGCTCAAAAGTACAATATAATGGAAATCGTTATTTACAAATGACAGCTAATTTGCATCTCCTGTACTTATTTACTTTTACTTTTGAGGTGGTGAACATTTTATTATATACTTCATCTTTTTCCTGGTAACTTTTATGAAATTTAATTGTTTTCTTAAGAAAATTAAGGCCAAAAAAACTTCAGGTCAGGTGGGGTAAAATTTTTACCACCACTGAAGTGTGTGAAGTTTTTTTCTTCTGTTAAAAAAATTTTCCCACAAAATTTTGTAAATGTATGATTTTATTAAATATATATTTTTAAAATATATTGAATTCCAAACATGTAACTACTTATATCACCTGATTACTTGTTTTGACTAAAACAAAAGTTTTTAATTCTTCCAAAACATTTTGTCTTGTTTTAAAAAAGTAATAAAATGGAGAAATCTGTTTTTATCAAATTTATGAAACCGGTTAAAAAACCCGATAAACCGGTTAACCGAAAATGAAAATTTTAAATTAACCGGTTTACGAAAAACATAAATTATGAGAAAAGACTGGTTTTTCGGTTAACCGATTTATAAACACTAATGCTGTCGTACGGTATTATGGAATGCACAGTGCAGCAGAATCGAATTATAAGAATCGGTCCATAATTTACCATAGCTCTCTTATAAGCCCACTTCCGTTAGTACAATGCATTGTTCTGTATTTGTATAATTGATTTTGCATTTAGTAAAAGTGTTGGTCTACAATTGGCCACAGGTCAAATTTTTGGCTCATATGCAATGGTGTAGGGTATCATATGGTCGGTCTTGACCGACTATAGTTTCTCTCTCGTTTTCTTTAATAACATATAATAATTGTATACTTTTGAAAGATATCTTCACAAAATTAATGTTGAAATAGAAAGTCCAATAACCCAAACGGTCTTAGTACATAACCTCCCGAATTTGACCTATTTTATATGAAAGTTTTGACTTTAGTCTATATTTTCTAAAACCCCAAAGCATGAAGCTGCAAACAGAATACAATCTCCAGGACATCGGGAAAATGTGGATTTTATAGTTAAAAATGTTGAAAAATCCATTTTTGGGATTTTTTTTTTTTTGGAATTGTGGGATTCCTTTAACAAAAATCTTAAAGTTTTTTATACAATCATTAATATTTATAGTATCTCCAAAAACCAATTTTTTTAATTTTTCAGCTAAAACATTTCCTAGCAGACATAATTATTAATTATAAGGAAAAAAAATTGAAATTAATATCCTTTATAGAACCGAAACTACGCTACTTTAGAGTTTATTAAGTCAGAAATATAAAGATATATATGAAGAAATTGGCAAACGTGGTATGACAGGGTTACTCTATTTTGAGCCCCTATAACTCCGCTCTTAAGGGATATATTGGATTCCTCTTCCAAACTTAAGATTGTAAATTCCTCTGCTACGCCTATGTAAAATTTGATGTAAATCCAGTTGTAATGTAAGGTTTAGAAGGGCTCTGAGAATTGGCTATGGAGAGCTACAAATGTTAGTTAAAACGATATATGTATATTCAATATTTTACTTACCCCAAAGTTTGAGACCATCTTAAATTCCAAGTCCCTTGTTTAATCAAACGCTTGCTTGAAATTATTCTGCATATACCTTTATTTTAAATATGATAAATCAAATGTATTTTGATGTTTCTAAAACAGTTGAATTCAATATGTCAAATAAACATAGATGTGATGATGGGTCATTATTTCAACATACATATAACAAATTATATTCCCCTATTTTTAGAATATACTATTAAAACAAATACACGCAAACATATGTATAATCATTTGTTTATTTTCGAAATTGTCAAAAGTGTCACAAACTCAACATTTTAATTTTGAACTTAATTTTTTTAATTGTTTTTCAAAGAAATGCTACCTGGCGATTTTATGACGAATTTAACGTAAAAAGGGGTGTGATTTTCAAGTGGCATATAGAGGGTTAAGATTACTTAACTAAGTAAGCAGATTACAAACATCTACATATACTTACTTATATATGAAGATCCGTGTGGATTTACAATGTGTCATTTAAGCGCATTATTCCAAATTTAAGTGGCACAATTTTATTGCCAAACGACTAAATACAAAAGAGTGTTTGAAGTGTGTCAAACAGAAGCAGTTGTAAATCATTTAAAGTAGTTTGGTGTCGTTTTTGTTTTTAAATCTAAATCACTCCTTTGAAATCTACAAGAATGTATAGAAAAGGATTAGAATATGAACAATTTGTATAGATTTAGTTGGTGACACAAAGGGGTCAATAGACAATTCATGCAAACGTAGGCACAACAAGACAATCGAAATAACTTTCTGATGAAATTACTAATGATATAGATATACAGATGGGCCGGCCAACACTGAAAAAAAAATCGATGAAAACACATTGAAATAGAAATAAAAAAATAATATATTTAAATTCTAGCATAAAACGTTGAAAACAAAAACTACTCTACGTCTAGTAGCAACAAAATCTAAACAACAAGACGAGGGCCTCAATACTTAAACAATTGACGTCAAGATATATTTTTTTTTTCTTCTTTCATTTCTAGTTTATGCTGCTAAATTTGTGGAAGTCTTCTAATAATAGACAAGATTTTTATTTTGGGCCTTTTTCTCTAGTTGCGTTGTATTGTATTGTGTGGTGATACTCAATCGTACAACTATATATATATATATTTTTTATTTTTTTTTTTGGAATAATTTGTAGTAAATATTCCAAAAAAAAACAGAAAAAATGAGGCTATTTGGTAATAAGACAACTATAACACAAATAATTTACAACGTAATTAATATTGACCATTGGGCAATAACAATAAATTTCATTTCGAATATACATATTTTCGAATTGTATTTGTAACGATTTTTATTTTTTGTTATATTTGTTTTAGATACTAAATGAACAAAAGTATTCAATTATGCATAATTATATTTAAATAAGTACAATATCGAAAAATATTAGAAAAATGTTTGTATGAGTGGGTGGTAGTGTTGCCAATCACCATATTTTCTATTTGATTTATCACAATTAATTAAAATAGATACGTATTTTTTCTTTTTTTGTAATCTTCTAAATATTTATTGACATTTCAAACCCTGTCTAAACTTTTTCTTTTAGCAAAAATTTTCTACTATAACGCAGTAAATTTCTTCTTCTAAGTTAAGTTAATAAAAATCTAGATCGGAGATAATTATTATAGTAATTATTAGCGATAAAAAAAATAAAAATAATTCGAACTCCACATTTTATTTTTTTTCTTCCATTAACCAAACCTGTTAAAAATCCTAACGAAAAATTTTTTTCATCTTTATTCCTTTGAGGTTCTAGTTTTCTGGATATTTAAAAAAAAAATTTTTCTCTATATTTCAGATCGAAACTTAGGTTAGTTTTGAAACTAACTCTTCATAATTAGGTTCAAATTAGAGGATTTTCAATTACCGAAAATATAAACAAAATTTTCGAATTATTTAATTGCTGTCGGCTAGGGTATTCACTCGAATATTGTTTGTTCGATTAATCGACAAATTAAAATCAAATAATTTTTCGATTAAATTAAAATCAAGAATTTATTCGATCAAATTATGCCGATTAATCGAATAATTCAAGTAAAAATATTTAAAATATTTCCTTTCTTAACAAGTTTTTGGGATGTTTTGATTGTGGTTTTCTAAAAGATTTAGTTTAAGAAAAATATTTAAAATTTTTTTAAGAATGTTTTGAATCTAAAAGTGGAACCACAAATTGGAATTTTATTAAAAAATTGTATTTAGTAAAAAGAACCGAATATATGCCTAAATTACAAAACTTCGTTTTTAAATTACAAAAATATAAACGTCATTTAAAAATTATAATGTAAAATTCAAATAATTTTAATATAAATGTAATAAATAATAAGAAATATATTGGAGGATTTTTAACTTGATTTGGAAAAATTAATTATTGGTTCTACAAATGAAAGTACTTAGTTGATATACCAATAAATTATCTGTCTGGTGTAGACGATGTGGTGGTTATGGCTTGAATGAAAATGAAGGAATTTGGACTTAAAATTAAGTTAAGCATGTAAACTTGTTCTTTATGTTAAGAATCGCTGAACTTCTTTATCTAAAATAAAGGGTGGTCCAAAGTGCTTCTTGTTATTTTCAAAATGCAATAACTCAGAAACTAATAAATATATTTTCACAATTCTTTCACAGCCTAACTGACAAAAGTCCAAGTAATATTTGTGTAAAATATTATACTGAGTTGTTTTTACTAAATTATAACAAAAATAGGAGGAAAGGAGAAATTTAATTCAAAATAGAGCCAATTATAATTCTTACGCGTACATTGGGGAGAAAGAATTATATATTTTAAATTTGCAATAAATTTGTCCATTAAATGGAGAAAAGCAGTTAGTTCTAACTAATTGTATATTTGATTAATTTATCATAAAAATTTATAGAATTTATATAGAATTTCTTATATTTTTACACCGATATTGTTAGAAAATTAAGAGTTGCGAAACATTTTTGAACAAAATTTAACTAAAACATAATCACGAGATCACTATAATAGAAATAAGTGTAAATTATCTTAAAAACTGTATACATTTGAACATAATTGAACAATGAATTATAAAACATTAAAAAATCTGATGCACAGAAATTATTCTGAGCACGATTTCCTTATTGTTTTATTTAGAACAATTCAAGTCTCAAGATAAATTTGGACATCATTTTTTTAAATTATTTAAGAAGCTAGTGAGTCATTCCATTTAAAACCAACCAGCTGGTTTTCTTACCTCTTCCGAATTTGATAATATTTGGTATAATTATTATTATTGTCAAAACTAAGACCAATTCAAAATTTTATTAAGTGGTTCGCGAAATATCGCGCTTTTTAATAACTCAAAAACTATTGAGAGTCCCATCACGATACTTACAGAGAACATTCAAAATGGTTCCATCCTCTACATATATATTTTTTACGAATTTAAAAGTACAATTTTTGAAAATACGCGACCGCGAAATTTAATTCGCGAATTATCCGCCAATAAAATTCAACATAAAAACATGTTTCAGGTATCATTTTAATGGTAATTTCATTACTTTTAAATAATTCCATTAATGAACGTTGTAACGTAAATATTTTGGAAGATATTTGTATTTTTATAATCGCGAAATATAGCGGTAATCAAACTTAAACTCAGCATTTGCGTTACCAGCGTTAATATTAATATTCTTGCCGAATTTTATTACATTCGGATGATTTTTAAAAGAAATTGTCGATTTTTCTATTTTATTACAAACAAAACAATACAAATTGCAATAAATATTTCGTATTTATTATGACATTTGTTGTAATAACTCCTAAAATATTGCGAGTCCCAGAATGCCACTTTCCACGGTTATAGAAAACATTTTCATCATTAACATATATTTTTTAAATAGACCACTTTGCGAGATATTTACCCGCGAACGAAAAATCGCAAGATATGGACCATTTTGATGTTGAGAAAAAAGTCATGTTATACGTCATATTAAAGTTAATTTTGATACCTTTAATATGACATCTCAATAAATCTTATATAATAAATACTTCGAATGATATTTTTAATTTTGTGTATGCAACTTTGTACATATTTTGAGCTATTTTGCACTTTCAAACTGCGATATTTCGCGAAGCACTTGATGAAATTATCTGAAATTTTGAATTAATTTTAGTTTTGACAAGAATAAAATGATTGTACCAAATATCATTAAATTCGGAGAGGAAAAGTCAAAAATTGTAATTTTCCGTGTTGGTTTTGAATGGAATGACTCTAGTATCCTTTACCCTGTAGTTTTAATACTATAGACGTCGAGATATATTTTCGCTATAACTAAACCATTTAAAGACATTTTATGCTCAAAGTAATTAGTAGATCTCCGATACTTAAAAATATTGTACAAACATTTTGAATATAACTGAAAATCTCTGTCTAGCACATAGTTTAGTATGTATCCAAATTAAAAAGTGAGGTTATGAAACAAAATCGCTAATTATTCCAAAGTGGATAAAAACTCATCAATAATTTTTATTTTGATCAATAGTATTGATAATCACCTTTAATTGGGTATTATTAGTTTTTTTTTTTTTTTTTTTTTTTCACAGTGTAAAAACTAGTAATTTTATAGCGTTACAAAAATTACAAAAAGCATTTCGGACCACCCTTTAATATGAAATTTGGTTCAAATTGATAATAAAACACTAAGCCACACAAAATTCTTGCTTTATTTTTTAATAAACATTAAAAAACTATTAAGGTATAATTTACTCGAATAACTGGAGTAACTTAAAAGATTTACTCGATTATTCGAGTAATTTAAAAACTGCATTTTCGAGTTATTTGATTATTCGAACAATGAAAAGGTCGAGTAAAATGAATACTATACTGGCGGATAATTCGACGTAAAGCATTTGTAATGGTTCTATTGATTGATTGGCAAATAAAAAAAAATCAAAGAAATTCTTGATAAGGTTAGGTTCCATCTGCAAAGGTTGCTGGAATTTATTTTGTGATCTTACAAGTGTTGAAAAGAAACCGTTTTGTTTTCCACCACAAATGATATCATACGGTGAATCATTCCCAGGTTTTTTCGTGTTATATCAAATAACACAAAATCTTATTCATAAATCTTCAAAGGTTTTTATTTGCCTTCAGTGCACTGTTAAGTACTAAAATAAATACTGGGTTTTCTTAAAAAATACATATCTGGGTCAAAATTATGAAAATGAAATAAAAATTGCCAAAAATCTTCTCAAAATCCCTAAAATCTTAAAAAACATTCCCAATAAATCCCCTAAATACCAAACCAAATTTCATCCCCATTCCCCGAGGGAAGTTCAATTTTTGGAGATTATTACCCTTATCTAACGACATTGTACGGTGTATTTATCAAAGCCGCTAAACTCAAAGCTTAAGTATATTTTATCTTTCTCTTGAAAATCGGGAATAGTGCTTAATTCATGGTTCAGTTTACACTGACGTTTGTTAGAGTGATAAACATTTTTTAATACTGCAACCACAATGCGATCAACTCTTCTAATCGTATCAGTTAATTTAAATCAACAGTAATCGAAAACTAAAATTATTTTTTTATTAAAATTTTTTTCAGGTCCAAACGTTTATCCGAATTTGTAAACATTTTTCAAAAAAAAAGAAGTTAGAATCTTATATTCGGCTGAGTCAAATCTATTACACCCACCATTTACAACTGTTTGTCTTACCTTAATATAAAAGTTCACTTTATACGATAGATGGGCGGTAAAAGGCCAATTTTTTAGTTTTCGATTTTAACTTTAACTAAATTTTTTGCTAATAGTTCAACGACCAATATAAACTCGGAAACAAAAAATTGGCGTGAGGCCCTACATAAGATGAAATTTTAAAAAGTTGAAAATCGTAGTTATATAGATTCGGCCAAGCCGAATATAACATTCATACTTGTTTCTTTATACCTTCCACCAAGGGGCCCGTAGCCACATTCCAGGGGGTCCGCGAGAGAAATTGAAAATGTGTATGGAATTATTGTACATGATATATTTTTTTTGTATTTTTCGTATAATATAAGAAATTACTACTTCATACCGATGTAGGGTGGATTTCGAAGGAAAATATATATTAAAGTTTAAAGGTAAACACTTTTCCGATTTTTTTTTTTCGGAAAATCAAAATCGTAAATAAATTTGTAAATTTTTTAAAATTCAAAAAAATTAAAATGGAGATATTTAAATGACTCCATAGATTATATGCGTATCAAATATGAACAAAATCGGATGACCTTCCGTAAAAAAATTGGCTATATATATATATATATATATATATATATATATATATATATATATATATATATATATATATATTAAGGCGACTCACTCCCTATGGAAAGAAAAAAAGCCATTTTGTTACCCCCCTGAAAATAAACTTTGATATGTTTCAAGACAGTCCCCAAAATATTTTGGATCTACTGATTACCTTTCGTGAGCTGGACCGTTTTTAAAAAATGCCTTTTTTTTGGTTTTTTTAAAAATTAAGTAACTTCTTCCAAGATACCATATATTAAATGTGATATCATATAAAAGGCATTTTTAAGCCGCATCTAATTATATATAAAACAAATCTGGAGATTGCCTAAGATTCGAGGTATTCAACAAAATATGACAAATTTTTATGTTTTTTTAATGAAATTTTGTTAAAAAATTATACTTTTAGATTTCTACTTGTTTTCTGAAATGTAGTGCTCATTTTTTTTAATATTAGTTTTCATTATTCCAGACGGTCAGTATGATTAAATATTTATCTTAAACATTGAAAATAAGGAAATCAAAATTTTTCGTTTGAAAAACTGATGTTTGCTGGACAAACCTTTTGAGTTCAATAATCAATGTTGGTAATTATTCCACAAAATATCATAATTTTAATAGAATTCATTATTATCTATGAAGAAAGTTCATTATTCTCAAATTTTGCTCTTTATAAAATATGTAGTGCTTATTTGTATATTAATTTTTCAAGATGGTCGGTAAGAATTTTACATAAACCTTGTCAATATGGATATCAAAATATTTCGTTCAAAGCAATTATGCACTATAAAATAAACGCAAAACAAAATAAATAAATAACAAATGTTTGTTTAAAAAATATTAACCGTTTAATTAAAATATTAACATAGATTAAAATAAATAAACATAAGTAATAGTTTACAGAAAGTCTTTTCGAGATTCGATTTTACTATATAGCTTGCATGACTCAATTTTATTTGCTATAAAGCCTGCACGATTTTTTTCTGTAACAAATAGACAAGACTGACTCACTACTTTAACGAATCTCTCCGTATTTTGTGAATGGCATGGGAAATCTAAAAATAAATTCGTTAAAAAGTAATAAATTATATAATTATTATATTTTTTACCTGGTATTTGTATAACTTCATTAGAATCGTGATATTCTTTCAAATACTTGTCGGAATAGAACTGCGTGCATGGTGGTTCCGTAATGTGTTCAAGCTCATTCCAATTTATCATATTTCTTAAAGATTCGGAATCAAACAAAATTTTTGGTACGTTAAATTGTCGTACATTTTGAGCAATATTAGTACGTGCTCTAAATATTAAATCATATCCCTCCATTCGAATCTCTTTGGACTCATCCGTTATCATTGATAATATAATATTTTCATGGTGGGCGAAAAACCCGTTTATTTGAACAGATCGTTGAACAATCTCTTGCATTTCAATAGGCAGTTCCCGTATCAACTTAATGTATTTTAATAAATGGCGGCTTCCGTGTACAGCTTGGTGCTGACTTTTTATCAGAAACCAAAATGGTGCATATACCGTCATAACAAAAAACGCTAGCTTTTTTAATACATCAGACGCAACGGGTTGTGTTACATACAACCGAAGAATTCTTGACGCTGTTGTTAACCACCGAGATAAATTAAGTAACCCAGGCTTTGTACTAGCCAAGCGACTATTACAAAATCCAGTATCAACAGCTTTTACCATCTCATATAAATATTTTTGATCGTCTCGCAAGTCCCAGCTCAAAATATTTTCAGGCATCTTGCCCATGGCAATCGGTTCAAAATTAGAAACAACCTTTGAATAAATTTAAATTCAAAGTAAAAAAATAAACAGAAAATCGAAATTATTTATAATTTATAGGTTACCGGTATGTTTTCACAGTCCTTTAATGCGTGTCCTATTATTCCTGGCCAAGTTTGTGGTCCTGAAGCAATGCCCAACATATTTTTCAATAACGCAACAAAGGGTAATTCGTTAAAATGAAAAAGGCACACAAACCATTGTAATGGTCGTTGCAGTTGTCGTTCTATTATGCAAATCGTCCCATTATATTTGCCTGTGTTAGCTCTTGTGCCATCACAGTTGACAGCAACTAAGTGTTCCAAAGAATATTGTTCTTTTCTTAAAAATTCTATAATTCCCATTGCAACACCAGAGCCTTTGCTGTCGGTGGGGGTTATATACCCAATATAACATGAATTTGGTTCTTTTACCATTGTGATATGTTCTTCAGTAACTCTTACGTTTCGTGGAGAACCGTTTACCACTATTTGTTTAAGCGTACGTTCCCTTTTACCATCAAATGATATACCTTTTAGCAAACAGTTGGATTTTTTATTTTTTAAACACTTATCTCTGGCTTTATTACGTTCTCTTCGAATTTTATGTTGGTCGACTATTATGCCCGAAATATTTAAATCCTTCAACAAAGTATTTACTAATAAAGCTCCGTAACGATTTGAAACACCAGCTCGATCTAACGCAGCACTGAAAGTTGGAAGAGATAGTTTTCTTGAGTCAGAATCAAATTTATAATCTTCATCTTCAGACAACGGTGAGTACTGATCAGACTCATCTATTGTAGAATATTGTGGAACATAGGAGCACTCAGATTTAATTTTACTAACACATGGTGTCGAAAAGTATGAATTGGGGCATATTGCACTTTCAATTTTCAAGCTTAGTAATCTTGGGCCAGTTTGATCAATATAGAATTCCCAAACATGAGGTGGAATTTGCTTTTCCGTAGGGCACTTGCATGGATTTTTTAAATCTAGCGAACATTCGCAGAGTGCAATTATAAAAAGTTTATTCCATTCACTATCATTTAAATGAAAAGGATTCTTTTTAATATCACGATAACTTTTTGTAAGATATTCAAGTTTTTTCCATATGGCTGGTAAACTTTTTATTGGAATTCTACAGGTTTTCCATAATTTTGAAATCTCGGCTATTGTATGATAATAGAATTTCGAGAGCCCGTTTGTACGATTTTTATTTTGAGCTCTCATAAACAACAAATGCTTGATAACATCGCGTTTTGTTGGTAATTGGGTTTTATTAAATTCAAGAGGAGAAAAATCCATTTTTATTAAATATTGATTTAAAGTTAATATTAGTTTTTGTTTTTAAATTATAATATTTAAAGGAAAAAGTAAGGGCTTCTAAAATAATTTTTGAAATTACTTGTATTTTCATTTTAAAATAAATTTTTTTCTTCTTTCTAACGTTATAGTAAAGTATTTAATCATACTGACCTTGTAGAATAAATGTAAAATTGGGCACTACGTGTCATCAAACTATTAAAAATATAAAACGTATATATAAATATTTTTTTTTTGACCAATAAGACAATTTTTATTAAAAATACATAAAAAATTGTCATATTTTGTTGAATACCACGAAACTTAGGCAATCTCCAGATGTGTTTTATATATCATTAGATGCGGCTTAAAAACGCCTTTTATATGATATCACATTTAATATATGGTATCTTGGAAGAAGTTACTTAATTTTTTAAAAAACCCAAAAAAAAGGCCTTTTTGAAAAACCTCCCAGCTCACGAACGGCAGCAGTAGAACCGAAATATTTTGGGGAACATCATAAAACATATCAAGGTAAATTTTGAGACGGGTAACTAAGTCACTTTTTTGAATGAGTCGCCTTAATATATATATATATATATATATATATATATATATATATATATATATATATATATATATATATATATATATATTAAGGCGACTCATTCAAAAAAGTGACTTTGGTACCCCCTCAAAATTTGCTCTGATATATTTTCTGATGTTACCCAAAATATTTCGGTTCTACTGCTGACCATTCGTGAGCTGGACCATTTTTCAAAAAGGTCTTTTTTACAGTTTTTTTAACTTTTTTTATTTTCTCCTAAAGCAACATATAGAAAATGTAGTATTATTAAAAAGCTATTTGGAAGGTGCTTCCATTGGTATATAAAACATATCTTAGAGTGACCTCAACATTTTTTTATTCCATGAAACATGCTATTTTTTAAGGTTTTTTGTTTTAAAATTCTTTAAATTTCGTGATTTATCGCACAAACAATCTGATTTAAAATTTTATAAAAACATGGCCAATATGGGTATCAAAATTCTTCTTTTGATAAGAACTAACTGTTTAAATCAGTGATGCGCCGAACCCTTCGTCATACAGATGTTTCAATTGTCACATTCGTAACAAATATGGTCTGGCTAGACCAGTACAACATTTCTATATATTTAAATGAAAATTTTGATGATTTTTTTATTTTATTACATTCGTATAACTATATTCTACCATCACTACTACAAATATTTGCAAGATATAACTTTTCTCCACCGATACACTTTATGCTTTTCTCCCTATTTTGGGTCTAAAAACGCATACAATATTTCTTTTCAAACATTTGATGTTTTATAGGTATTACTCTCATAAGACAAAATATCAACGAAAACGTGGAAAATCATAAAATAATGTATGTAAACCGATGAGATTTTAATTTAAAAGGATTTAATAAAATAATATACAATATAAAACGAACGAATAGCATCGTCAAACTATATAAATTTCGGTACAATATATAACTGGTCCAGCCAGACCATATTAGGTACGAATGTGACATGTACACCAATTTATCCTTATAACTATCATTGTGTTGTTTTTATCATTCTGTTTTTTTCACAGATCGTTAGAAAACAAAATTGTAGGAGGGTACCTGGAATTTCAGGTCTCTAGCTAAATTATAAATATATGAAATTTATTTTAAATCTACAATTGGTCTGGCCAGACCAGTTTGTAAGACGAAGGGTTAATGAGAGAGCAGCAGTCGAACGAAGTAGTTTATAGTGTACGTGTGAAGCAGCGTTGCGTAAGCAGCATTTGTAGTCTAGACTCGCTAGTCAGAAAATTTGAAAATTGCGCATCTCTGGTTTAAACGAACACATTAGCGGAAATTACAAAAATTTTAAAATAGAAACAAAAAACAACAACAGAAAATGTAAAAACTAATGTTATATTTTATAAAAATGTTATTGCAATTCAATTTATGCGAAAGACCATACAGCTTGTTCAATATTAACTGAGTTATTTAAAGAGTCATAACTATTATTTTACCTGTTATTTGAATAATTTCATTAGAATCGTGGGTCTCTTTTAAAGACTGTTGGGAATAAACCCGCAATTTATTATACTGTATAACGTTTTACAGTCAATAAACGTTTTCAATACATAAAATTGTCATATTTTTAGTCCTTTACGGAGTTTTGCATTCACTGTTAATTATTGAAATCTTATCAAAAGAAGAATTTTGATACCCATATTGACTATGTTTATGTAAAATTCTAAATCAGTTCGACTGCCTGATAAACCACAAAATTAAAAGAATTTTGAAATAAATAATGAACAGTCAGCAGCAACTAAAAATTCAAAAATTCAAGTAAAAATTCAAAAATTAGAATTTTTATTAAAAATAACAAACTGTATTTTGAAAAACTTTAAAAAATAGTAAAAAATATTGAGGTCATTCTTGGATGTATTTTATATACCAATGGACGCGCCTTCCAAATACCTTTTAAATGATACCACATTTTATATATGATCCTATGGGAGAAAATACAAAAAAATTTAAAAAACCGGAAAAAATACCTTTTTGAAAAATGGTCCAGCTCACGAACGTTCAGCAGTAAAATATTTTGGGGAACATCATAAAACATATCAAGGTAATTTTTGAAGGGGGTAACAAAACCACCTTTTTTATTTCCAAGCGAATTTTTAAGGTAATTTTTTTGGGTCATCAGAATAGGTTCAACATTATTTATTCAATAAAACAACTAAATGTTTGGATTAGTTTGGAACTTATTAATAATGAAATTAGCCTTTTTATTAAATTTTATCTAAAAAATCTATTTAAAAATGTTGAACTTGCAACAAAGAAGGTTTGCTCCAACTTTTTCCAATCTCTTCAGATAATGATATTTCGTCCTCTTATTGTCTGTCCGACTCATAAACATTACGTGACAGCAATTTCCATACATTTGCTCTTATATTAAAGTCGGGAGAGTATGCTGGCCCCTCCGAAGAGACATTATTTTGACGTCGAATTCATTGTTTTACCGCTCCTGTGGTGTGAATAGTGTCATTGACGAGCTGGAATGTGCGTGAAATGAATTAAAACAATGTATAAAATGTAAAAATAATTTTTTCAGAAAGCTTTTGTAAGTTTTTTCTGTAATTCTATGCGAAGAAAATCTAAATTCAATGTCTCATAATATGAAGCTGCAACCTACTCCATCACACTTCCTTCGGAGTTTTATGGGATACATAATTAGCATTTTCTTCTCTCAAATAACGAAATTAATATTATCTAAAGCCATTGGAGCCGTCCAGACTGATTTTTGTATCCTATAGAAAAATATGTTTCATTCCTTTTTTAGAACGGGAGTTCACTTCACGAATGGTGTTTAGACGTGGGTTTTTTATAATTTTTTGTCTTCTTAGGTGCACTGAGTTTAGAATAACACGCTTTACGGTAAAACACTTGCTTTAATATCTGACTTTTGATTAATTTTTGGTGCATTATTAAAAGAATTGGAGGCATCTCGAATGATGGATCTTCTGTCAGCTTTTGTTGTTGCTTTATAAGTACCTCTTTTTATATTTTTTCCCTAACGAGATTGATTTCTTAATAAGTTACTCACAATATCTCAAAAGTCGCTCAATTTTTCTTCGTCATATTTCATAGGTTAAGTCCAAATTGTCCATACGCTATAATTTTGCTTTTTTCTTTATGGGAAAATTTGTTTACGCTACCAATTTTTAAATATTCTTATAGAAAACTGTTGAAAATATTAGGAAAATACACAATTATGGGCGAGTTCAAGAAATATTGGACACAAATTGATTTTATTCTTAATGAACCTATTCAGATGACGCAAAAAAAAAAAAATATACCTTAAAAATATATTTTTTGGAAGGAAATCCGTTAAAAATCGTACTTAGTACTTCATTAACTAATTCTTGCTATTAAACATCTTTGAACTCAAGACTTTAGAAATTAAGATGGAAAAAAATATAATTATCTTAATTATATTAAAATTAATCCGCCTTTCAATATCAGGATAATCTTGAACCTATTCTGTAGACCGACAGAGTATATAATACACTTGGATTCACTTCACGATCAATTTTTTCTATATTATCCGAAGCTTAAAACCAATTCTTGCCAACTCAGTTTACTTATTGTGGACATATCCAATAATTTTCAAGAATAAGCAATAGAATATATGCCAAAGCTACGACCTGTACATTATTCACAAGGTTTACATGGACAGACAGCCAGCCTACCAGACGGACGGACATCGTTTTAAGTCGATTGGTATACTTTAAAGTGGGTGTCCGAAGATTTTTTTTTTTAATTGTATATAAGCTTAAAAAAGTTCATAGTTTTTATATTAAATAAATTAGTTTTGGTAACGCAATTTTATTTAAAATAAATACCATTAGAGTCTTAACTATTTTTCATGACAAGAGGTCCGCGAAAAATCAGAAATTTCTAAAAGGCTCCGTGAAGCATGAAGTGGGGAACCCTTGCCCTACACCACCATGGGTGGTTGGAATATTATTTTTTGTTGAATTCGAACTTGTTTGGATTTTATTAGAATTTTTCTTATTTCTATAAAAAATGAATTTCAAACAAATTCATTTCTTCCTACCTTAGTGTAGTGCACATAAATACTTCGCTTAAAAATTATTTAAAACATTCACAACAACAATATTTTCTAATATGACCAATTACTTAGAATTATTATTATATTTTTGTACGAATATGATTTTGGCATTAAAATTATGAAGTAGTCTGATTATTTCACAATATGATTCATACTTATTTTCAGTAAAAAAAAACATATTCATATTTCTAGCATATTTTCAAAAGTATTTCTGGTTCAAATTGAACATAAATTTCTATGTTTTTCAGCACAATAAATGCCACACACACACAATTGCATGCCACTTACTACAAATCGAAAAAAAATAATAATTGATTTAACGTTTATATGCAAAATTATTAAAATTTGGTAGCACCCCCTTGGATTTTTGGTTTTAATAAAGTTATTTCAAAATTGTTTTGATTTCATTTTATTGGCATTTAGATTTAAATGTTGCAAAGTTAAGAATAAAATGAAGCAGAAAAGAAAATTAAGAGACGTTTTATGAAACGTTTCGCACAAATAAACGTAAATATTTCAGCAGGTTGTCTTCGGAATGCACAAGAAGAGGCGCCTTTTACTCGGATTGTGTGAGTGTGTTCTGTGTACGTTCAGGCGCATTTTGATCATAAATAATGATCATTATTAAATATTAATAATTATTTATTTGAGTTTCATCGCTTTTTTGTGCATCATATTCTAAGGTAACCTTCGAGAAGTGAAAATACCCTACAAAAAATCAATAATTTTATAATTTATCGCCAAAAATAAGAATTAACTATTAATCTTAAGATTTACTCTCAATTTCATTTGTATAATCGTATAAATTTTTCTTTCACATAAGAATTAATATATTTAACTATCGCTCATTTTGCTCTTCAGAACTATATGTTTCTATGAACATTCTTTGATATTTTCTTTTGTTGTTCCAATGTAATTTTTTTCTAAATCTCAGAAAAAGTACATAAAGAGTTCAATTTATGTCGTATATGCTCGTCATAAAAATGCCAAATGAAATCTCAATTGATATTTTCACATATGGCTGCATTAATCCATAAACAAATATTTCTGCAAAAATTTGTTCCTTTTCATTTTTTCTTTTTCGATCCCACCACGATGACAGAATTATTAATTCATTATTAAAATCTAATAAAGCGTATAAAGTTGTTTTGGTCAAAACATTTGGACTTCTTGTTATTCTTTCTTATAATAATTTCCTCTTGCTCTCTTAGCCCGTTCATATACTCGCTGATATTGGTTTCATTTGATATGTAGGTGGTTCCCGTGGTAACCAAACCCATTATCCAAAGAATCATAAAGGCAAGCAAGCAGGCAGGCAGGCAGACATGTTTATCCCAATAAACTTGACAAATACATTTCATATTATCATTATTATTATTATTATTTGGTATTTTGTTGAGTTTGAGTTTAAAATTGAGTTTATAGTCACCCGCCAATTTTAATTATGACATTATTTATGGATTTTATGGGTTCATTAGTGAGTGTAAAGTGTCGTGTACTTCGTTGCCAAAGAAGCCTTGAAAATGTTAAATAAATTTAAAAAATAAATACTTAGAATATGATATGAAACACTAAATATTTCATTTAAATGCATTTGACATTTTCAAAAATTTTGTAGTGTTTTGTGTGTTCAATGAAATCATTAATTTGTCATGCAAAATTATTCAATTGGATTTTATTTCTTGAATGCAGAATAACGTTCTTACGTTCTTAAGTATTTCACTGTGTGAAATTTAGAATGATGCCATAAAATTGTGATTTTAATGATAAAATTCATTAATTTGTGTTCTGTATGTTAGAATGATTTATTGTTAATTTATTAATTGAAATTATTTGTGGCAATTTATTAAGCGAAAGTAAATCGTAGCAAAAATGTTTTAGATTTGTATGTTAAATTCTTGGAAATAGTCAACATACATATGTACATATGTAGGTTGCTATTGAACTTATGCTTATGGATTTTGTATTCAATAAATACAATTAACCTAATTGTGTGCTTTTGGGTCACAATGATACCTATTTATCTTTTATATGAAGGTGTGACATTCAAAAATTGTGTTGAACATCAAGAAAAATGTCTATGAAAAAAATACTGTAACTTTTAACTGATATTCTTTTATTGCGAACGAAATATAAATTCCTTTAAAAAGTGAATTAAAAAACTAATAAAATATAAAGTTTTGAAACTTCTAGAATATAAAAATATTTTTTGAAAGAATCTAAAAATCGCTTTTATCCTTGAAAGATAGATTCGAGTATTGAAGTACATATAATTCTTTAAGAACACTAGGGGCGGATTTTTATGCATTTATTTTTTGAAATATTTATATATATACATATACATTTATTTATTTATTTATTTATTTATTTATTTATTTATTTATTTATTTATTTATTTATTTATTTATTTATTTTTTCATTTTTTTATTCTCGGTTGGCTAACTACGAGTTTCATCTCCAAAATACAATCCGACGAGATAAATGCTTCGGCTCACAGTGTTATCAGATTAAGGGATTTATCCCCGAATTGGGGATTTTTTTGGAAATGGGGATGAAAAATTTGGTTTGGGGATAAGGGGATTTGTTGGGGATATATTTAAAGATTTGGGGATTTTTTGAATATTTTTTGGGGATTTTTATTTTATTTGAAATAAATTTCCTTTTTAACTTAAAAACAATAGAAAAAATATAATTTCCTGCTAGATATGATAAATAACTACGCACATAGTTGCCAGATAAATTTGGTGAAAAATCGTCAAATTTGGAGAAAAAAAACGTCAAAATCAACTATTTGAAATCGTCAAAAAATCGTCAATATGAAAACCTACTTATTTTATATGTTAATGGACTGTTTCTACGCTTTTTCTGATGAAAAATTAAATTTTTAATTGAAAAGAAATTAATAAAAATTACATTAACTTTATAAAATCAAGTACACATTACCTATTAAGTCTAATTATATGTATATACATATACTTATGCGTACTTATTTAAATAAACATATTTTTGTGATTGTTCTAATTGCACTTTTATTAAAGTCTTGTTACATATTTTGCCGTTTCCCCTTTTTTAATCTTACAAAAAATATTTAAGCAATTATGCAACACTTCCCTTATAATTTACATTTTTTATTTTGTAGACATTATTTCATTAAATAATCTATTTTTATACCCTTCACCACAGGTGTAAAGGGTATATATAAGTTTGTCATTCCGTTTGTAATTTCCACAATTTTCGTCGGAGAGCAAAAAAGTTTATATTTTCGGAATCCTTGTAAGAAGCGATGACGATTGGACCATGTCCGTCCGTCCGTCCGTCCGTCCGTGTGTCGGTTGAAATGGCGTTTATGAAGCCCACCGATAACTGACATATATAATATGTATGTCAAACGATCAGAAATGCTTTCGAGAATTTTGCTATTGGAATTCAGCAAGATAGGTTCATACAATGCGGAGATATGTTCAAAAAACCGGTTTTTTGAACCGGTTTTCCAGTTTCTGAAGCCTCTGTATACACTACGGACTTCGTTTTTACAAAGAATTCTCGGACATTTTTTTCTGAATTTTTGTTCTGAAAAAATGAAATAAATCGGTTCAGTAATAACTGAGATATCGGACAAAACGCATTTTTTATTTTTTGAAGCCTTGGTTTAAGCTATAGATTTTTATTTTTATACAGATCGGTCACAAATATTTTTATAAAATTTCAGTTTTTTGAATCAGGAAGATCGGTTTATAAATGGTGGAGATATGCTTTAAAAACCGGTTTTTAGAACCGGTTTTTTAGTTTCTGAAGCCTCTGCATATACCAGGGACTTCGAATTTTTAAAGGGGGCTCGAAAATTATTTTCTGAATTTTTGTTCTGAAAAAATTAAATAAATCGGTTCAGTAATAACTGAGATATCGGGGAAAACGAATTTTTTATTTTTGAAGCCCTTGTTCAAGCTACAGATTTTTATTTTTATATAGATCAGTCATAAATATTTTTATAAAATTTCGGTTTTTTTAATAAACCAAATTCGTTCATAATCAACAGAGTTATGGCCCAAAAACAAATCTGTTAAGAATATAAATACACCAACAAACATGTATATTAAGCATTGTAATGACTATTAGTGACGTTTTTTGTTTTTTGTATAGACAAGTAGTTTAGTTATCAACAGCAGTAATATGATGAATAACAGTGTTGTTGTTGTTCTTTGTATATGCAGTCTGTACAAAAATAAATAGATATGGAATTGTAGTTGTTTATTTTTAAAAACTAAAACATATCTGTTAAGAATATACATAAATACATACACAAACATGTATATTAAGCATTGTAATGACTATTAGTGACGTTTTTTGTTTTTTGTATAGACAAGTAGTTTAGTTAGCAACAGCAGTAATATAATGAATAACAGTGTTGTTGTTGTTCTTTGTGTATTCAGTCAGTTTGTACATACAAAAATAAATATATATGGAATTGTTGTTGTTTCTTTTTTAAAAGCAAAGCCTGTTATGATTGTTTTTTTTTCATATTCAAATTTTCGTAGTTTGAAAAAAATTTAGATTTAGAAAATATGCAAGCATACGTTAAGGCGAAAATTTTATTAATTGTCGGTAATATGGTAATATGATGTCGATAAGATGGTAAGATGGTAATATGGTGAAGGGTATCAAAGATTCGGCACAGCCGAATCTTTTTTCAATTTCATTTTTTAATAAATTCTTTCCAATACGCTACAGTAATTTGCGCAATTCAAAGTTTGTCACTATTGTTTATACGGATTATACCAAGTGCGCGTTAAATAAAAACTCGTATTTCAAAAATGGTCAATAATAGAATCGCGTTATAAAGAAATTGCTTAAATGAAGTATCGCGTAAATCGAGTGTTACCTGTATGTAATTTTGTATGACTTTCGAACCAAAATAAGTTATTTATCATACCTTGTTATAAAAAAACATATGCTCCTTTGTAAACCTATCTACAATATATACAAAATTTAATTTTGAATGAATTAATCAAAAATGTCTTTGGATTCTTAGTTCGACTATTTAAGTATTTAGTAGGGTTTATTCGCCATTTCGTAATAAAATAATATTATATTGGTTACCATAAATCTTTCCTAATAAATGAACCATTTACATTAGCAAATTTAAGAAGATTTTTTTTTTTTTTTTTTTAATTGTTATTATTTTTGTACCAACTCAGGGATGATAAATATGATTTTCAGTATTGTAAAAAATTGAGTATAAAATTTTACTTTTTGTGCCGTAATTGTACTGAAATATTAAGAACTTGTTCTATCCATTACTACAATATTTTTGATCTTTCATTGAGTTCTCAAAATTAGCAGCATTATTATTTTAAACAGCCAAACCCAATTGAATAAACAATTTTTCGAGCTATTAAATATGTTCAAGTTGGACATGGAAAGTTGTAAAAAACAAGTTTCACTATGCCGTGATAAATTGATAAAAGTGCAAAAAAAAAAAAAAAAAAAAACACGTAACGACAGAGCGTATACCTGAATCCAGAGATTAAGGTATAAATTGGCTACTACAATATTAATGATGGAATTTGTATGAGCTTCGATTTAAGAGTAAAGTTCGGAATATTACATCAAAAGGTTTGAAGAAAAAAAATCATACGAAAATTAAATAAAATCGTCTTTGTTTTGTCAAAAATATGTCGGAACTTAGTTAAATAAAAAAGTACTAAATTAATCACTGGAGTACTGCTGAACTTTCGAAGAGCGAATTGTACTGAAAAAATTACAATTATACTGAATTTATCAACCCTGTACCAACTAATTTACTTTTAAAGAATAATATATGAAAAATTGTAAAAATAGTTCTGAATTTTCTTTTAGAAGAAATCGTCAAATTAGGGGTAAAAATCGTCAACAGGCCATTTTTTGATCAAAAAAACGTCAAAATGACGATAAATCGTCAAATCTGGTAACAGTGACTACGCAGTGGTGTTAGGTTTTTTCTCAAAAAAATCGTCAAAAATAAGAAAAAATATCGTCACAAAAATTAAAAAAAAAAAAAAAAATCGTAAAAAAACGTCACTATCAAAAACTTTAAAAAATAACCCAGCAAAAACTTTTTGAATTTGGGTAATGAGTAATACTTTTTTCACACCTTTCTTGGAAAGTAGAAGTTATTAAAATGAAGTTATTTTAAAAAGCCTAGTAAGTGCTAACTGGCATTACTTTAAGTAACAAATCAATACATTCTGGTAATGACCTTTAGAAGTACATCTATTTTATTAATACAACTGCAGTAATTGAAGAAATTCTCAAATTGGGGACCGTAAAACATAAAGCCTACATAGAAATACATTGAGTCAAATTTTTTTTATCAATTGATGCATAGAGATGTAAGAAAACTAATGAACCATAAATAACCACAACAAAAAATTGCATAAAATTATTAAACATATTTTTCTTTACTTTTTATATGCATTTAGTAAAACTTATAAAACAACTATCTATATGACAAATTATATATATATATATATATATATATATATATATATATACATATATATATACATATATATATATATATATATATATATATATATATATATATATATATATATATATATATATATTTTTTTTTTTATTTATTGATTAAAATATTTATAAAGGTTACATACATAAATCATTAATACCACCAAATCTTATAAGAATGAGTTGACATTCTATAAACAAAAAATAAGTTACATATTTTTTAACTTATTGTAAGCAAAAAGTAGATACATATTTTTTGATATACTGTAAACCAAAAAATAACTACATATTTTTGAGTATACTAGAATTAGAAAAATAACTATTAGAATTGGTGGACAACTTGAACAAAAGTAACTAGTTATTGAGTCAAAAAATAAATAGTTTATTTTTATTTCCAATTATACCTGCTAGCTTACCTGTAAAGCAAACTTTTTGCTGGGAAGTTTTTTTTTTTTTTTTTTTTTCATAAATAAAGTTAAAATTTTGTTAAATAAGATAATATTTAAAATAGTTTATACAATAAAACTTATAATTTGAATGATATCAGTGAACTTTTGACAGAATTTCTTAAGTGCAGATTGTTTAACGATTAAATTAACATGCTAAAGTCGTATCGTTAAGACTAATAGATATTTTCTTACTACTATTATATTTGGAAATATATGCAGTTGAATAATTATTATTTCCATGGAAATTTTTAATTCTTTTTTAGCTTTCCAGAATTTTTTTTAGTTAAGTAAAATGTCGTTAACATACATATTTTTTAGCAATAAACTTTTTTTTGAATTATTTTTATAATCCCAGCAAAAACTTTGCTTTCCTGGTAAGCTATCAGGTATAATTGGAAATAAAAATAAACTACTTATTTTTTGACTCAATAACTAGTTACTTCTGTTCGAGTTGTCCACGAATTCTAGTAGTTATTTTTCCAATTCTAATATACTCAAAAATATTTAGCTATTTTTTAGTTTACAGTATATAAAAAAATATGTACCTAGTGTTTGCGTACAATAAGTTAAAAAATATGTAGCTTATTTTTTGTTTGTAGAATGTCAACTGGTTCTTGTAAGATTTGGTGGTATAATTGATGTGTGTATGTAACATGATTCCCAAAATACGACTAATTGGACCGACTGTTTTAAAATAGCCTAATATACAAGCATTAATATAGCACACATTTCAACGCTACTTTTGACAGAGGGACCATGTATAACCATGATGGTCAGTTTTCAAACTTCGAGAAATTTGGCACTCTATTTTATGTTTATTTTTTAATGAAATCATCACCAACCAATATGAAGCATTTATATAACCTTTTATATAATTGATCAATAAAAATATATGGATATATTTCATTTTAAGCTATTTTCGGCAGCTAAATTTTACATATAGATAGTTGTTTCAAAAGTTTCACTAAATGCATATAAAAAGTAAAGAAAAATATGTTTTATGATTTTATGCAATTTTTTTCTTTTGTAAAATGTTATTTATGGTTCATTAGTTTTCTTACATCTCTATGCATCAATTGATAAGAAAATTTGACTTAATGTATTTCTATGTAGGCGTTGTGTTTTACGGTCCCCAATTTGACAAATTCTTCAATTAATGCAGTTGTATTAATAAAACAGTAGTACGTCTAAAGGTCATTACCAGAATGTAAAGATTTTTTACTTAAAGTAATGGGCTAAATAAGTAGTTTATAAGATCATTACCAGATAGTATTTACTAGGCTTTTCAAAATAACTACATTCGTAATAACTACTATTTTCCATGAAGCGTGTGAAGAAAGTACTACCCATTACCCAAATTCACCAAATTTGCTGGGATATTATTAAAAATTCATTGAATTATTTTAAATTATGAAATTCCTAAGGATTTTTTAGTTTCGATTGTTTTCTTTGATAATTTTATAGATTTCCTTTTTCCAAAAAAATATTGATATGAATACAAAATATTTTTGCTTAAATTTAAAATTTTTTTATTTGATTTCTGTTATATCATATTATTCTTTATCAATCCAATTAAGAAAACTTTTTAATAAAGAAAGTAAGGTTTTTTGTATTTATGACTCAAAAAGCAGGGACAGAAAATAATCATTATTCTTGAAATTTTAAACAAAAAAAATCAGATACAAGGAAAAACCGGATAAAAGTTTTAAATACAGAAATGAAATCTTCAGAACAGGTTCTATCGAAATCCGGAATGATTTTTATTTTTTATTTTTTTTTGCTCATAATATAAAGCTAATAGCAAGTGCGATATATTTTTCATCAGATTTTTAAAAAAATATCCAATTTTTTTTATAAAATTCGAATTTTTTCTAAAATTTTATTTTTTCTTTTTTTTTATTAAAAATAAAATTATTTGCAATAAATCAAAGTTTTTACTTAAAGAAAATTTGTTACTAGATGAAAGTTTAATTTCTCATGTTAAGTTTTATATTGGGAGCAAAAAAATAAAAAATTGAAATAAAAAAATTATGATTATTTGTTGATTCTTATTTTAAAACTCATAATCATTACGGTCCTTGTCAAAAAGACATCCAAATTATGTGTTTTAATTATTAATGAATTTCCAAAATTAAACATTTCCCTATATTAAAAGTACAAAAATATAGATTATTACACAATTTTTAGAAAATTTATATAATCGTTGACCCAAAAAAAAGTATTTCATTTAAGAAAATCATCAAAATGTTAGCGACTTATTATAAAAAATCGTCAAATTATTAAATTTATTGAAAAAAATAGTCAAAATGACGTAAAATCGTCACACCTAACACCACAGCTACTACATTCCGTTGGAAGAAAGAATTCGGTCGTGTCTAGTGATACTTTGATCTCTAAGAGCAAAGTATAACAAGATCAGTACTTCGGTTCTTGATTATTTATGTTTAAATTTACATAATCTAAATGAGAATTATAAATTATGTTATTGTATTGAAACTACTACAGTTTCAATATTTATATGCATTATTATGAAAAATATGCAAAAATATTAATTTTCGAGTAAATATGAAAAAATATGTCCTAACAAATCGATGTAATTTATAGGTAAAATGTCTGATTCGGATAAATAACTAGTTTTTAAATGCTACAGAAAAAACAAGCACTTGGATTTAAATACGCCCCCTAATGATCAATAATAACATAGGTCAACGCTAGATAAAGTGTAGCTTAGTATAGTATGTATAAGTGTTGTAAATTTTTTAGAAATGATCATTCAACTCAGCCGAGACATTTTAGTTTCATTCCACTGCGTTACAATTTAATCCGTTGACCAAGAAAAATTTGTCTGCCTAATAGTAGTTTCAATTAGGTCCCTAACTTGTCCTATTTAGTCTCGCCACAACAATGGAACATTAGAGAGGATGTAAATGAAAACTTTACAGAGCATACAACTAATAAATGATAGTAGATCACGAAAACCACAAATCAATCAAAATTACATAGTTTTTTTTTCAACCAGTGTAACTTTTGGACATTTTATATAAAAGTAATTAAAATTAGTCACAACTCTGATCAATATTAATTAGATTTTAGGGACATATTTATTTTTTTAATTGTATGTAAGTATGTCAAATACACTACTGTGAATTAAACTGATTCCTTGACATACATTTTACTCTAGATAAACAAATTTGCGATAAAAAATTACCCAAACAGGGTAAATTTCAACGAACGAAAAACGATGAAGAGTAATTATTTTAATGATATTGTAGCCTTGAAAATATGGCTTCTTGATAAGAAATAGCCAATAAATACATTAATGCCATCATCAAAATTAAGAATACATACAAATTTCCAGTCAATTATAATGAAATTTCAACATAAATTTAATCGAATTTATTTTCAACGAATCCAATCATATTGCAGAATTGAATCATAAAAATATTGACCTTTTACAATCAAAACATGATACTCTATCGTAATTGTATGGCCTCAAATTGTAACAGAAGTAATATTATTTTGTCTATTTACAAAACATATAAAAATATGTTTATTCTGTATTCATTACACCAAATTTCAATAATTATTTCAATTGGAATTTTCATAACACTTCAATTGTCTGCGGCGGCAGATGCTTCTTGCTATTCGGATGCCGTTAATTTGAAAAGTCTCCACTTTAATGTGAAACGAGTAACGATAAATTAACTCAACACCAAAAGCTACTTCATGATACATGAGAACAAAAAAATAAAAAAATTAACATAAAAAATTCATTAAATTTCTTAAACTTAAAGCTAATTAATTTGATGCAATTTATAAACAAATTAAAACAAAATTATATTTTTATTGGCTGGTGAAAAAAGTTATTTTGAAAAGTTCTAATGCCGCAACACTTAACCATTATATACAGAAAGTTAAGGTCTCATTATTTAATTTTTATATGTACCAGGAAACTTATACACTTAATATAATGATATTAAGTAGAACTTTAAATACTTTGATCTGAGGTTTTATTAAGTTTAAAATTGAAAAAAGGTTCTAAATCAAGCCTATATAAAAATGAGAAAAAAGGCCAGACTGTACTGAAGAAAATAATGTCAAGGAATTAAGTATATTATACAATATATTTATGAAAATTGAATTAGTAAATAAAAAAAATTGTATTTTCCTCCTCAAATTAAATGTCTTGCTTTTGGAAAATTTTCGCTTGTATGAAAATTTGTATCTGAAATTACTATCTCTCTTAACCAACATATTCGTTTATGACTGCGCATAAATGTTAGTTTGTATCCAAAACTATGAGAAAATAAGTAATAATATAATCATTACAGATAATTAAAATCCATTAAAATTTGTTGAAATTAAAAAAAAAAATGAAGAACCAAACACCAAATTCCCTTAGTTGCTTTATCGCTAACAAAATCTTTTTTCTTTTTGTTTTCTTACCAAATTCAAAACAAAAGATTTTTTGTTTATCTTTTTTTTTATTTTCAGTTCCTCGATTTTGTTCCTAATGCACTAAATGTTCTAAGATTATCTAAATTATGTTTTAAATAGCCGCCAAAATATCATTATTTTTATTATATTTATTTTCAGACAAAAACAAAATTATATTCATAATTACAATACATTACTTAAAATATTTATATATGTACACTCATTCATTTCATTCATAGTGTGCACTATTGCAGAATAATACTGGGAAAATCCCAACGGAAGTTTTAAAAGAGTGAATTCTCCAGAAAAATGCATTAAAATATATTATCGATATCAAGTCGATATCAATCTTAGTGCTGCCTTTTTTATTTAGAAAATAGGTATGTACTTTAAATTTTTCATATATTTTAATAAGAAAATATGATAACGAATTAATTTTGAATTTAACTTTTGTAATATGTTTAAAAATTTCGTAGTCCATAATATTATAATTATTTCAATCATTTATATGTTTACCGCAACAACAGTAAAGAATTATACAAACTACGTAACCTGTAAAATAAATACTGCTTACGTGAAATAATACTGTCATCGATACCTAAAAACTAAAGTAAAAAATACAATAGCGCGTAGTCAGCAGCAGTGTGTACTGACATAATCAGCTGATAATTTAGAAAGTATTGTTTCTTCATAACTTTTTAATTGTCTGTCTGATTACATTTGGTCAGCAACGTTTGCAGTGCTGTTTCTAAATTCACTGCGCTACTTTCAAATTGAGAGCGAGACAAAAAGAGTGAACAAATTATTGAGAGACTAAAATGCACAAGTAAAATAAAGCGATGGTGTTTGTAAATTGTTGTTGCCTGCGTTTAAATTTAATTATATGGGCAGCAATATGGAGTTCTGACAGAGAGCAACTGATAAGTTTTTCTGATACTGTTGCTGACTAGGCGCTATTGTAATTTGGGCTTGAAACATATTTAGTGAAAATGAAACCATTTATTGAATGGCACAGTGGGTTCAATTGTTAAATAAATGCAAAAAATCTGTATTTTTTTTTTAAAAGCTGAACCGGATGAAAAACTTGTTGGAGCCTATAACTTTTACAAATATGAACTGATTTTTAATCTTTAAACATTTCTGAATTATCTCTTATGTTTTAAAAAATATTTTAGTTTAAAAATTAATATTCTAGTTTTTTGGCTTAACGTTGTTAACATTTTTGCCTATAACTTAAAAAAATCTTAAATTTTTTTATAAAATATACTTTTGTGTAAGAACAAAGTATTTTTTTAAATAACAATATCTCAAATCGATAACAAAATAAGCGAGAATATAATATTCAACATGGTCAAATCTATATACCTACTTTTATGTACATATAAATAATTGAGCCAAATTTCGATTCTCTTAATTGTCCCGTTCAAGCCCTATCCTAATTTCAGCAGACTAGCTAACAGACTGAAATCTTCAATGGATTCACAGTTAAGTTTGGGTACCCATGCATGCCTCTACCTATAATTGAAATACACTAGTGAACAAAAAAAAAAACTTTTTTTTTTCGTCTTAAATAAAAAAATAGTTGGATCAGATGTAATTTAGCGTGCTAAATAAGAATCAGCTTTTTTTCTATCACGCATTGATTCTTTTTTATGACCATGACTACTATGACCACGCCTTTAGGCACTCACACTTGTATAACTTGAGAACAGTTTGTCCAATTTAGACAAATTTAAGTTTAATATATATATCGGCCTAAATTATCTTTGAGTTGAATTTATATAATTTTTTGGCCAGTTAATATTTCCGTACTTATTCGGTAATTAGTACCGAAAATTTCAAAATTTATTTTTTTGAAAAGTGGTGAAAATTTCGACCCATAACTCTGAAATTCTTCAGAGAATAAAAAATATTGTAAACGTACAATTGAAAACAATTTTCGTGTGCATCTTTTGGTGTATCACTTATCAAAATCGTGTAAAGGGTTCTGGAGTTATAGCCTAAGTTTGACAAACCATTCTCGAATTTTATAGTGTGACCGCTGAATAACGTGATGATATTAGTCATGCATATAAAAAAAATAAAATTAATACCCCATAGAAAAAAGTGAATGCAGATTGTTGTTTATATCGTCAGTATCGACCTAGTCCACCTATTTTTGTTTCAAGAAAAAAATAAACATTTTTTTTTTTTTTTTTGGCCACCACTGTATTTTTACTCAACATGGGTATTTTTACTTAACTGTGAATAAAATTTAGATTTCAGCATTAATTTGGAAGATGCATGCCTTAGTTTTTCCGCAGCATTACCAGCTTTATGACAAAGATGATAAACTGTAACATTTTAGATGTTTTCATTTAATAAACGAAATTTATATAACAAAAAAATCTAAAATTTTGCATGAAAATTATATTTTTCGGACACTTTTTTCGAAATAATTCCAAAAGTATTGAGCACTTAAAAAAACTAATTAAAGGGAATTTGAAGATATTTTTACTACTCATCTTTTAGTATATCACTTTGATCAATCGTACAAACCGATCTTGAGTTATTAGGAAATATACTAGAGTTAAGGCCTTACTATGGGCGAAATATTAGACACGCCTATAAAAAAAGCAGAACTGATGGGAAATAACTGAAAGCAGATTCGTGTTAAGCACATCAGAATACAGTCCAACTATTCGTCTATGGGGGAGGATTTTTTTTTTGTTCACCAGTGTAATCACTCAATTATGCAGATGTGTATATGTAGCTATTGACACAAAAATTCTAGATTCCGTATCGCAGAAATCTACAGAAATAGATTTTTACGTTGCTGTATGAATTTAACAACACTGTAGTTTATTTTGTCCATAAAATAAGTTAAGAACAGGTTTATTTGCACAATGAATGTTCAAAAACATGTGTTGACTGTTTGTATGAAATGTTTGAAGTTACTTTTCTTTAATTTAGGTTGCACAGTGAAGTCAAACGCGACTATTTAGGTAATAAATCTGTATCTCCTAAACTATTAGTAGGTTTAAAATGAAATGTATTGAAGAGTTATAGAAGAGGATCTAAGCTTTCAGAAAATCATTTTGTAGTTACTCTGTGATAACACAAGATAAGCTACAGGATGTCAAAGTTGACTACCTTGAGTATTTAACAGTTTTAAAAAATTGGAAGTTCGTTTTTAGGGATTAAGTCCAAAATTATATGTTTGAAAAAAAAAAAAGGAAATATGATAAAAGATGTTAGTAAATACATTAATATTCCATGACTGAAAAGAGACATAATAATTAATTTAATGAATATTAAACACTACGATGCCACTATAATTTAAAGTAAATTTCCTTAAAACTTAAAATTTGATAATGATATGAAAGAAATGCGTAATTTCAGAAGTGTTTTGAAAATGATGTAACTCACGTAAATGTAAACATTGAGATGTAATTACTTGCAGATCATATAAGAAAATGTAAAACCTAATTTCTAGAGGGGTAGAAACATTAGCAACTTTTATATACTATACTATTACTATACTACTTGTATACATAATATGTTTATGTAAATCATTTTGTGGTAATTTCCAGGTGTGAAAGTTGGGAATTTTCAAAAAATAGTTCTTTTATCACCTTGATTGCATTATACCTCAACCAGTGTTTGGGTTAAGCATTTTTCTATCAATGTACGTTCACGTGTACTTATCAACCAATTGAAACATACATATGTCAAAAATCACTTTTATTCTGGCCCCACTGTGTTTCAACAAAAAAGTACATTTTTAAAGTTAAAATACTGACTGATTAATGACTGTACAATGGCATTTTCAAGTATTTTCAGCACAATTTTTTATGTTTTATGAACATACGTTATTAGATTTTTAATGCATTCTTTCAAAACCCCTGTTTATAAAAACAATTACAAAATTAGAAAATACCAGCAGTAATAAAGTTTCAAATATTACGAAAAGAAATACTCATCATTTCACAGATTTTCTAAATAAAAGATAATTTACGCTGCATGTTCCGCATTTAATTATACTTTAAACAAATTAACAAAATATAGATACTCACTCCAACTTCCAACACCGTTAAGTTATTAAATGTATGTATCATAAAAACAAAAAGTACTCATACAAGGTCATTTCAACATACGATTAGCTACCAGTCTCTTTTTTCTTTTTTTCATTTTGCATTTAATAACAATTTCTTTAAAAAAATTTCTCTGTTCTTTCATAATCAAAATTTTCAAGTGGTTGGACATGGAGAAATTCCCAAAGTGAAAAAGAAATTTATTTAATTTAAAAAATCGCATCAATTGTCCAAATTTCAATTGTAAGTGAATTAGAATCATTAAATACTTGGTAAATATTTAAATTTCCAAAAGTAGAAAAAAATAATTTATGATTTTTTTTTTTTTTTTTCTTCAGCTGTACTCGCATTAGTATGCGGAAGAATTGTGAAATTATCGATGCAGTCATTTTCAAATAAATTACAAATAAATGAATATAAATTACATCTCATTATTGCAGTTTGAATTTTTTTTAAAATTATAGAATAAATAAAATGAAAACAACATCGCATAAATCTACTATGAAATTGGAACAAAGGCATTATATAAGACAGAAAACCACTGATTTTTTAAGGGGATTTTATAGTTTGCGTAAGTTTAAAGAAAAACACGGTCCGCTTTAATTGTCTTGTCGCCAACAGTAATTAATTAAAAAAAAAAAAATTAAAGAAATTTTTTTTTATCATATTTTACAAAAAATTTTACATTCCATGAGGGAACGCCCAAAAATCTTTTGTATGTCTTTAGATTTTTCTAATAATTGTGTACGCTAAAGATGAATTTTTTAGCATTTTTGAAAAATTCGCGAATTTATTCACGATTTTGATATTTCAAAAAGTCAAAATCGAAAAAGTGTGTAAAAATGTATTCATCAATATTATTAAAAGTTGTCAACGGATTTCAAAGATTTAAACAGCATGTAAAATATTAATACGCCATCTTTCAATGTAGTAATATAAAAATAATACTCGCAAAGAATCGTAATTTTTATAGGCTTTTCTAAGTTCCTATACAATCTGGAGCATTGATAGGCACAAAGATAGGATATACAAATCCATTAGTCGTTTAAATCCATTGGGGTTTATATGGGAGCTATGGTCAATTATTTACCAATCCTGATGAAACTTGGCATAAAGATTGATACTTTTATACAAAAAGGCTATAAGCTACTGTTTGCCAAAGGAACAGGTAACAATAGAATTAGATCTTGTATCCTGGCTAAAACATCTCTGAATATCTTCATCTTGTCTGATTTTAGTGATGAAGATACAGTTACCGCGGCTTGGGAAACACCAGTAGGCACTATTTGGGTGATCTCGAGCTACATGGCTCACGACCACGGCGATTCTCCGCCTAACGAGATTGTCAAGAGAGCGGTCAATATGGCGAACAGCACCAACACACCAATCATCATTTGTGCTGACGCTAATGCACACCACATTATTTGGGGTAGTACTAATACCAACCCAAGAGGTGAGTGTCTACTTGATTACATTCTGAGTAGTAATTTAGAAGTAGTTAATATTGGCTCTGAGCCTACCTTTATTGTTGCAAATAGAATGGAAGTTCTTGACTTAACGTTGATTAATTCTAGACATTGCAGTCTTATTAGAGACTGGAAAGTCTCTGATGACTGTTCCTTTTCTGATCATAGATATATTGTATTTGAAATTGGGGTTGCGGAATCTTCGCCTCCCCCTATTCTTAACAGAAGGAAGACGAATTGGGAGCTCCAAAATCGGGTGCTCTCAGTTCATCTTACTAATCCTCCTACAGTTACTGATAGTAGGGAAATTGAGAATGCAGTGAACTTTCTGACAGAATCCATACGATCTGCTACGAATGTGGCCTGTAAACCCAGCATACGCAGGGGAAAGGATAAACCATCATGGTGGAATCCAGAGATTGCACGCACTAGAAGTGCATGTCGTAAATTGTTCAACATGGCCAAAAGATCAGGAGACTGGTCGGCCTACAAAACTTCAATTAATAGATTCAAAAATTTGATAAGGAATGCGAAAAGGAAGGCGTGGAGGACTTTCTGCAATAGTGTCGAAACTTCCTCTGAAACCAACCGATTACGTAAGATTCTATCAGCCACCACGGCTGTACCCAGCTACATACAGAAACCTTGTGGTAAGTGGACGGTGGATAGTCGTGAAACCCTTGATGTTTTACTCGACGCTCACTTCCCGGATAGCCTTCCTGTTTCTCATGCTGATCAGGAGGTGGCACATACTCAATCGGAAAGCAACGTAGCGATCGACATTGATGATCACAAACTGCGCTGGGCGATTGATAGTTTCGATCCGTTCAAATCACCGGGTCTGGATGGTATTATACCCGCAGACCTACAGAGGAACATTGATCTGATTATACCTTGGCTCTATGCTATTTATAGGGCATGCTTGAAATGGTCATACATTCCGGCTTGCTGGACTTTGTGCAAGGTAGTCTTCATACCCAAGGGTGGTAAACCCTCACACACTAAACCAAAGGATTTCAGGCCGATTAGTCTGGTCTCCTTTCTACTCAAGACTCTGGAGAGGGTCATTGATATACACTTGAGAATGACTATACCAGCTGAGCTTCTCTCTAATTCGCAACACGCCTATACGAAAGGTAAATCTGTGGAAACTGCTCTGCATTCATTGGTCGATTATATAGAAAGGTCATTAATGTTTGGTGAGTACTCAATGGTTGCCTTCTTGGATATAGAAGGTGCTTTTAATAACGTTGAACCCGAATCAATAGTTCAGGCTATGCTGGATTTGGGTATCGACCGTGACTTGTGCAGCTTTATCGATAAACTGCTCAGGAACAGGATAATATGTTCTACCATGGGTGCCACCAGTGTAAGCCGTTTGGCTAACAGAGGCACACCTCAGGGAGGGGTTCTTTCTCCTCTTCTATGGAACCTAACCATTAATACTCTATTGCGGAAACTCGACAATATGATGATAAAATGCGTCGCATATGCTGATGACGTTGCGGTTGCTGTATCTGGCAAACATGTGGCAACACTATCTCAACGCATGGAAGCTGCTCTGAGGACCCTAAGTGAATGGAGCGTCTCTTGCGGCCTCAGTGTGAATCCAGTCAAAACGGAGCTGGTGCTCTTTACTAGGAAATATAAGGTTGAGGAATTTAACCCTCCTAAACTTAACGGCACTATACTGAAATTCTCGGAGAGTGCTAAATACCTGGGGATTATTCTTGATAGGAAGCTATCTTGGAGTCTTAATATTCGGGCGAGAGCTGATAAGGCCTTAATGGCTACCTATATCTGCAAAAAGGCCATTGGTCGTAACTGGGGCCTTAAGGCCAGTGGTATCCGATGGATATATGATGCAGTGGTCAAACCAACACTCTTTTATGGCGCTGTGGTATGGTGGGAAGCGATGGAGAGGGAAACTCATCGTAATATTGTTACGAAGGTGCTCAGGTCGATAGCCATCCTTATTACGGGTGCGCTGCGCACCACGCCGACTCGGGCCCTCTTCACTATACTCAACTGGTTACCAGTTGACTTGTTGGCTAGACAAATAGCCCTTAGTGCTGCGGTTAGGCTTAATATAGGCTGTCCATGGCTTAGACGCGACTATGGTCATGCTCGCATTTTGAACTACACCGAGTGTATTCGTGATGATGTTGATTACTGTACTCCGAAACCATTCTTTGGCGGTCAGTTTTCTACTTCTCTTCTTGAAGGCGATATATGGCACCCTGAAAGCTACTCATCTGTTGTGAGAATCTTCACCGATGGATCGAAACGGATGGGTCGAGTTGGGGGTGGTTTCTATATTGAGGATTATGGTATTAGGGTACCTTTCAGACTGCCGAATGAATGCAGTATTATTCAGGCGGAAATTTCCGCTATTAAACGGGCCGCTAACTGGGTGAGGTATTATAAAATATCGGGAGATATTTGTATTTTTACTGACAGCAAGGCAGCCATAAGATCTTTAGCAAGTGTCTATACGACATCAAGGTTAACAACGGAATGCCGGGTGTCTCTTAATGAGATAGCGAGACATTCGAATGTTAGGCTAGTTTGGATCCGGGGTCACAGTAACTGTCCCGGTAATCATATTGCGGATGAGACTGCCAAGAGGGGTGCTAGTCTCGGCGATGAGATGATTGACCATCTTGTTGGCATTCCTTTGACGCAGTGTAAACTGCTAATACGGCAGGAGATTTTCGATATTGCACAGCACATGTGGGAGCGTGAATCCACATGTCGTGTAGCTAGAATTATTTGGCCCAGGTATGATGCGTCTAGGACGAATTCTATATTTGCGCTATCTCGGTCTCAGTTGAGATTAGTTATCTCTATTGTTACGGGACACTGTGTCTTGGGCACCCATGCCAGGAGACTGGGTCTTCCATTTAACGACTATTGCAGGAGCTGCAATGATGAGACGGAAGAGGAAACGGTTTTTCATCTTCTCTGTGACTGTCCAGCTTTATCGGAGCTTAGGTCGAACCTGTTAGGATCTAGCGTCCTTAATTTGGGTGACTTATCGAATATTAATCCTAGGTCACTGTACTCCTTCCTTTCAGGAACCGGATGGTTTAACGCAACAACAACACTGCAGGATTAACATTGTTTTCCTGTCATAGGGTAACACAACGGGACCAGACATTGATGGACCCACGTGAGATGTCTCGGAGAGACACTGCCCATGGAATCTAACCTAACCTATACAAAAACTCCTTTGTGCATAGTTTCATCAAAATATTGCTATATTTAAGGCATTTATGATAGTTAAACCCTTATTCCGGGAGGGCATTTGTATGGGGGCCAGGTGAGATAATGGACCAATCATAACCAATCATTCTTTTACAGCACCAGAATAATGGCATTTATTATACCCTACACCACCATAGGTGGGGAGGGTATTATGCGTTTGTGCTGATGTTTGTAACACCCAAAAATATTGGTCTAAGACCCACCTTAATTTATACCAACGGTTCTCAAATGGGGGTCCGCGACCCACAAGTGGTCCGTAAGGACATTCGTGGGGGGTCGCGAAGAGTTCCTGAAACATATTCTTAAACATACAATTTTTTAATATAATTATTATTTACAAGTTAAAATGAAAATTCCAATAAAAACATGAAACTATTTAAAAATGGAAATACATCTTTTTACAAAATATATCCAAATAAGACAAGCGTAAAGTTTTTTCTAAAATGAGTTCTTTTTAGAAACTAGTAATGAAGAAACCTTTAATTGAAAATATGCTTCAAAAGACAACTATAATTAAAGCAAAAGAGTGTCGATATAGGAACACCCCCCGAACGATGCGTAAAAATTTGCTTGGGTCATGGGTCCTATACATATTAGTCAAAAAAATTTTTTAATCGAAATATGTATGAAAAAATTCGTAATTTTATGCTGGTTATGGAAAAAAAATATTTTAAAATTTTTTTCTGTGGGATTTTGTTTCGATAGAAGACGATTTAAATTTAGAAATATATATGTTATCAATAGTACTTATTACTACAATGCAATTTTAAAAATTTTTTAATCTTCCTACAAAATGTTTGTCTATGGGACACTTCTGTCCAATGACGCAGTATAAAGAAAACTTTACGATGTGGCAGGGAAAACAATTAATTAAAAAGATAAATATGTAGTTCACTTAAATTTGATGAAACTATAGTTTTTTCACATGAAATTCTACTTTTATTTTATCTTTTTTTACAATTTTTTTTTATGAAGAAAAATTGCTTAAGCAACTTTATAATTTAAAAACAGAAAGTACTATCAATGTTAGTATTAAGAAAGCACCAGGTTCATTTTAAAAAAGAGTTGAAGTTCGTTGAATTTAATTTTGAATCAACAGATTTAAAAGCATCTTAAATAGTTGAAATATAGCAAAGTATATTCGCTTGTTGGCTCCGAAGCCCTAAAAATATAAAACAAATTATGTAAAAATATCTTTTTTACTCTTTTGTCCCTCAAAACTGAGATTCGATCTTTTGTGGACGCAGAGAATATTAGATATATTATACGAAAAAGTCTCTTAATATTAAAGGAAAACAATGTAAAAATTATTAATATTATTTTTTAAAATTACTTTAGTTGTAGTGGGTCGCGCTTCCATTACAATGTCAAAAGGGGGTCGCGAAGCGAGGTCTTGTGAGAACCCCTGATTTATACCAATCGGCTAAGAATACATGTAAACCTTGTAATCAAACTACAGGTCGCAATTTTGAACCAAAATTAATGCAATTTGGTATATATGTTTATTATAGTCCAGGGACGAAGCCTATTGACATTGGTTATGATCGGTCCATTATTTCACTTAGCCCCCAAACAAATGTCCTCCCGGAAAAGGGTTTAACGATCATAAATCCCTTAAATATAGCAATATTTTAATAAAAATTTTGCACATATAAGTTTCATATAAGTCTAAATAAGTGTGCTGATTTTTAAAAAGATTCATAATTAACCATAGCTCCCATATAAATCACTTTAACGGGCATAAATCCCATTAAAATGTTAGTATCAAGTTAATATTCGACTCAAATAAGTTTTATATGAACATAAATGATAGTGCCAAATTTTACAAAGATCGGTCTATAATTTACCATAGCTCCCATATAAGGCCCTGTTTCGGTAATCACCCAAAAGTGAATAAATTGTTATAAATGCAGCATCGACGTAATATTCTGTATTCGTATGTTTTATTTTACACTTATGAGTATCGGTCCACATTTGACTCCAAGTCTAATAAAAGACCCCTCCCCGAATTATAATGTACAAAATGGTGTAGGATATCATATGGTCGGGCTTGACCGACTATATCTTTTTCTCTCGTTATGTATATAAAATATTTCATATTCTGATGTTCAACTCATATAAATCTTTCTCATAAAGAAAAACATTAGCATACCTTTATGTGATAAAGATCAAACATCTAATGGAAAATTTTGCTGCAGGAATATATGATAAATAACACAGGGAAACATTAATTCCTAGATACGGGGTTTCATACACGATATTACTAAGTACTAAGTACAGTAAATCGCGATTTGTAAAATTAAAGTGGCTGCAATACATATATAGTAAAGCATATCTCGATAACGACCAATTAAAATGATCTTCAAGTTGTGTTTACATTTAGTTACTGATTTTATAAATAACAGGTGCAATTTTGGAGTTTAAATCAACAATAGCTTTGTCGATCTCTCGAATCTCAAATTAAAGGAGTTCAACTGAGATGGGAAACAATAGGTAAATTTTTTAAATAATTAACCAACAGATTTTTTTTCTGTATCGTTTCTTGTCCATTCTCCATTTGTATTATGTAAAGGTGGTCAACTTATAACACGTCTATTTTTATACCCACCATCAAAAAGATGGGGGGGAATATTGATTTCGTTATTCCGTGTGTAACATATCGAAAAAAATCATCTAAGACCCCACAAAGTATATATTTTCTGGGTCCTGGTTAGATTTTGAGTCGTTTTAGTTATGTCCGTCTGTGTGTCTGTTGAAAGCAGGATAGGGCTCGAACAGGGTAACGTAGGCACGAACGAAATTTGGCACAAATATTTGTCTTATATAAGGTTTGTTTGGTATTGAAAATGGGCAAAATCGGTTAATAAACAAAAACGTTATGGGCTAAAAACTAGAAACACAGGGTATCCGTTTCATACCTTTTTGCTGATATTTCTTCAATAAAAGCATGTACGACAGCGAAATTTTGTATGTATAGTTCGGGGGTCGATATAAACTCGGAAACTACTTTACTGTCCCATCCCATATAACGTAAAATTTGAAAAAGTTGATGGTGAATATATAGATTCGGCCGGGCCGAATATAATTCGCGCTTTTTTTTTTTTTTTTTGTTTTGTAGCTCACCCTAGTGCGGAATAAATTCTGAATAGCATAATCTTATCTGATGATAATTCTAGGGAAGATTCAGCTTTAATTTGCTTTGTTGGAATATTTTTTATAACATCAAGATCGATGACATCCGGTATTTTCTGTAGATCATCGGCATCACATTCAAACCAATTTTTTACCCCTTCCAGGGTAATCAGTCGTGGTCAACAGAATGTGTAGATAGCATTATAATCGCCAGGAAACGAGGGCCTTGTGATGAAAAAAATTGCTATATTGATTTTCTGTAATTGAAAATTTGGGGGTGAGCATCATATTCATAGAACGTCTCTATTGCAGCTTTTAGCTTGGTAAAATTTAAAGTCGTAGTTTGTTTGAATTTTGTGTTTGCTTTGTTCTGAGAATTTTTGCGTATGACTCATTGTTACAGGAAGATTATTTATTAGGAGTAATTGTATTCAAAGTATTTGTTGGTTAAATAGGGGGAATTGTAGATTTGTAGTATAAACATCGTTTGCCAAATTAATGTACTGGGCAACTTTCTTAATCATAGCAATACAATTCGCCACAAACAACACAAACTGGTAGTAACCTACGGTGAACTTGAATTTATCCATACTTCTGACATTGAATGGGTCCTGATATTTTATATGGATCTTCTATAGTGATTTTACGATACATTACACATCTGAGTTTATATATGGGATGGGTTTCGGCTTATTTCGAATGTTCATTAATTGTCTTACTTTATACCCCTTGACTTCTAAGCTCTTTGAGTCAATTGCCTTAATAACAATTTTGAGGCCCTTGCTACACCTCAATTCATACTAGCTGTGTTTTGTTGCTAACGTTCATAGTCAATTTCATACAAAATTTAAATTTATATAAGTTAGGAGTTAACGTGTAGAATTATACATGATAACTTTAACGTCGATAAAAGTGCTGCCAATTTATGAACAAAAATACAATTATGAATATTTGAATGTCAATAAATGAAAAAATATAAAAATAAAATACAATGAAAACAAATTTAAATTATTAGTTTTTTTTTAATAAAACATAAAGATTTATTTGTGCAATTCTGTTTTGGATATCAAGTTATACCAAGTCGGGAAAGTATCGTTTTTTTGCTAACTATCAACGTTAACACTCAACGGTAGCAACAAAACACAGCTGCTATAAACAATATTTTACTAGTTTTTAAAAGTCTGACACAAATTTACGATAATCGTTCTCTTGACTTACTTGTCATTTTGTCTCATTTATATTACTACAATTTAAAGGGATCCCATAAAAATTATTCTCACCCATCAACGAGATCAGATGTTGAATCAATTCGTTTTTGTTTTGTTCTCAAAATTGGATACAAGGATACAATTAGGGACTCAAACGATTCATTCTGTTAAATAGAGAAGTGATTTTGAAACAGTAATATTGTGGTCCATTCTAACTTAAATTTGGAGTTTCTGTTTAATATTGATCGATATATAGGTATAGCTATGTTGTAGGGTGTGGGTATAGCTCCATTTATACAGTTAATTATATCTGTACTTACCATTTACGGTAATTTGTTATTTTTGAATTTGAATTTCTCAGCATACCTTCAGGTGGAAATAAAAATTGTTCATTACACTGGTCGACAAAAAAAAAAAAAAAAAAAAAAAAATCCTGATCCAAAACAAAAATTTGATCCTTCAAAATAAAAATATTTGGACCAGATGGAATTCTACGCACTAAACTCGAATTTGCTTTCAGTTTTTTTCCGACAGATTTTTTATGGGCGTGTCTAAAATTAAATCCTTAATAAGCCGATTTAGGCACACCAAAATAAGTATTTGGAATAATTTTTTTTATCAGCTCAATAGTTAAGGAGATATTTTTGTATAAAGAAAAATATTAAAAATTATTACACTAACTGAAAAAATTCGATTCAATATCAACAACGGTTGTGGTTACAGTGGTAATTTACGGTAACAGCTTTTTAATACCTTTCGTTAACAAATTTAATAGAAAACATAATGTAATTAAACAATTAGAGATCGAAATGATTTCAACTTGGTGGCAATTAGGTATCGATTTTCAATAAGAATTGAACACTCAGTGTTGAATTTTAACACAACAACATGCTTATATGAAACGCAGGTCTAGTCTACATTACACTTGCTTGTAGGGCATATAGAACATGCTCTTGAGCATAAGGAGTTTGCATTAGTTGCCTTCTTCGACATAGAGGGGGCTTTTAATAATGTGACTCCGGAGGCTATTAAATTGTCTCTTGAAAGACTGAATACACAGGTCAACACTAAAAAGTATCTGGAAAATGATGTTGCAGATATTGTAGGTATAGTCATCCCAATCATCAGGAACATTTCGGGTTTTTCCATCACGTCACATTTTTAATCCATTGAGGACCAAAGAAAATATGGGTTCATGATGAGTTTTTAGGTTATAAAATTTTCCCAGTAATAGGTAGAGCAGATAAGTTCATCATTTTGTATAGCCATGACATGGGACTATAAAAATATAGTACTAGTTAATACTCTTGCTAATTATATATAGCCCATAGATGTCCTTAAAGTTGTAAAAGCCAAAAATTTATCAATTAAACCTCATAAAACCAATGAAAAATTAGGAGAAAAGGAGTGGGTGTAGAGGGGAAATTTATATTTCACATAAAAGACAAAATACCATAGATATCAAAAATGCTATCACACTGACAGAAAATTTTTTTCCATCAAATGAAAAAAAAAAAAAAATCCAAATTTAAGTAACAGAAATAACATAAAATTATAAGAAAAATATATCGCGAATAATTCGACCTAATTTTAAATTTTTAGACTAAATATAGTGTAGAAAGTTAAATAAATCATTTCCATGACGTCACAATTTTAAAATATATAATGTTTTTATATTCAACTTCATTGAAAATTTTATGTATATATTTTTTCTTTAATAAGGATTTAAGAACGTACTAATTATAATTTTTTTCTCATATTAAGAAGCTGTTTTAGTAACTGCATTTTGGTCCAAAAGTTCCCATTGTTCTTTGCATATTTTTCCCATTTTTTCAATGCTTTCAGCAACTTTAAAGACTTTTAGGAGCTCTGGAGGGCATGTTATAGACATGACATATTCTACACTATTGTTTTATTGTTCCTTCTCTATAAAATACGGATTCATAACTTACTCTATATATTACCCAGAAAAATTTCTTACATGGAAAAAATTAAATTTCGTATTCAATTACTAAATTTATAAAACCAATAATATTTTTTACTAAAATCGGACTTATCACTGAATTACTAAAATCAAACATTCAAATTCGTAAATATTTTATTAAAAAAATATTTTTTTATTAAAATATTGTTACTATTTATAAACTTGAATGTTTGAAAATTAAAAAAAAAAAAATAATTAAAATAATATTTGTTTCTTAGAAGATTTTCAAACATTATTTATTTTTGATTTTATAAAATTTTTTATAAAATATTTAAAAAGTAATTTTACAAAAATATTGTATTTTACAATTAATGTAAGTTCGGCAGTCCGAATGTGCATGTATTGTCGGTTCTCTCGGATATTGATATCAGAGCGATCAATTCCTTCATACATGCGTCTAGTTGGTTCGACTCGATGAGATAATATCACATGATCCCTTAGGATATCACAGCGGGACCAAATTGGACCCACACGAGCTGTCTTGTAAATGTTCTGACAGCTGCCCAATCAACCTAACCTAACAATGTTGGTCAGTCTTGACCGATTGTATCTTTATTTCTTCAAAATATACAGGTGGCAATGAAGATAACTCAGTGAAATTTAGCACGTGGATTAGATCTAGGGCAAACCCTATTAAAACTAGTTATGGTCGGTCCGTTATTTCACCTAGTTTCCATACAAATATTCTCTCGGAATGGGGTTTTAAATCTATTACTGCCTTAAATATTGTGATATTTTTATAAAATTAACTAGAAGTAAGTTTAATATAAATACAAAGCCTTGTGTCAAATTTGAAGAAAATTTGCCCATAATTCCGAAAATCACCTTAACGTGCATACACTAAGAGAAAAAATTCGATTAAAAATCAACAACGGCTGTGCTCACATTGATAATTGACGGTAACAGCTTTTTAATACCTTTAATAATTAAACAATTTGATACCGAAATGGTTTCAACTTTGTACCAATTAGGTATCAATTTTCAATTAGAATTGAACACGCAGTGTTTAATTTAAACACATATGGTGTAGATTCACTATTGACAAGGAATGGTATCGTTTTCAACACGTATGTGATTAATATTTTTCTGGGTGTATACATATTTCAAACATATGTTAGTATAAAGTTAAAATTTTGACATAAATAAGTTTTATACAAGTAGAAACTACAATGCCAATTTTTATGACAATTGGTCCATAATAAGGCTTACATCCGGGAATCATCTTAAAGTACAATTTTTTTTTTTTTTTTCTAATGTCGAGATTATCCGACTTTGCTTTTCTTTCTCGTTTTTTATAGAAAAGTTTAACAAATATCCAGTAATCATAGATATAATATTATTTTAAAATTCAGATTTATTTTGATCTGAATTTTAAAACAATGTTTTTGGTTTGACAAACTGGAATTATATATAAACTTTTATCTAGGTATGTATGTATGCATGTATGTATGTATAACAATGTCGCCCGACCAAAAATTATGGCATTGTTCGCAATTACTTTTCAGTATTAAAATACGAACTTATTAATTAAAAATGTATCTTAATGTTTCAAAACTTGTTTTCCACCTCCTACAATATTTATAATAGAGACCTTATTTTTACTTCATACAAATGGGGTCGTCCTAATGTAATATAAATATTGGCTGATATACTGCAATCAGAATTGAAAACCGCTTTCATTTCAAATTTTAGTTATGTTCACTAACCTTGATTACAGTCTTTATTTAATGTAAAAATAAAAAAATACTATAAAAACTTTTTGAATTTATTGATAAGGTTTTAAAAATAATACAAATTTTTATTATTGAATAGTAAATTTAAAAAATTCATTTTAAATTAAACATTTATTGTGAAAGGAAATAAACAAATAACACGCATTAAATAAATAAATAAATAAATAAATAAATAAAATGATTTTGTTTAAAACAATTTTCATACTTACTTTAATATTCATATTAAAATTAATAAATACTGAAGTGGTGATTTGTGATAATGTAAGTTGAGAAGGCAAATTTGCGAATTCATTTACACTAAAGAAATCATAACAATACTTTTGACACTAATTTTATTATTATTATTTTTTTTTTTATTATTTCATTTTACAGAATGAGTGTAAACTTGCTGATATTATATCTGAAGATTCCATGTTATCCGAACTAAAGAAGATTGTAGAAGGAAATAAAAATATCACTAATTATTTGCAAGAACTAAATAAAAAGTATGAAATGTATTTAAATGTATTTATAGAAAACTTATATTTATTTTTTATCGCTTAGAGTCGACAGTGAAATTGCTATTTTAACTACAGAAATTAAAAATTTAAAAAACGTCGTTCGTAACCTGCCTGCTACTTTAAAGAAAAGTAAAAACGAAAGCAGTATCTATGATAATATCTGGATTGTAGTACAAAGACGCCAAGATGGTTCCATAGATTTTTATAAAAATTGGATGGAATATAAACAAGGATTTGGCGATCCAATAGGAGAATTTTTTGTGGGCTTAGATAAAATTCATGATCTCACTAATGACAGAGATCATGAACTACTAATTATATTAGAAGAATTTGGAGGCTCCATAAAGTTTGCCCATTATGATTACTTTTTGATAGGCAATGAAACGGACCGATATCGTTTAAAGAAATTGGGAAAATACAGTGGCACGGCTGGTGATCATTTGCGGTTGCATTTGAATATGTTTTTCTCTACCAAGGATAGAGATAATGATGATTCTGATGAGGGAAATTGTGCTGAATGGTTTAAGGGTGCCTGGTGGTATTATAATTGTATGACAAGGTAGGAAATATTTAGTTTACATAGGTTGTTAAGTTAATCATGTTTACGAATTGATATTTTTTTCTTTTTGTTTTAGTAATCTAAATGGACCCTATAGGTATAGTCGTGATCTATCTGATAAAGAAAGAGGTGTTGGTATTACTTGGGGCTCTTATGAAGAAATTAAATATTCTTACAAATCAGTCCAAATGATGCTACGCTCAAAAAAATAACGAAAAATCCAGAGTGATATTTTTATATCTTTTTAATATTTCCTAATGATTTTTTAACTTTAATACGATTAAAAAGTGTAAAAGAATACATATAAAGTAAAGTTCTGCAATATAAAAAAAAAAAAAAAACAATTTTATTTTATAAATTATAAAAATGTGCAAAAGTATGGAAATACGTAGGAACACATCAAAGAGTCATTCCATTAAAAACCAACAAGAAAAATTCAAATTTTTGACTTTAGCGTCAATATTAATCTTTTTGTCGAACTTCATTAAATTCGAATGATTTTTTGAAAAAATTTTCGATTTTCAGTTTTATTACAAACAAAACAATATCAGTTGCAATAAATATTTCGTATTTATTATGACATTTATTGTAATAGCTCCTAAAATATTGCGAGTCCCAGAATGCCACTTACCACGATTATGGAAGACATTTTAATCATTAACATATATTTTTAAAAAAATTTTAAAAATACCACTTCTGGAGATATTTGTCTGCAAATGAAAAATCGCGAGATATGAACCATTTTGATGTTGAGAAACAAATCGTATTAAACGTCATATTAAAGGTAATTTTGATATCTTTAATATGATATCTCAGTATATAATCTTATATAATAAATCAAGTTTGAAAACCGATACCGTTATAAATACCGATACCGATTAAATACCGTTTAAAGCTGGTTGCCGCAACTGATACCGATGCCGAAATTATTATTTTGTTAAAAACCGGTATTTAAATACCGCTTCTCTGTACCGGTACATACCGTCATTTTAGTTTCGGTATTTTATAAATGCAAATTTTTTAACATAGGTGGGGAGGGTATTATGCGTTTGTGCTGATGTTTGTAACACCCTTAATTTATACCAATCGGCTTAGAATCACTTTCTGAGTAGATTTAACGGTGTCCGTCCGTCCGTCTGACCGTCTGCCCGTCCATGTAAACCTTGTAATGAAACTACAAGTCGCAATTTTGAACCAAAATGAAATTTGGTACATAGGCTTCTTATGGACGAAGCCTATTGAAATTGGTTGTGATCGGTCCATTATTTCACCTAGCCCACGTACAAATGTCCTCCTGGAAAAGGGTTTAACGATCATAAACATTTTAATGAAATTTGGCACAAATAAGTTTCATATAAGTCTAAATAAGTGTGCCGATTTTTAATAAGATCGGTCCATAATTACCCATAGCTCCCATATAAATCCCTTCCCAAAAATCACTTTAACGAGTATAAATCCCATTAAAATATTAGTATCAAGTTAATATTCGACACAAATAAGTTTTATATGAACATAAATTATAGTGCCAAATTATACAAAGATCGGTTTATAATTTACCATAGCTCCTATATAAGGCCTTTTTTCGGGAATCACCCAAAAGTGAATAAATTCATATAAATGTCAGCCTCAACGTAATATTCTGTATTCGTATGTTTTATTTTGCACTTATCAGTATTGGTCCACATTTGAATCCATGTCTAATAAAAGAATTATAATGTACAAAATGGTATAAGGTATCATATGGTCGGGCTTGACCGACTATATCTTTTTCTCTCGTTTATCATATAATATAGTTGAGGAAATAAGAAATATAAAATTATGTTCAATAATAAGAGTTTATTTAATGTGATATTTATAGAATATTGTTTTAAAAGGAACCTTTATTGTTTGTTTCATTGTTATACTAGTTATATATAGTTAAAATGCTTTAATCATAGTGCGAATTTTTTTTAAAGCCTTAGTGCGATCCCAGAATATGCATTATCTAAGATATGGGCATTTCAACTTAATATATGCCTCCAATGATAAATCCAGCTGGGAACTACTTATGTATAGGATGAATTTTAGTATTGAGTTCAAATAAACATCATATCAGCACTATGAAGCAGCAAGTAAAACAAATTTAAACTGATTGAAAGCATCTTTTAAACACCTTCAATATACAATAGAAATTTGGGAAAACCATTAAGAAAGTTAAGGGAAAAAGATAATTATATCAGACCATATAGCATAATGTTCCAATCATCATAGGAAAACATTTTTCGATATTATATTTTCATAATTTAGGTACGTTTTGATAATTTTTAATAATGTTGATAGACCACCCATGAAGCCACAAACAATTTTATACCATTTGAACTCAAATTTAAACAGTTTCGGAAAAGACGTTCATCAGTCACTACTTTAAGAATTATTAAATTCTACATTTTTAAGTGAATTTTTAATAAATTCTTTTTTTAAAGAGATCTTCGAAGCTTGTTGTTTAAATAAAGCCTATGAAATGTCTGAGTAAATATTTTGTGATTTCATTTTCTGGCTCAAATACGACATTTAATGATATATGAATGATACGTATGTATAACCATTGTGCGGATATCCTAAGAACTGTTTCGAAATATATAAGTCAGCATTCATTTAATTAGAAAATCAGTAAAATAACTATTGTTTCTAATTTCTTTTTCTCTGCACACAGAAAAAATTAAATTTCAAATTTTATAAATAAATTCTTAAATTCAATAATATTTTTAAATGAAATCGGACCTATCACGAAATTTGTAAATTCAAATATTTTAATACGTAAAAATTTTATTGAAAAAAAAAAAATAAATTTTTTTCTTTATTAAAATAATATATTTATAAAATATAATGTTTGAATATTTGAACTAATTTCAATAATTTTTTTCAGACATTCAAAAAATATTTATTTTTGGTTCATTAAACATTTTTATAAAATAAATTTTTTAAGCTAATATTTTAAAATACATATGTTTATGGTATTAATGATAATTGTATATAAATATTGATCTTATAATATAAAATGTATTACAATAGTATTGTATAGCATATAATATGAATTTAATTAATTATGCTGTAATGAAATCTACTTAAACCTATACAAATATGTTAAAAAATGCTTCCTTTTCATTCACAAGCAATTATCCGCCGATTAGGAGTACTAAATAAAAAGTCTATATAGAAAAAATACCAATATTAATATTTAAGAAAGTAATTAAATAGAAATATTTGTTCTTTCTTATTTACAATTTCCATATCGAAACAAAATCAAGACGTACTTTCATTCAATATCAAGGAGCAGGCTGTAAGTTAAACCATATGACCATATGATAAACTGTATTCGGATAAATTGAAAAATATTTTATAGAGATCAATTTTGATCCGATTTTAAAATATATAAAACTTTTATATATTTTACAGCTTACGTATTAATATTGAAGACAATCAGATACCTCGTTGGTCTTCATATTTGTAAATTATCAAGGAAATTGATAGTCAATCAATTAGAAAATATTTTAAAGTGTTCAGCTAACAATTTGTTAAGTGCAATACAAAAACGACCTACACCATTTCGATCCACATAATTTTGTTTTTACATATATACAACTTACTTGTGTTAAATATTAACATAATACTAACATTTGTATGGGACTTATGCACGTTAGTGATTTTCGGGAGAGGAATTTATATGGGAGCTAAGGTCAGTTATGAACCGATCTTCATGAAATTTGGCAGATAGATTTTTGCTGATATAATTATTTGTACTAAATTTCATTAAAATATTCCTATTTTTAAGGCATCTATAAGTGTTAAAAGTCTATTCCGGGAGGACATTTGTATGGGGGCTAGGTGAAATAATGGGCCGATCATAACCAAATTCAATAGGCTTCGTCTTTGTGTTGAAAAAAGCACATGTACCAAATTTCATCAAATTATCTTCAAAATTGCGACCTCTGCTTTGCGCACAAGCTTTACATGGACAGCCAGCCAGCCGTCTAGCCAGCCTGCCGACCAGACGGACGGATGGACGGATATCGTTAAATCGACTCAAAAAGTGATTCTGAGTCGAACGGTATACTTTAAGGTGGGGGTCCGAAGATTTTTTTTCTGCGTTACAACTCAAACACATAATACCCCAACCACCTTTGGTGGTGTAGGGTATAATAAATCCATCTGCTTATGCTGTTAAAAGTATGAAAGTATTAAGATAATTATAATTAATAAGTGAAATTAAAATTGTCGATTACTAAAGAATTTAAGCTAATATGGTCACAATAGTTTTAATTTTTCATTTTTGATCCTCATATGATAACAAATAACTTCATGCAGAAAAACGTGCGCATTATCCGAAGAAAAGAACTTGTACACCTACTCCTTTTAAATATCCTATAAAAGAAGTCCAATATTGTTGATATTAGAAAAAAATCTCACAAAATTAATAAAACTTACCTTCGAATGCCTTAAATAATAAAAAGTAATTTATTTTATTCTGGTTGATATTGTCAAAATTATGTTCTTTTTTTTTTTTTTTTATTATGTTCTCAAATTATTTAAAACCAATAAAATTAAATTATAAAACCACCCAACAAACCAAATGATATCGTAATGATATCATTACGATATCATTTCGATGATATAGAAACCCGAAAATGATATCATTTACAATTCTAAAATGATATAGTTTGCTTTCTAAAAGGTACACTCGAAAACGATATCATAATTTTTGAAAATAACGATATTACTAATGATATCGTTAAATTTAAGCAGCGCGATAATTTGGCAATATATTGCAGAATATATACATACATATCTGCTAAGATTGGGTGAATATGTAATATTCTAAATGTTTTATCAAAAATTAATTAAATAACCATAATAAACTAAAGTTCATCCTGCTCCAAATCATTTTATAGGTAAACGAAACTGTTGTAATTCCCCATTAAATCTGGGCTGATTTTGTTTTCTTATGCTCTTTTATTTTTTGCGATTCCAATAAATTTAGCTGTAAAAATATAATTTCCATATCATGCACAATATACATAAAATATTCTTCTAATAAAAATATTTTCAATTTTATTTTCCTGTAAAAGTTTGAAGATTTTTTCTAAGGAAAAAAAATTTCGATATTTTATCATATAATTTTAAAATTATGATAACATTAATGATACTGTATCGTTTCTTGGTTTTTTGGGCAAATACTTATTTTTATTGAAATAAAATTTAAACCAAATAACAATTTGATAAGAAAATTTTTTACTATAATATTTTCGGTGTACATTCACAATCCTATTTCTCTATGTCGAACGAATGCTTTCTTTCGTCAATTGCTATTTTGCTTTCGACTGGTTGATTTTTTGAAAGAAAAATAAATGTTCCTTAATCATGTTTATTATTCGTTTTGATATAAAAAAATGTCTAAAAACATCAAAAAAATGTTTGTTTTTTAATTTTTTTTTTTTTCAATTATTTTATTTTTGCTTGTTTATTTTCTTAAGGCTCCATTACTCTACCGTAAATGTAAATGTAAAAACGTAAATGTAACTGGAAACGTAAGTGGGTGCTTACTCAAAAAACGTAAATGTAGCCAGTACTTTGTTGTTGTTTTGTTCACATCAACATCAGTGATGTAAATTACACATTTTTTCAGTAAAAAAAAATTCAGTTTAAAAATCGCTATATTTATTGGTTTGTTTTTTAGCGACTTGTATACAAAACGAAATTTGTGCTTTTATTACAAAATTTTTAAATTTTAATTTATTGATTAACTCCGCACTTTATTTAAATTATTTTAACAAGTTTTTTCCGAAGAAAACAGCAAAACAAATTGTTCTGTTGATAAACTTATTATATCGATTTTTTACGCAGATTTAGTATATTGAAATAAAAAGATGTCAACACTGTCCTTTCAGCTGTCACGTATAAAAGTAGAGCGATTATTTGATTAGGTTGCTAAGTAACATTTACGTTTTTGAGTACACAAACACACATAACTGCCATAAGCAAAACGTGTCAGCTGATTCGCTACATTTACATTTACGGTAGAGTAATGGAGCCTTTAGTTGTACCTACGTTTAAACAATTCAGTAGTATTTTTAATATTTTTACGAAAAAAAGTTACTCTGAAAGAAAAATAAAACAAAAACAATACGAAAAGACGTAACTCCATGCGAACGAAAGCGTAGGAAATACAGAAACCCAAAATGAATCGAATTCGTTCGACTTGCTTTCGTTCGCTTAGATTTTCGTTCTACTTAGAGAAACAAGCTATAAATCTGATAATGGAAAGTTTTATATCTTGTTTGGGTCTCAGTTATTCGACTAATGATTGGAGAGACATTTTAAGTATTTAATCCCGGGTCAGCGTTACCGTTGAGATTTTTTAAAAGTGTCCAAAAAAAGGGGATTTCAAAATAAAAAGTCGCCAAAAAAGGGAATTTTCTGAAAAAAGGGGCCTAGTGCTTTAAAACCTTAAAAATGTCTTAAATTTTTTATCTAACAACAACAAAATTAAAAATTTTTGTGTTTTAACTAAATCCAATTATGTTACTAACAAAAGAATTTATTTACAATTATTTTAATACAATTTTTATTATTGCAAAAATTAAGATTTTTTCACCAAAATATTTGTCATACAATCCTTTGTTTTATTAATTACACTTCTGTATTTTAGTACGAGCCTTTTAAATCCCCGTCGAACATATTAAGGACTGAATGTATGGATCCACAAGTGTTGACTAAAGTCTGTTTTACAAACTATTTTTTTTTTGCGTTTTATTTATATATTGAATCTGTCTTATTTTAGACCTCACAATATGTATTAAAATCTTAAAAACTAAATTAAACACTACTCGAATGTAAAAATATAAATAAGGATACAAGTATTCATCGTATCTGTTTTTTATTTCTTCAATTCAGTCCAAAAAGATTCGACATATGATGATTTACATAGCTGTTCATAAACCTTATTATTTTTAGTTATTAACAGTTTCAGTCCATTAAAAATACAATGCTGTTTTTTATATCACTATACTATGAAACAATCTCAAAATAATTAATTTATTTGCTTAAATTAATATAAAATGGGTAGATATATTTCAAACAACTTAGTTTCTCGATATTTAGCACATAATCATAAAAAGTCGCCAATTAGTCGCCGTTTAAGAAAGGGGCCAAAAAAGTGGCAATGTGTTTAAAAAAGGGGAAATTGGCGACTAAAGTCGCCAAATGGTAACCCTGTCCCGGGTAATTAAAAATTCTTCTGACTTTAGAGTTTGTATTATATTTTAATTAATCACTCTTATTTAATCACGATTATATACACGTCGTTTTAATTTTGCAACTTTAAAAACTTCTAGTGACTAAATGGGATAATTGGGAGTTAAGGAGAAAATTATTAATTTTTTGTTGGAGCACTATTTTTCATAAACAAAATTTCTCGTCTGTAATTGACACATTACCTCTTTCTATTACCTGAATAATTATATACCTAACGAGAGAAAAAGTTATAGGCGGTCAAGCCCGACCATATGATACCCTACACCATTGTGTAATTCGGGGAGGGGTCTTTTATTAGACTTTAAGTCAAATGTGGACCGATACTCATAAGTGTAAAATAAGACATACAAATACAGAATACTACGCTGGTGCTGACATTTATATGAATTTATTCACTTTTGGGTGATTCCCGAAAGAGGGCCTTATATGGGAACTACGGTAAATTATGGACCGATCTTTGTATAATTTAGCACTATCATTTATGTTCATATAAAACTTAATACTAACATTTCAATAGGATTTATGGTCGTTAAAGTGATTTTCTTAAAAGGGGTTTATATGGGAGCTATGGGTAATTATGAACCGATATTTTTAAAAATAGACACACTTATTAAGACTTATATGAAACTTATATATGCCAAGTTTTATTAAAATATTGCTATATTCATGGGATTTATGATCGATAAATCTTATGCCGGGAGGACATTTGTATGGGGGCTAGGTGAAATAATGGACCGATCATAACAAATTTCGGTACCGGTATACTTTTACCGATATAATTTAAAATACCTTTACCGAAATAAAAAATAAATTGAATACCGATACCGTTATTTGTTTCGGTTTCCAACCTTGTAATAAATATTTCAAAAGATATTTGTAATTTTGCGTATGAAACTTTGTACACATTTTGAGCTATTTTGCCTTTTTAAACCGCGATATTTCGCGAACCACTTAATGAAATTATCTGAAAATTTCAATTAGTCTTAGTTTTAACAATGATAATAATTGTTCAAAATATTATCAAATTCGGAAGAGGTGAGAAAATCAGCTGGTTGGTTTTAAAAGGAATGACTCCAAACTATTTTAATAATTAATATGTGAATGTACCCTGGAAAAAATTTAAAATATATATTCTTAAATCATTACCTCTTCAGATTCTTTAATAACATCCTCTGAACTAGTGACATCACAACCAATTCTGACACTAAAGGAGTAGAACATTATTGTGATTCAAAGTTCATTTTAATGAATGCTTTAGATAACTAGTGCTTCAGAAATAATTCTGTATGACTTCTACATCAATTCTAAGAATAAATTACTAGTTCTCGAATAACTTCCTAGAACTGTTAAAAGAAAACTTGTTTAAGGAAAAGCCCATTAGAATAAAAAAAAAACAGATTCTGAAACCGTTCTCTTTTTTAATAGAGAATTTTGCTATTGAAATTCAGTAAGATTGGTTTGAAAATGGCGGAGATATGCTTTAAAAAAACCTTTTTCGACTTTTTTAATTTCATTATTTCATTTTTATCAAAATATTTGTTATACATGATTTGCTATCAAACGTCAATCTGGAACGAGTCTGCAAAAATTTTGCAAGGTTGACTGTTTTTTAGTCTCTAGATGGTATTCTACAGGTCTGAACTCTTGGGACTGGCTGTGTTCCAAGTTATGATAGAATCTATATTTTCTATGGGCACAATGCAAAAATTTTGCAAAGTTGATCTTTTATACCTTTATTTTATAGGCATTGTCTGTTACAGAATCTACACTAAGGGAAAAAATTCAATTCAAAATCAACAACGGTTGTGGTCACATTGGTAATTTACGGTAACAGTTTTTTAATACCTTTCGTTAACAAATTTAATAGAAAACATATGTAATTTAACAATTTGTTACCGAAATGGTTTCAACTTGGTGCCAATTAGGTATCGATTTTCAATAAGAATTGAACACGCAGTGTTTAATTTAAACACATACGGTGTAGATTCACTATTGACACAGAATGGTATCGTTTTCAACACGTATGTGATTGATATTTCTCTGGGTGTATGGGCAGAATGAATGAACTTAAAAACGGATAGGAGATTTTTTACACGAAATTGTTTTTATAATATATAATGAGAATTCTTTCGATTTCCTTATATATAGAATCAAATAGAGTGACATAATGGAATGCAAAATTTTTGAAATATATACGAATTAGGGTATTCACTCGAATTTTGTTTGTTCGATTAATCGACAAATAAAAATCAAACAACTATTCGATTAAATTAAAATCACGAATTATGCCGATTAATCGAAAAAATCGAGTTAAAAATTTTAAATATTTTCTTTCTTAACTAGTATTTTAGGATGTTTTAATTTTAGTTTTCTACAAAATTTAGCTAAAAACAATGTTTCAAAATTTATTTAGATTATTTCGAATTTAAAAGTGGTGCCACGAATTGTAATTTTATTAAAAAAATTATTCATTAAAAATAACCGATTATATGGCTAAATTACAATGCATAGTTAAAGATCGTTTTTAATTACAACAAGCGCGAATTATGTTCGGCCTGGCCGAATTTATATACCCACCATCAACTTTTTTTAATTTTACGCCCATTTTTTATATCCGAGTTCACATTGGTAATTGAACTATTTGAACACAATTTCGTTGATCTTCGTTCCTCTATGTTGTCCCGTTCGAGCCCTATCCTGCTTTCAACAGACAGACAGACATACAGACAGACGGACGGACATAGCTAGATCGACTTAGAATCTAACCAGGACCCAGAAAATATACACTTCGTGGGGTCTTAGATGATTCCCTCGATATGTTACACACGGAATGACAAAATCAATATACCCCCATCTTTTTTATGGTGGGTATAATAAATAAAAATATAAACGTCACTTTAAAAAAACTGTAATGTATAATTCAAATAATTTTAATATAAATATAATAAATAATAATTAAATTGAAGAATTTTAAAATTGATTTGGAAAAACATACTTAGTTTATATACCAATAAATGCTCAGTATAATGTAGAGGATATGATAGTGATGGTTTGAATGAAATTTTTTATATAGAAGGAATTTAGACTTAAAATTAGGTTTAGCATGTAAATTTGTTCTTTTTGTTATGAATCGCTGAACTATTTTATCTAAAAAAAAGATAGTCCAAATTGTTTTTGTCATTTTCAAAATGCAACTAAATAGTAAATATATTTTTACAATCATTTCACAGCCTAACGGACAAAAATACATATCGAGGGCTTATATTCAAATCGGGCCACATGCAGATTTAATTTTTTTTTTTTTTTTGCGTCAGACTCTTCAGTTTTCTATTTGTTATATATGGTGTTTCACTTTTTGTTTTTGGGCTATCTACAAACAGTTTTTTTAAGGCAAAACGGGCTATGTGCAAGTTTTTGTTTAATTTTCAAAGAAATGTTAAAATAAAAATTGATAAATAATGAGAATTTACTTAGCGATTTGAACTTTTCTTAAACATTTTGAATTATAGTCTTAATATATCTCCTAAAAATTTTGTTATCTCAATGCAGTCTGGAGAAAAAAGCCATTGAAGTTAGATTTTTAGCCTTTTTTAGATGCTTACAGATCATACGCGGGTACACCTATCAACATTTTATGAAGCTAAGTGGGAGCACTATACGCTAGATTTAAAGACAGGAATGAACAATTTTTAATAAAATTCGTAATTATAATCAAAACATCTTAGATATCAAAATCAGTTTCTTAAAAAAATTATAATTAAATAAAAAGTGCAATAAACATCGTCTTTAAAAGTTTTAATAATTTTTGAGTCGTTGATATACTATTTAATACAATTTTAATTGGTTTAAAATTTGTTTCGTAAGCAATTTTTTTTTGCATGCAATTTTTTTTTTTTTTTTCAAAATTTAATTTATAATTTTAATTTTGAACACATTTTCGTCCTTTTAGTAAACATTCATGTTATTTGAAATTTCAAACGATTAAAAATGGACCATCCATCCACAAAATTTAGATTTTTTTATCCCCTGATTGGTATGATATCATAAATTTAACATATTGTAAATTTCTTTTCCAAAAATATTATGTTTTACTTCTTTAATTTTCAATAAACAAAACGGACTATATGCACATTTTATAACAAACATTAAAAATAATTAAGACAAAACGGGCTATCTACCATAACTTCGCGAATAATGGAGTTAAAAGATTTATTTTTCAGTGTGAGATTTAGTAGACGTAATATTAATAACTCGTAAAAGAACGAATTGCAAAATATTTAAAAATGAGGGAAAAAACAGTTTTTATGTTCTCCTGAAAAATGCTGTTTTGCATGAGGCCCGTTTTGAATATACAACCTCGATATAATACTTGTGTAAAATATTACACTGAGTCGGTTTTACTGAATTATTACAACAATAATAAAAAACGAGAGAAAAAGATATAGTCGGTCAAGCAATACCATATGATACCCTACACCATTGTGTACATTATAATTCGGGGAGAGGTCTTGACTTGGAGTCAAATGTGGACCGATACTCATAAGTGTAAAATAAAACATACGAATACAGAATATTACGTTCATGTTGACATGTACATGAATTTATTTACTTTTGGGTGATTCCCGAAAGAGGGCCCTATATGGGAACCAATCTTTGTAAAATTTGGCTTTATCCCCGTTAAAGTGATTTTCTGAAAAGGGGTTTATATGGGAGCTATGAGTAATTATGGACCGATCTTTTTAAAAATTCGCACACTTATTTAGACTTATATAAAACTTATATGTTCCGAATTTCATTAAAATATTGCAATAATTATGATCGTTAAACCCTTTTCCGGGAGGACATTTGTATGGGAGCTAGGTTAAATAATGGACCGATTATAATAGGCTTCGTCCCTGGACTATAGGGAACCTGTGTACCAAATTTCATTAATTTTGGTTAAAAATTGCGACCTGTAGTTTGATTACAAGGTTTACATGGACGGACAGACGGACGGACATCGTTAAATCGACTCAGAAAGTGATTCTAAGCCGATTGGATCTTAGACCAATATTTTTGGGTGCTACAAACATCAGCACAAACGCATAATGAACGATGAATAAGAAAGCATTCTAAAAATAAATCTGGATATCTACTAAACTCCCATACTTAAAAATATGGTAAAAACATTTTAAATATAACTGAAAACCTCTGTTGTACATAGGTTAGTGTGTGTCCAAATTAAAAAGTGAGGTTATGAGACAGAAATAATAATAAATATTTACCCAAATTTGAATTATATATAATTATCTAAAGACTTTTTCTTATTTTAAGCTATATTTTTGTATTCTTTTTGATAAGCATTGAAAAATTGAGCAAAAATTTAAGGTATAAATTAATCGAATAACTCGAGTAACTTAAAAGATTGTATATAGTACTAATGATCATTATACATTATATCATTAATATCCAACTGTATTGTAACCTTCAAATTTGTATTTTGTACTGTTTTTGTACTCGCGACTTTTTGTTTTTATACCCTACACCACCATAGGTGGTTGGGGTATAATGCGTTTGTGCTGATGTTTGTAACGCACAGAAATAGTAATCGGACCACCACCTTTAAATATACCGTTCGCCTCAGAATCAGTTTTTGAATCGATTTAACGATGTCCGTCTGGCTGGCTGTCTGTCTGTCCATGTAGACTTGTACAGGTCGCAATTTTAAAGATATCTTGATGAAATTTGCCACAGATAATTATTTTGGTACAAGAACGAAATTGGTTATGATCGGTCCATTATTTCAACTGGCCTCCATAAAAATATCCTCCCGGAATAGAGGTTTAACGATCATGAATGTAATGTAATGTAAATAAAGCAATATTACAATGAATCTCGGTACAAAGGAGTTTTATATAAGTGTTAATCTTTGTGCCAAATTTAATCAGGATCGGTACATAATTGACCATAGCTCCTATATAAACATATCTTCCGAAAATCTCTTTAACGTACATTAATCCCATACGAATGATAGTATCAAGAAAATATTCAACACAGATACATATTTTTTATTTATTTTTTTTCCGAAAAAAAAAAAATAAATTTTTTTCCTAATACACAGAAAAAATTAAATTTCGTATTCCATTACTAAATTTATAAAACCAATTATATTTTTTTACTAAAATTGGACCTATCACTGAATTCGTAAAATCAAACATTCAAATTCGTAAATGTTTTATTGAAAAAATTTTAGTTTTTTTCTTATTAAAATATTTTCACTATTTGTGAATTTGAAAATAGTCTTAAAATTCAATAAATATTTTTAGGAAACTAATAAAAATAATGTTTAGTTTTTAGTAAATTTTCAAACAATATTTATTTTTGTTTGTATAGCATGTGTAATAAGAATTTTTAAATGGAATATTTAAAAAAATTTTATATAATATTAATCTGTATGTGTATGTCAATTTGATATTGTCTTTGAAAGAAAATATATAATAATAATTTAATAAAAAAGAAGTTACTGAGGCAAATTTTGTTAACATTTCTTCCAAAATCCAATTGTGATACAATTAACCTAAAAAAGAAATAATATCGTTATTACAATTAAAAATAGTTTTAAGATAATTCTACTTGCCATTTGTAGTTTAAGGTTTTTTAAGCGGAATGCATTGATTGCTTTAGTTAGAAATGCCGAAAATACATAAATAATTCACCCATAAGGATGGAAAGTATAAGTTAGAGTGTTAAGATAAATTTTTTACTATGTATTTGTTATAATATGTGAGCAAAGACGTTTAGAGAAGTAAATTCCTTGTGATGATTTCTTAAATAACAACGATTACACATTCATCCTAAAAGATGGATGCAATCCATGGGAAGATACAACTCCCTCTCCTCTACCATCAGTGTTAGTCTACAAACAATTTTCGTTTTTAAAATACCAAGATCAATCAAAGTGGATGACAAGATCAATACATTCAGCCCCTATTAAATACACATTTAAATCAGGGGGGTTATTGTGTAATTCGATTCGAAAGAAAACACTTTCGAATTTCAATGTATAAAGTATACAAATTCGAAAGATTTTCCTTTCGAATTTAGTTACAAAATAACCCCCCAGATATGATACATCTTGTAAGAAACTAGATGTAAAAGTTTAGTATTTTTCAAAAACCAAAATGTGGACAAGTTGTTCACCTATGTTTGTTTATATTAAGTAACATTTAAATGACTGTAGTAGATATCTAGTATGGACCAATTCTTGTAAAATTTATTTATATCGTAAATGACCAATTTTCTTCGAAACTAAAAGCTTTTATGATCGCTAAAAGTTAGGACTATCATACATGTACGCACAAAGTTTATATAAAGATCGGTTGAACTCATGCAAACAGACAGTGTTAAATTGACTCATAAAATGATATGTTGTTGTAGTGGATAATAAAACATTATTACTTACACGTTTTATGTTTCGTTTATCAATAACGACGGTATCCAAATGGGGATCTTAAATCTCTGAAAATCCATACATACATGTAGTGAATACATTTGTTTTGTTGGTTTCTTGGTTAAGATGGTAGATAGATTCTAGAAAAGTTTAATAAGAGACTTGATCAAACCTGCTGTTTTAAGACATATATATATGTGTACTTACTAGGTCTCGCATTCTTTATCTCAGAAAGATTAAGTACTTTTGTCTACTCTCCAAAGTCATCTCAGCTAGTACTGCCAACTATTTTCCTAGTTATTTATTTTATATCTGTGTAGAACATTTCTCATTATATGCATGTATATGTAGTACGATACCTCATCGATCCTGCAAAATAAAAAAGTATTTGAGTGGGTCGTAAAGTTAAATCTGCTGGAAACCTGATCTATAAGATAAATATCAATTATTACAAATATTACGCAAATCTGTAGGGAAATTAAATTACTTACCCTTTAAATGTTAGATTTTGCAATATGTTTTTGGTTTTAATAATTTTTATACATATTTTTTGAAAATGTCAAAACACTGGAAATTGTTTTTACTTTTATATTAGATTTAAAAATTTTTAAAACTACTCAAAAAAAAATATTAAAATTAAATAATTATTTTAATAGAATTTAGTTTAAAATCAAATAATGATTTATTAAAAAAAAAAATTCTAGTCATAATTTTTTCTGTGTAACACTGCACAGAGGGCCAGGGAGATCGATTTTTGGCCAAAACCCTTTATGACTGTCCGATATGGCAATAAAATTCATATTTCAAGGTTATTGGACTTGCTGATTCCAAAAATGAACTAAAAAATAAAAAATTCAAAATAGCGGAACCAAAATGGCTGCCAAAATTTTTAAAAAATTTTCTGATCCAGCTAAAATTTTGTGTATAGGCAGTTTTAGAGTTACTTAATTTGAAACTGAAATCAGAATTTGAAAAAACAAAATATATTTTTTTTTTATAATCGATAAATGTGTCAAAAACCAAATACAAGAAAACTTTGAAATCTGTATTCTATAAAATTATCGAAAATATTAAAAAAAAGTGCAAAATGGCGGAAACAATATGGCGTCCAAAATTTTTTGTTACTGTATCTTTCTAAAATTAAGTTTTCTGTTTGTTTTTGATGTTACTAAATTCAAGAACAAACATTAAAAAATCAAGTAAGAAAGTTATAGTCGGTCTATTCCGACAATATAACACCCTACACCATTGCGTTTGTACATTAAAATGATTTCCGAAATTTTTGGAAATGGACTTAATATGAAATTAGTTTATATGATTTTTACTGATTTTAAAGTTAACTATGTCAAATATTGCCATTACACTGTAATTTATGTTCGATTTTGGGAGTTAAAGTGATTTTTGAAAGTGGGCTTTATATGGGAGATATGAATAATTGTGGACCGATCTTCCTGATATTTTGTACTCTGATTTAATAATGTATTAAACTTATTTATACTGAATTTTATTGAAATAGTGACATAAATAAGGAATTTCTAAGCGTTAAAACCCTATTCGTGGGGTATTTGTATGGAAGCGAGTTCAAATAATTGACGAATCAATTTCCATACTGTTTTTCTTCTTTTAAATAGGGATAGAAAATTAACTGCATCTATAATTATATACAAAGTATCCATTTTTGTGTAAATACACTGGATAATTATTTATTTGAAAAAATATCTAAATGTTTTCTTAAAATTTATGTTATTTTGATATCTAGGAACACTATTATAAATTGGTGCGATATGGTCATTTATCATTTGGAGCAAGTTTGGGCAACTTTTTTCAAAAACTAACATTCTATTAGATATAAAAATAGAAAAAAATTGCTTTTATCGGACTGAGGATTTGTGTGGGTTTCTTTGGAAGAAGGTTAATATCAAAAATATTTTACCTTATTTGATTAAAATTTTAAAAAAATATACTATATGTAAATAATTTAAATTCGGGTTATTTTTGTTATAATTGCCGATTTAGATGTTAACTGATGCGAAAAAAAATTTCAGCTTTTGTCATAAAAATATTTAGCAAAAACCAAAAAAATGGCCCTTCAATAAAATTAATTTCTAACAACTTTTTTTTCTTTGGATGGATACAGAAGGAAATGGTGTAGATGGATAACAAAAAAAAATTCGGAAAACATGCTTTTAAATGTTCCTAATAATTTGCCATATTCGTTATTTTCAAATTCTTAAAAACGACTAATGGCCAAAAATCTATCTCTCTGGCCCTCTGTGCACTGGTCGATAAAAAAAAAAAAAAAACATGTAGACTAGATAGAATTCCGCATGCTAAACTCGAATCTGCTTTAATTTTTTCCCATCAGATCGGTATTTTTTTATGGGCGTGTCTAATATTGCTCCCTAAATATGCCGATTACTCGCGTATTTTTCATTATAACTCTAGAACGGTATGCACGATTTATATATATAATACGCCAAAATAATATTAGCTTTAAGTCGTTTTACTATCAAAGTTGTATCCGCTCAACAGTTTAGAATAGGAGATATTTCGAAAAAAGTGTCGGATTTTTTTTTTTTTTTTTTCGTGCAAATTTCAAGATTTCTTTTTTTACTAAAACTTTTTTTAAAAGTGAAAGCATCAAAAATATTTAAGTTTATCACCTTTATCTCAAAGCTGGCAAAACTGCGAGTAAATAAAGCAACATATTGTAAAAATTGATGCACAAATTTTGATTGGATTCACAGTTAAGTTTTGCATGAGTATACCTACAGCTAAGTGGAAATACATTAGTGGGTACACAGAAAAAATAATAACAACCAGGAGTCACTTAATTGAATTAACCTTACGCATCCACTTTAGTTGGTCAATAAAAAATTTAATAATAATAATTTTGAGAAAGAGTATGAATATCAAATTATAGACTGAGTGATTATCGAATTAACTTCTCATGTAAGTATAACTTTGGGATCGTTTTTTTGAAACAGTATAATATATTTTCTTTTTATAGGTTGAATTGGCATTTTTAATTGGAGGAATGTACTTTGCGAAAAGAAATAAACGTGTTTGTTTTTCTTTTTTAATTTACACTAATATTATCTATAAGAACATCTAAATTATATTAATGTAGCATTAGTATTCATAACACGGCATTAGCTTTAATAAATATATTTATTTTAATTTATTATTACTATTATTTATCACTGTATTAATTGATTTTATAATAAATTTTGATTGAATTTATTTTTAAAACCAAATATTATTTTTCTTGTTTTACTAAAAAAATTGTTAAATTTTAGAAAATTTTCAAATATTATATTTTATAAATAGCAATAATATTTTAATAAAGAAAAAAACTTTTTATTTTCAATAAAATATTTACGAATTTGAGTATTTGATTTTACTAATTCAGTGATAGGTCCGATTTCATTTAAAAATATTATTGAGTTTAAGAATTTAGTAATAGAATATGAAATTTAATTTTTTCTGTGATAAAAACATTTTTTTTTTTTCGTCTTAAATAAAAAAAAAATAGGTGGGTTAGATGGAATTCAACGTACTAAATAAGAATCAGGTTTTATTTTATTTTTTTTCTATAACGCATTGATTTATTTTTATGGGCTTGATTACTATGACCACGACTTTAGACAGTCACACTTGTATAACTCGAGAACAGTTTGTCCAATTAAGATAAATTAAACTTTAATACATAGCGACCTAAATTGTCTTTGAGCTGAATAATTATAATTTTTTGTCTAGTTAATATTTCCGTAGTTATTCGGTAATTAGTACTGAACATTTTAATTTTTTTTTTGTTTGAAAAGTGGTGAACATTTTAATCCATAAATCTTAAATTCTTGAGCGAATGAAAAATATTGTTGACATACCATGAAACAATTTTCACATGTATCTTTAGATGCATCACTTATCAAAATCGTGTAAATGGTTCTTGAGTTATAGCCTAAGTTCGACAAACCAATCTCGAATTTTATAGTGTATCCGTTGAATAAAGTGATGATATTAGTCATGAGCATAAAAAAAAATTACCACATCTGACAGACCTGTTCCCGCTTGCTTCCAATTTTGAGCTAAGCTATTATTAAAAATTTATTGGTTTAATTTTAATTTATTAATAAATAAAATGTAAAATCATTCGACATTATTAAACTCAGTTTGAATTTTAACCCATTTGATTTTATTTTAACTCCTTGTTACACAATTTATTTTATCTCAAATATAACAAGATATCAAATTAAATAATTTATGTTTAATTTATTTGAATAATTTTAATTCGTTTACTTCTTCGATCGCACCATCATTTGAACAGTATGTACTTGCATTTCATCGAATTTTCCCCAAGTTATTCCAACATTACTGACCACATAGCGCGTGCGATAGGGACCGTTTAAATTGCTAAAAATATATTCAAAATTAAAACTTTAAAAAAATTTTATAATTTTATAAAAATATACCTCGTTAAACAATTATTATACCACCAACCAGCCTGAAAACGTAATGCACAGTGCAAATTAATACTTGCATCATTATCTCTGTCCCTTGTGGAAAAGTACATGCCCACATGATTTCTCATAAAATCACCAGCATTACCACTATAATTGCCCAACTTTTTCAATTGATATTTTTCATTTTCGTTACCTACCAAAAACTCATCGTACAGAGCATATTTTAAATTGCCATCAAAGTCTTCCAATTTAATAAGCAACTCGTGGGGAGCACTATTTGTAAGGTAATGAATCTTGTCTAAGCCAATGAAAAATTCTCGAAATGGATTTCCAAATCCATGTTTATAATTATCCCATTTACGAAAGAAATTTACAGAATCACCTTGACGTCTTTGTATTACCACCCAGAGATTATTATACAAACCAGTAGATGTTCTATTTTTTCCAGAAGTAGTATTGATACTGTTGGGGTATAGTGTATAATCTGTTTGAAGGGAATTTTTAATATAGCCAATATCAGATGAAATGGCATTTATTTTGTTGTCATATCTGTTAAAAAAATATGGATTACGCAGGGAAACACTGATTCGGAGCCATGAGATTTCACATTCAATTCGGATACACGATAATAATAAATCCTTTTTTTTTTTTTTTTTTTTGTTTCTTTAAATTTTATTCTAAAATTAAGGAATATTATTATAAAAAATTATATTTTAAAATTTTAAAAATCGCAAAATATTTTTTTTTATATTCAATGTTAATTGTAAATGAGCATGTTTATTAATTATACACTATAGGTATGAAAGGTATATATAAGTTTGTCATTCCGTTTGCAATTTCCACAGTTTTCGTCGAAGAGCAAAAAAGTTTATATTTTAGGGATCCTTGTTAGAAGCGATGACGGTAGGACCATTTTTGTCCGTCCGTTTATCGGTTGAAATGTCGTTTATGAAGCCCACCGATTACTAACATATACAATATATATATATATATATATATATATATATATATATATATATATATATATATATATATATTAAACGATTGAAATGCTTTCGAGAATTTTTCTATTGAAATTCAGCAAGATCGGTTTATAAATGGCGAAGACATGCTAAACCAGTTTCTGAAGCCTCTGTATATACTAGGGACTCCGTTTTTTACAGAAAATTTGATTATTTGTCGGTAAAATTATCAAAAAATTCAATTTCATTTTTGAATAAGACCATAATTTCAACATTGATTCGAATAAAATATGTATGTGTGGTCTCTTTTAAAAGAAACCACACATACATATAAAAAAATAAATATAATTTAATATATTAATTTAATATATGAGGAATTGGAGTCACATTAAAAAAAATAATAAAATTTGATTGGAAGCTTATTTCTTATTAATACAGTTTATCCGAATTAACTGTGAAACCCAGTGCCGCAAAAATATTCATGTATATATTTTTATATACCATCCATTCCACGAAAGAACTCCATAAAATATTTTTTTTTATGTTTTCCGATTTTGCTTTTATATCTCCTTTCTTATGTTTATAATACGCAAATTTATTGACAATTTCTGAAAAGTCTAAAAAGTCGCAAAAGTATGTAAATTTACTTGTCAATATCTTTATATCTTAACGGATTTTAAAAATTTGAACTGCATATAGAAAGTGAATATGTCATCTTTTAATGTTGAAATGTATAAAATGGTAAATAAATTCACAAATTTTTCAAAATTTTAAAAAAGTCAAAATGGAGTAAATCTTTCATGAAAAAGACTATATATATACTATATTTATAAAATTGTATTACTTAATAATATTAAGCCAGTTTATTCTAACTTACTTTCGATTTAAACTATTGAAATATTGTATAACCTGTTTAAAGAGAGAATTCACATCGGTGATATTAGCATCAGAAATGGAATTTTCATGTATACTACATTCTTCCTGAAATTAAAAAAAAAAAAAAAAAAATCCATTATATTTTATTGTAAAAAGTTAAAAAATGAAATTTATTAAAAAAAATTAAACCAAATATTATAAAGCAGCAAAATAAATCTTTATATAAAGATTTAACTAATACGATATGTAAAAATTTGCCAAAAAAAAAAAAAAAGAAAAAAAGTTCGGAAAAATCAGTTAATTTGTTATTTAGGATTTAGCTTAGTTTTCTACTAATTTGTGTACAGCAATTTGTCAATTATTTTTTTAATTAAATATATGTATCTGTATAGTTTATGAAAATTTATTCTAAATAATTTTATACTTTATTCCATGCTAAATAGTTTTTTTTTTTTTATTAAACATCATGACAAATCTTTACTTCGCAAAAATTTTTGTATATAAAAAACTTTAAAATTTAACTGTCTTCAATATTATTTTTACTTTTTCATTGCCACACAAAATAAATTCGCTCTTAATACTTTTTAACAAGAAAACGATTAAAAATATGTTTGCAAATAATTGCATTATAATTTACTATTCTAATTAAAAGATTTTTTTAAACTAAATATAGAAAATATTTTTTTACAACTTGTTTACTATGAAAAACATGTCATTCTTATCAATATATTCTAAATCAATTTAATCAAATGCAAATCTTTAAAAACATAAGTTCAATTAAAAAATTATAAATAAATAAACAAAACTAATTAAATATATGTATAAGCAAATTGACCAACAAATCGACTAAGAATATTCCTCTACACTAAGATTGAAAACAAAAAAATTTCCAATTTATATGGAAATGTTAATTTTTATAAACTTCTAATAATCATTAAACTGTAAACTCAATCGGAACGCTAAATGGTAACAAAATTTCTGTTTTTTATGGTATAACTTCAGGCCTATTTATAGCGGATCCCTATGTAAGTGAACAACTGATTAAGTCTCTGATGAGAAAAGGTTAGTCCCCAAATTGATTATTCGCGAACATATTTAATATTATAACAAGCGCGAATTATATTCGGCCCGGTATACCCACCATCAACTTTTTCAAATCTTACGTTATGTGGTAGGGGGCGGTAAAGTAGGCAGTAAAGTGGGCGGGCCACGCCCTTTTTTTTCCGAGTCTTTGAACTATTTAAATACAATTTCGTTGATTTTCACCTTAGGTGGTGGGCGATAAAGTGAGCGGACCACGCCCATTTTTGGTTTTCGAGTTTATATCGATCCCCGAACTATACATACAAAATTTTGTTGTCCTACATTCTTTTGTTGAAGAAATATCAGCAGAAAACTATAAAATGGACACCCTGTGCTTCTAGTTTTTAGCCCATAACTTTTTTGTTTGTCAACCGATTTTGCCCATTTTCAATCCCAATATACAAGACAAATATTTGTGCCAAATTTCGTCCCCCTACGTTATCCCGTTCGAGCCCTAACAGACGGACTGACGGACGGACATAGCTAGATCGACTCAGAATCGAACCAGGACCCAGAAAATATATACTTTGTGGGGTCTTAGACGATCCCTTCGACATGTTACACACGGAATGACAAAATCAATATATAAAATGTATTTGATCTTTTTTGTTCACTTTGTTTTTTTGTAATCGTTTAGTAGCATTAATCTTAAAAAATATAATACAAAGATTATTTCAGTTTACAATAAAATTGTTGTATAAAACCTCGTCAAGCCGTATTTATTTGTTATGTTTTGTTCAAATTTTAAAAGCTAATTTTTAAACAAAAATTAGGAAAAAATAAAATTTTCTCATAAATTTTTCGAGTTTAACTGCGAATTACTAAAAATTTTTTCTACAAAAGCCAATGCAATGGTGCAATAATGTAAACAATTATTTTAGCTGTTAACATAAAATTTCTTATTTTCAACTTAGATTTCATCTGTGATAACTTTGCAAACATTTTTAAATTTTTTCTCAAGTAGTAAAAAATATAAAAAACACTGAACACTGGTCCCAAATATATATATATATATATATATATATATATATATATATATATATATATATATATATATATATATATATATATATATATATATATTTTTTTAATAATTCTGTAACTTGTGAACCATTGGATATATCTAAAATTTCACACGATAAGAGCTAAGGAGTTTTTGAGTTGATTTGGGAAAGTACAAGCCATAGATTAACAACTAGATATTTATGTGAGAGAAAAAAAATCAATTGTCAGAAACCTATTTCATACAAAAACAAAATACATGTAGTCACATATATTTTGTTTTTGTATTTTCAAAAAAATGAGTAAATTTTTTGAAAATTTAATATAGTGTAGCTCTTACATAAACTTCTAGTTCTATTCTATGGTACAAGCTCCAAGCGGGCAACAAGGTAGACCACAAAAGTTGATCATATGTAAAATGTAAGAAAATTTTGTACATTTATTATATGTTTTATAAAATTTACAAAAGTTCTTAAAAAATGGTGTCAAAAAGGTGTCCAAAATGTTTTTTCTGAATTTTTAAAATTTTTATATTTATTCAGCGACTGAAAATTTTAAACAAAAGTAATAAGCATATTTGTATTCTTTGAAGTTTCTAATTTTATAAAAGTACAACAATTTTATACCCTTGATAGATACTTAAATATTTGTTTTTGAAAATGTAAAATATTTTTCGTTTACATGCTTTAGTTTAAGAGATATTTCGGTCGAAGCAAATTTTACCCTAATTATACCCACCATCAAAAAGATGGGGGGTATATTGATTTTGTCATTCCGTGTGTAACATGTCGAAGGAATCATCTAAGACCCCAAAAAGTATATATTTTCTGTGTCCTGGTTCGATTCTGAGTCGATCTAGCTATGTCCGTCTGTTGAAAGCAGGATAGGGCTCGAACGAGAAAACGTAGGGGGACGAAATTTGGCACAAATGTTTGTCTTATATAAGTTTGGGATTGAAAATGGGCTAAATCGGTTCATAAACAAAAAAGTTATGGGCTAAAAACTAGATGCACAGGGTGTCCGTTTTATACTTCTCTGCTGATATTTCTTCAACAAAAGCATGTACGACAACGAAATTTTGTACGTATAGTTCAGGGATTGATATAAACTCGGAAACAAAAAATGGGCGTGGTCCCATAAACGTAAAATTTGAAAAAGTTGATGGTGGGTATATAGATTCGGCCGGGCCGAATATAATTCGCGCTTGTTTTTATACTCGTCTTTTAGAATTCTAAATAATATTATTGCAATAATCATATAAATATATCTGTCCAATAAAAAGTTATATTAATTAAGTTGGAAATTAAAATTTTTGGGGTTATTTTCCAAAAAAAATGGCAATATTATTTCACTTCTGAAATATAGGTCTTTTCGTTTGCATACTATTTTTACTAGTTTTACTATTATAGCATTTTACTCGAAAAGCGTTTCTGTGCACATAAAAATAGTAAAGGTAGTAAACATTTCAACAGAAAGTATTTTTCTTTTTTGATATATTTTACTTGAATATTTAATTTTATTTTATTTTATTTTATTTATTCAATAGCCAATGAAATTACAATTTCTTACAGGCTAGCATACATATTATTCTTAAAGCTATTAACAATAAAATATCTCATAATCATACAATATTATTATTTAATAAGTTTAAAATACTCCTCTTAATACGGATTGGATTTACTGAAAAATCAATATATGGATAAAAAATGTTGAATTGATTACATATACGTCGCATTGGATCAAAGTTGGCATAATTAGATCGAAAATATTTGATTTTTAAGGGAATAAAATTTCTAGTTGAACGAATCGGGACTGCAAATTCTATTTTACGAAGCACGAACTCGGAATTAATTGAACCATTTACTAAATTAATTACAAATGAAATATTCATATATTTTCTCCTACTTTCAAGAGAAGGGAGATCAATTAGCTGTAATCGGCTTTTATATGATGGTAAATTAATATTAGGATTCCATGGAAGATTACGAAGACAAAATAAGAGAAACTGTTTTTGGACTGATTCAATTTTCTTAACATGAACTTCATATTGAGGATCCCAGACCACGGAAGCATACTCCAGGATTGGTCTTACAAGAGATGTAAATAAATGCTTGGAAACGTAAGGATCATTAAATTCTTTTCCCCAGCGCTTGAGGAAACCAAGAACTCCTTTTGCCTTATTAACAATTTGTATAACATGGGAATTAAAGGACAGTTTACAATCAAGCAATACACCTAGATCAAGGAATTCGTCGACTGATTCAAGTTCATATTCATTTATTTTATATCTACAGAGTACTGGACTTCTTCTGTAGAACATCATGTGTTTGCATTTTCTTAAATTCAGATCCATTAGATTTATAATGCACCAATCATAAAGGTTGTCTAGATCTGATTGGAGTAAGGAACGTTGATAGGAATCAGTAAAGCTATGGAACAGCTTTACATCATCAGCGTACATTAATATTCTGGAATTCTTAATGCATGATGGTAAATCGTTTATGAATATTAGGAATAATAATGGGCCGAGATGACTACCTTGCGGAACACCGGATAAAACGGAAATGTTTTTGGATTTACATTCTCGAAATAATACACATTGGTATCTATTTTTAAGATATGTAGATATCCATTTAAGGAAAACAGGAGAAAATCCTAGTTTATTCAATTTGAACAATAGGAGATCGTGGTTTACTTTATCGAAAGCTTTACTGAAATCCGTATATATTGTGTCTGTCTGTAAGCCGGAATCAAATGCTGTTATTACTGAGGTTGTGAACTCCAAAAGGTTTGTAGTAGTGGAACATCCTTTTTTGAATCCATGCTGAAATGGGGAAATATAACAAACGACTTGATGCGAAAGGATTTCAGTAACTATCTTTTCGAAAAGTTTTGGAATAACACTCAGTTTAGCAATACCTCTATAGTTGGAGATGTTGGATCTGCTTCCGGATTTAAACAAAGGTATAATATAGGATTCCCTCCAAACTGCAGGAAAATAACCATTTACTATTGATATGTTGAATAAGTAGGTTATTGGAGATAAAAGAGAATTTAAACAATTTATGAGAACGCAACTTGGAACACCATCAGGTCCACTATTAACAGAATATTTAAGATTCTGTATGGCTGTCATTATCATGGACTTATCTAAAGTTGGACAATTTATTAGGGATGCATCAGGAATTAGATATGGATAATTGGAATGTTGGTGTAATTTTTTATCGGAGTAGGCAGATGAAAAGAAAGCGGCAAACATATCACAAATATCTGCATCATTTGAGGATACTTTGTCTCCAAATTTCATCATGGACGGATAACCAGAGACTCGGCGCTTTGAATTTACAAACTGGTAGAAAGATTTTGGATTATTTTTAAAGTTTCTTTTCACCTTAAAGAGGTAATTATTGTAACATCGGATGTTTTCGGAATTGTAAACTGATCTTGATATTGAATATTTCATATAATCTATAGATAAACCTGACTTTTTAAATTTTCTGTATTGTTTGTTTTTCAAATTTTTCAAGCTATTGAGTTGCTTTGTAATCCAGGGTGGTCCATGTGCAGTTTTTTTTCTCGTCATTGGAATGGATTTCTTAAAACATTTAAATAAGCCACCATAAAATTTATTCAGAATGGTATCAATATTTCGAGGGCATATGTTATTATAAGGAATGTATTCAAACCAATTTTCAGAACAAAGTAGGTGATTTAGTTTGGAATAGTCAGCTTTGGCAAAATCAAAAATCATCTCTTGATTTACACTGGATCGTACTGATGGTTTCGTTTCGACGTCTATGCTTATTTCTAGAGTGGGGTGATAAACATCTTCAGGTTTTAATAATGGATTAATGCGAAAAATATTAAATTCCTCTGGTTGATCAACAAATACAAGATCAAGTAATTTCCCAAATTTGTTTACTACGTTGTTTATTTGGAAGAATCCTAAATCTGCAATAGCATCTATTAACTCAACAGATGTTTCTGATCTTACTGATGGGCTTAAAAAGCATGAATCAGGAGTTTTGCACCATTTTATATTTGGAATGTTAAAATCACCAAGAACAATAATAGAGTCACCGGGTTTGGATTGATTTGCTATAAATTTTATCGCATTTGCATGTTGTTCGTAAATTTGAATGTTTGACGCAGGAGGAATATAGGAGCAAGTTACAAAAATTTTTCTAAATTTGATGTTAACACATACAGCGATAAATTCAATATTTTGATCATTATTAAGGATTATTTCTTCCGAAGGTAAAAGAGTTGAGACCGAAATCAAGACTCCCCCACCTTCTTTTTGAAACAAAAAAAGATAGAAAATATGTTTAATTTTGTAAACGTCGTTTGATGAAACCTGTAATAAATTTTGGATGAAGTATTGCAAATTTTGGATTTACGATTAATAATTTTAATTTTAAGTCGTACGTAAACAAAAGTATATTGTGATATTATTTTATGCACATTTAAGGCATTTTCGGCATTTCAAGTTTGGACTGATCCTTTTAAATTTTGGTACATTATTATGTACTTAAATAAAATGTGTGAATTAGTGTACATATTGACATATTTATCATGTTTAAGTAATTTAGGGAAGTTATGAAGCTTATGGACAATAAAAGTCCAATGCCAAAAATTTGATGTGGTAGTTTAAGGTTACAAAATATTTTATTTCTGCTTTATTTTACTACATTTAAGAGATTTTTAGGGGTCAAACTCGATTCTAGACAGACGTTTGTCACAGTTTTTTACACAATTATTGGAAAACAATATTTCAGAAAACATTTCTCCAATGATGTGATCAATTCTGCTTATTGTTTTAATTAATTCATATCATGCATCAAATCATTCAGTTCAGTTAATGAAAATACTTTCCATACCTCTAAACATTTGACATCAGTATATCAGTTTTACCGAGTATGTGTTATAATCAGAGAAGACAATTGGTGTTTATAGGAAAAATATATAAAAAAAAAGCTACAAATTGAGCCCAAAAGGCGGCAGCAAAATAAGCAAATTTTTACTGCAAATAATGAGCGCTTCTTTACGTATTGTCTATATTAGATACATTTTTATCAAGACAAACGTCAAGATCAGACTAAATGTAGACACGGCATGCTTAATTATAGGACTGAATATTCATTTTTGTTGTTATAGCTAAATTCGCTTTATTGTTGTTTTAATGCAACAACACCTTTTATAAATTCGGTGTAATTTTGACGTTTTTCTTGATAAAAAAATTGTCTAATATAGATACTACGTAACGCTTTTTGACGATAAATATCAGTGAGTATTGATAAAGCGGATTTAAATATAAATTTCGAATAAATCCATAATAGGAATTTACTTCAGGTTATTTGAAATACTGCATTAAATTCGTTGACTTTTATAAAAAATCGTTTAATAAACATGATCTTGTAAACAATTTCATATATCTGAGCTTTAATAAAGACAAAAAACGCAAAAATCGAAAAAGTACCCTGGGGGAAATTTGTGGCAATTGCAGTAATGTACCGGTTTCTCTGTACCAGTTAAGTACCAATTCACACATAACTCGTCACCAAAGTTCCAATTGAGAACCAGTTGACACAAACACACTCACTATTAACATGCTCGTTATGTGCGCAAATATCAACTCGCGCGCAATAACAATCAGTGGCTGAGTGGCAAGCGTTGAAGACTATAAAACATAACATAGTACGTCAAATGAACATGGGTTCGAGCTGGGGTGCCGCCATCGACATTAACGAAAAATTATAAAATTAAAATAAACATAATTTAATAAAGATAATAATAAAAATAATGTTTAAAAAGTAAACAATTACCGAATTTTTATAAAATTTTTATTACAATAATCGTTACTGAACCTGTCCTCTTGGACCTGTCCTAGGACCTATCCTGTGACCTGTCCCAAGGGGCTAATTAGCCACCTCCAATGACCTGAGCTACCTCACATATAGTTCCGGAACTGGGACCGGTGACTAGCCCTGAGAACCTGTCACGTGACTAGTTTTGAACCGGTTCTCTTTACTCTAGAGTAGCAACAAAAAAAAAAACATAAAAAGGCAAAAGAAGCATTTTTGTCTTCTCTGGTTATAATACATTAAAGTGCCTTACGAAAAAAATTTTCAAATGTACCCCTCTAGAAATGAAGATTAATATGTACTTATATGATTCTCAAAATATTGCATCTCAATCTTTAAATTTACATGAGCTGGACCATTTTCAAAACACATCTAAAATAACGTTTTTGTTTTTTTTTTCATATCATTATTAAAATTTTAGTTATATTTTTCAAAATATATAAGGTTTTAAATTACCATAGAAATGGTCTATCCTGCTACTACTGAAGATAATACGTAATTAACCCATTAAGAGCTAGAGGGTAAATTTTATGCATTTAGTTTCTAAAAGGTAAAATTTTGGATTTTTTGCAAATAAGTTGCATGGAAGTACTTATTACACTTAAATATTGATAAATTTATGAAAAAACATAATAAGTTCATTTAGAACCGCGATAAAAATCGAGTAAAATGGAATTTTTGAAATTCAGCAGCTAAATGCACGAATTTACAGCTTTTTTGATCAATTTACATTTTGGGGGACATTTATATACTAAAGGGTTAAATGAATGCACATGTCAAAAGTACTTAATGATAGCTTTGCAATGATGTCCTTAAATATAATTTACGATGAAAAATGTTGAAAATATTCAAACTTGAATAAAAAATTTAAAATAAAATCATTTTAAATTTTACTCAAATATCAAACTTCAATTTTAGAGAGGTACATTTGCAACTTTTTTTGTACCCATACAAATCAAGGCACTGTAATATACATACGTAATAAATATAATAAGAAAGCTTGAAGTCGTTTTTGTAATTATTTTTCTATATCTCTACACGATCTCGAAAAAATACAAACTTCAGAATTTAATGAACATTTTATTGACTCCTAAATCTGATGGTGCATTGCTACTAATACGCGAGAACTCTAAAACTAAAAGCAAAATTGAGAAGCGAATGATATATTTCCCAAATTATATTAAAATAATTATTTATTTGTTTAGGTCCAAAAGTTGACCCATATCTGTAAACTTGTGTATTTAAACATGTTTTAATAAAATTAATTATTATTTTTTTTCCTCATAATAACAAATTTTGTCGTCGCCGATACTAATGTGTTTATACTTCTATCTTCATATTTAATTTATATTTCATCTGTCACCACACAAAACAATTAAAATATTTTTGTTCTTTGTATTATTTGCCATTTCTTTGCTAATCACACTTTATAAATAAATTTATTTTAGCTTTTTTATTACGTAAATGAATTGGACAATTGTGTAAGACATCTCATCTGAAATGACCATAAAACGTATAAAGAGCGACATAATATGACAGCTAAAACCATTTTCCAATGCGCAGATGAAAAACTTTACAAAAACAAATAACTCTTTAAAGAATTCACGTATCATAATAAGACGGACAATTTTAAATAGAATGGATTATAAATTTTAGTGACCACTAAGGTGTTATTATCAGTGACAGTTATGGCTTAAAGCCTCTAAGCCATACAATTCATACAAACAAATTATTTGAGACAACCCAAACTAAAATCAAGCCACCACACCAGGCCAATAAGAGAAAATTGTTTTGAAAGTGCTTTATATTCATGTTCTCATATCTTGATTGAAAAAAAACATACACACACACACTTAAGTTTATAAAGAAGTGTTGAATTTATAACATACGAAAGAATTCATAGTTTTACAAGTAATTTTACAACGTTTTGATAGATAATGAATATAAAAATCACAAATAAAATAGAAAAGATTATTCATGGAAGCACACACACACACACGGGTACTTGAAAATATAATATTCTAATAGAAACTAATCACTTAGAGTGGGTACTTTCAAATTGTTTGTGGAATAATTTAAAAGGATTGAAAGTTGCCAGTCTTTATAGTTTTACTACAAGGACTCAGGAAGAACTTTTGAAAACTTTCAACTTTTTCAAATATTTCGTTACATGGGAGATGGTCGGTAAAGTGGGCGGACCACGCCCATTTTTTGTTTCCGAGTTTACATTGGTCCCTAAACTATTTGTACAAAATTTCGTTGATTTTCACCTTATATGGGAGGTGGGCGGTAAAGTGGGCGGAACACGCCCATTTTTTGGTTTTCAAGTTTATATCGACCCCCGAACTATACGTATAAAATTTCATTGTCATACATGCTTTTGTTTAAAAGATATCAGCAGAAAAGTATGAAATGATGCTACAACGGGCACCCTGTATTTCCAGTATTTTGCCCATAACTTTTTTGTTTATTAACCCCATTTTCCATACCAAACAAACCTTATATAAGATAAATATTTGAGCCAAATTTCGCCCCCCTACGTTGTCCCGTTCGAGCCCTATCCTGCTTTCAACATACAGACAGACGGACATAGCTAGATAGACTCAGAATAGAACCGGCACCCAGAAAATATATACTTTATGGGGTCTTAAATGATTCCTTCGACATGTTACACATAGAATAACAAAATCAATATACCCCCCATCTTTTTGATGGTGGGTATAATAAATTAAAAACCACAGAATTATGTTCCTATTGAAATCTTGAACCTGAATTTTATTATCAGTCAATGGATCAATAGGGACAAAAAGTGTAACAAACGAAAGTAACGAACCGATTCTATGGTAATTTTTATCTATATAATTTGCTAAAATTTGGCTTAATTATGTAACTTTGCATCTTACGAATCCTAACGGAGCCTGATTTTAAAATGTCTATCAGAGAGCGGTAATAAGCGGATTTATGTGTACTATTTTCAAAAATGTTTTCTCTTTCAGAGCTTTCTGAAGTTCCCGGACATGATAGAAAATTCGGGTTACTTATAAATTCGGGGTTACTTATAAAGCTTTTCGTCTTATATATCCTAACGGAGCCAGATTTTGAGATTTTTATCAGGGAGCAGAGATACATTGGTTTAAATATTTGTAAAATACTTTTAAATACTTTTTGTCCTACAAATCTTAATAATTTTGAAATGTTTATCAGGGAGCAGAGATTTGGTCTTAGGAAATTTTGATTTGCTATAATCATTGTCAAAATGTCAAATCATATCGAAAACAGATTTCACACTTCGGGCAGGGGCATTTTTTATTACTGTATTATTATATTTCTTGGCATAGGTAGGCTTATACGTTCGTAAAGTATAAAAGACATCTTAATACATTTTTTCGTTGTGAAACCCACACCCACTTCTTTCTCTCCAGATGTTCAACTTTCGAGCATTCGAGTCACTTTATACGTATTTATGTACACAAAATGTTTTAAATGGATCATTATTCCTAAAAATCAAAAAATTATGATAATTATAATATGTGGACCATATTCTGTTTACATCAATTGATTCTTTATAGAACTCTAATGATGTCTTGTTAATTTTTAATTTGTTTTTATTCAGTTATATTTTTATTTGGACTGCGAGTCCATTAAAATATCTGGTAACTCTTGGACAAAACCAAGTGACCACTATTCATTTGAATTGGCAGCCTGTAGTCCACTTTTGTATTAGACATTTGAATTTGCTGAAAAGTGGGCGCAAGTGTGTGCACGCTTTTAACTGCTGTCTGAAATGCTGGCTGCTGTTGCAGCTACCAAAATGCTGCTTCCAATACTACTTAATGGCGGCTTGTGCAACATTTGGTAGCCTTAAGCATCTTGTGATATCCTTGATCTTGCTTGTTATTTGTTATACAAATGTAATTTATAGATTCATTGATATTAAAGGCGTTCAAAGTGCTGGCAAACATAAATTATTTAAATTAACTACAAACATCAAAAACAACAACTATACTTATTTTTATACCCTTCACCACAGGTGTAAAGGGTATATATAAGTTTGTCATTCCGTTTGTAATTTCCACAATTTTCGTCGGAGAGCAAAAAAGTTTATATTTTCGGAATCCTTGTAAGAAGCGATGACGATTGGACCATGTCCGTCCGTCCGTCCGTCCGTCCGTCCGTCCGTGTGTCGGTTGAAATGGCGTTTATGAAGCCCACCGATAACTGACATATATAATATGTATGTCAAACGATCGGAAATGCTTTCGAGAATTTTGCTATTGGAATTCAGCAAGATAGGTTCATACAATGCGGAGATATGTTAAAAAAACCGGTTTTTTGAACCGGTTTTCCAGTTTCTGAAGCCTCTGTATACACTACGGACTTCGTTTTTACAAAGTATTCTCGGACATTTTTTTCTGAATTTTTGTTCTGAAAAAATGAAATAAATCGGTTCAGTAATAACTGAGATATCGGACAAAACGCATTTTTTATTTTTTGAAGCCTTGGTTTAAGCTATAGATTTTTATTTTTATACAGATCGGTCACAAATATTTTTATAAAATTTCAGTTTTTTGAATCAGGAAAATCGGTTTATAAATGGTGGAGATATGCTTTAAAAACCGGTTTTTAGAACCGGTTTTTTAGTTTCTGAAGCCTCTGCATATACCAGGGACTTCGAATTTTTAAAGGGGGCTCGAAAATTATTTTCTGAATTTTTGTTCTGAAAAAATTAAATAAATCGGTTCAGTAATAACTGAGATATCGGGGAAAACGAATTTTTTATTTTTGAAGCCCTTGTTCAAGCTATAGATTTTTATTTTTATATAGATCAGTCATAAATATTTTTATAAAATTTCGGTTTTTTTAATAAACCAAATTCGTTCATAATCAACAGAGTTATGGCCCAAAAACAAATCTGTTAAGAATATAAATACACCAACAAACATGTATATTAAGCATTGTAATGACTATTAGTGACGTTTTTATACCCTTCACCACAGGTGTAAAGGGTATATATAAGTTTGTCATTTGTTTTTTGTATAGACAAGTAGTTTAGTTATCAACAGCAGTAATATGATGAATAACAGTGTTGTTGTTGTTGTTCTTTGTATATGCAGTCTGTACAAAAATAAATAGATATGGAATTGTAGTTGTTTATTTTTAAAAACTAAAACATATCTGTTAAGAATATACATAAATACATACACAAACATGTATATTAAGCATTGTAATGACTATTAGTGACGTTTTTGCCTATAAGACAAGTAGTTTAGTTAGAAACAGCAGTCATATAATGAATAACAGTGTTGTTGTTGTTCTTTGTATATGCAGTCTGTACAAAAATAAATAGATATGGAATTGTTGTTGTTTATTTTTTAAAACTAAAACATATCTGTTAAGAATATACATAAATACATACACAAACATGTATATTAAGCATTGTAATGACTATTAGTGACGTTTTTTGTTTTTTGTATAGACAAGTAGTTTAGTTAGCAACAGCAGTAATATTATGAATAACAGTGTTGTTGTTGTTCTTTGTGTATTCAGTCAGTTTGTACATACAAAAATAAATATATATGGAATTGTTGTTGTTTCTTTTTTAAAAGCAAAGCCTGTTATGATTGTTTTTTTTTTCATATTCAAATTTTCGTAGTTTGAAAAAAATTTAGATTTAGAAAATATGCAAGCATACGTTAAGGCGAAAATTTTATTAATTGTCGGTAATATGGTAATATGATATCGATAAGATGGTAAGATGGTAATATGGTGAAGGGTATCAAAGATTCGGCACAGCCGAATCTTTTTTCAATTTTTTTATATACAACAATCGTAAAACAACGAATAACTGGAACATTACAGCCACAACAAACAACCAAAAACTGTTGTTTTACCATCATCAACATAATCGGGAAGCTCAGCATATTTATTGATTGATGCATTACGAAAAGATAATACTTACAAGCAAATGACTTGGTAAGATTTTTTTTCTATTGAAAATAATATTTTATTAATAAAGAAAAAAAAATCATGTTGGCTGAAAACTATTTTAAACTGTTTTTTTTTTTTTTTATTTTATTTCATTGGTCAATAATTTTCTATTTCACGTTTTCTGTATTTTTTTTTTTTTTTTCTCATTTGAAAGTATAGGAAAATTTATTAAGAATTTCTTTTTGTGTAACTGGCGGCAAGTATTTAAGGTGTCACTGAATTATTTGCAACAGCACTTTTTCTTCTACATTTCTTCGCCGTCATGCAGATGAAATTTAAATATAAATTTAACGGTTGTTTCTTTTTTTATTACTGGCCCAGACTATTTCTATGATAAAAAAAAAAAAAAAAAATTAAATAAATAAGAAAAATATGCGATTATTTAAAATAAATTTATGAGATGTTAACACGCATGTATTTAGTGTTTGTTACCAGTTCATATTGGATTAACATAAATAAATGGGAGACAATTATAAGACGATCATTCGATATCACTAGTTATTTAGCCCTGGGAAAAAAGTAAAAGGGTTTTACGACACGTTGTCTGTACATCTTGAGGAAGTACTTATATAAGTTGAAATATATTGAATTATTTAACTAGTTTTATTTTTAATATGATTTAAATACGTAATACAATTATTTACTCCCAAAGTAAAGAAATGTTTTTTACAAAACTTAATTTATTTTTTTATTACAACAATATTATTTCAACAATGCACACAGAGAGAATTCATTTAACAGATTAAAAAATTTGTAAAGGTATCACAATGGTTGTACTTATTACCACAGTACAATGGGGATGAGGTTTGCAATATTTTTGATATGAACAAAGGAGTTGACGAAGCTGATTTTTTTTTAGGAATCAGATCCAGAGGATGTTTTCTTCACCGTCATATATGTGCACATGTCACGCATAATTAAGTTGACGTAATTTGGATAGGAAGTTTTGATGGACTCGCCGTATAGCCCGGACTTTTCACCGTCTGACTACCATTTGTTTCGGTCTCTGCTAAACTCTATTGATGTTAAAAAGCCGAAGAGCCGCTAAAAGTTACTTGTCCAAGTTTTTCGCCGATAAAGCACAGCAGTTCTAAGGCGATGGAATTATGAAGCTACTCGAAAAATTACAAAAGGTCATTGATAATAATGGCTAATAAATACTATATTAAAATTGATTTTCAATAAAGAAAATTTAAGTTCACTTTGAAATATACCGTACGACTCAAAATCACTCCCTGAATCGATTTAACGATGCCCCTCCGTCTGGCTGGTTGGTGGTCCATCCATGATGAAATAATTATTATTGTACAGGTACGAAACCTATTAAGATTAATTACAATCGGTTACATTTGCACCCGGAATAGTGTTTAACTTTCATAAATATAGCACTATTTTGAAATTGGTACCAATAAATTTTATATAAGTAAAAATCTGTGTATCTAATTTCATAAAATTTGGTATATAATTAACCATAGCTACCATATAAACCCCTCTTCCGAAAATCGCTTTGACATACATAAATCCTATATCAATGTTGGTATTACAATTATGTATATCTGAGTCCAACAACTCCTACATAAGTTGAAAGCAAAACGAGAGAAAAAGTTTTAGTCGGTCAGGCCCGACTTTATGATACCCTACACCATTGTGTACAGTAAATTTCGGGGAGGGGTCTTTTATTAGACATGGATCCAAATGTGGACCAATAGTTATAAGTGTAAAATATGACATACAAATACAGAATAATACGTTGATGCTGAAATTTATATGAATTTATTCACTTTTGGGTGATTATATGGGAGCTATGGTAAATTATGGACCGATCTTTATAAAACTCGGCACTCGGCTATCATTTATGTTCATATAAAACTTATTTGTGTCGAATACTACCTTGATACTAACATTTTAGTTGGATTAACGTCCGTTAAAGTGATTTTCTGAAAGGGGTTTATATGGGAGCTATGGTTAATTATGGACCGATCTTTTTAAAAATCGGCATACTTATTTAGACTTGCATGAAACTTATATTTCATTAAAATATTGCTATATTTAAGGGATTTATGATCGTTAAACCCTTTTCCGGGAGGACATTTATATGGGAGCTAGGTGAAATAATGGACCGATCATAACCAATTTCAATAGACTTCGTCCATGGACCAAAAGAAACCGGTGTACCAAATTTCATAAATTTTGGTTCAAAATTGCGACCTGCAGTTTGATTACAAGGTTTACATGGACGGACAGACGGACGGACGGACATCGTTAAATCGACTCAGAAAGTGATTCTAAGCCGATTGGTATAAATTAAGGTGGGTCTTGGACCAATATTTTTGGGTGTTACAAACATCAGCACAAACGCATAATACCCTCCCCACCTATGGTAGTGTAGGGTATAATTATAAATTTTTATAAATCACACTTATTCAAGATTGTTTACAGGTCCTAAAATAGCCTCTTCGAAAACTTCTAATGGTGTAGGGTTTTTAGGTTAGATTTGTGTTATAGAAAATATGTTTTTTTTAGATAATTGGCTAATGTGATTAAATTTACCAGTGCATATTGCGGCAGAATTGGAAATAAATCTTTAACTTCTAACTGCTTGTTTGGATTTACATAAAATTTCACATAGGCGTTACAAAGGAATGTAAAATTTTAAGTTTGGAAAGGGGACCTTACATAGATCTCAGGAGCCATGCTATAGGGTAGAGTATCTCGGATATAGAAAATTTTTAAACGCTTGCGTTTGAAATTTAACTATCTCAATTGTTCAAGTTTTTTTATATACATTTACGGACAAAAAAATAGGGTCAAAAATATTTATTTGAAATTTTTAAAGTTTTCGAAAAAATTTTATACAAAAAAATAAAACTATTAGTGCCAAATCATTGCAAATATATTGAGTTATAAACCTATATAAAATTAATAGCCTTTAATATTATCCCAATAACGGTACATCGTCTCAAGCTTCACTGCTAACAAAAAAAATAGGGTCAGCTGTAAATTTGTCAAAAAATTTTAACTTTTTTTTTAATTGTTTAAAATTTTACTTTTTTTAAATCTCGATAATGATATTAAACAGAAAAAAGGTAAGAATCATTCGGAGAATTATTCATACCAAAAGAATCTATGGATTACGCACTTAAAATTATGGGAAAAATCGAATGTCCCAACAAAAGATAAGTACCGAAATTGATCATTATAGTTAAAAAATTTAATTTGCAATTAAAAATCAACAGTTAAAAGCAATTAAAAAAAGATTTAATACAAAAAAGTTCTCGGGAACAGAAAATAACCAAAAATGTTTATCAAGTATTGGATCTTTAGTGCCAATAACTCGATTAAAAATTCAGTAGGAACAAAATTTTCTTCTATGAATATGAGAGGACAATTGGCGAAAACATAATTTATTTAAAATACCATTCTTTAAGGCCAGTCTTATAATAGAGACCGGGAAAATCCTTAAATAGTATCCTCTTGTACCCAAAAGTATAAAACCTGCACGTTATCTTCTAAAAACATAAGTCTTTATTTTATAAATGAATATAAAAGTTAAATTTTGTCGCAAAACTTTTGTATGGGCCCAAGAAATACAGATTTGGAAACATCTATATAATTAGGTATAACGGTGTTGTTAATATAACAGTGTGGGATACTACTGTTTCAAATTGTCAGACTTGGTCAAATTATTTTGTGATTTTTCGTTTCCGAAGAACTTTTTGCACTAAATCTTTTTTAATTGATCTTAAGTTCTGCCATTTAATTGAAAATAAAATTATTTAACTATAATGATCGATTTCGGTACTTAACTTTTGGTGGGACCTTCGATTTTACCCATATTTTTAAAGTGCCAAATCTATAGATCCTTTCCGACACGAATAGTTCTCTGAATTGAAGATTCTCATCTTTTATCAGTTTTTTATTTTAATATCGTTATTGAGATTTAAAAAAAGTAAAGTTTCATAAGAATTTTACAAAAAAATTTAACAAAATAACTACTTTTTTTCACACTAAAAAAGGACTATTTGCGCTTGAGACGATGTTCCATTATTGGGATAATGTTAAAGGATATTATTTTTGTAAAGTTTTATAACCCAATTTATTGGCAATGATTTGGCATTAAAAGTTTTATTGTTTTGCATACAATTTTTTGAAAACTCAAAAAATTTCAAAAGAATATACTTGACTCTATTTTTTTTGTCCGTAACTGTATATCCCAGTGTTTCTTACCGATTTTAATTTGTTTTTTTTTTTTTTTTTAGTTAATTGAAGAAAAAAACTATTGAGTCCAAAAATAAACGATTTTGAAAATTGCAAAAATTAAGATTTTTTTTTTTTTGCCGAAAAAGTGTCTGAAGTCTGAATCCTCCATAGTCCATTTCCTTAGTTTCGTCAAGATCAAACTTGAACGTTTTTCGAATACCCGGACTAAAATGTAATCATATATGAATATAATATTATCATATAGATATATGAACCATAAAACAATGTCGTATTTACGACAGAAAATAGAGATATCAGAAATTGAACAACAAAATTTTTACTCAGACATTGATATTATTCCATAAAATTTTAAGCAGGCTTCGTAAATCATTATAAAATTAACATTTATTAAAAGTCCACTAAAAATAATTTAATAATTCTTTAAGTAGGAAACCCTTAGGGGTAACACAAACGTGACATCAAACGGTATTAAATTGTCTGTAGCTTCAATATAGTAATCCAATTAAAACGTATCTTACTTGTATACTGAAAATATTTTGTCTAAAATGTTATCAATGATGACCTAATTCATAATTTAAGGTAGGCTTTAATGTAGCTTGAAAAAAAGAACTTTAGACCAGTAAACTTCAATTTCTTGCTTATTAATATCCCTAATAAAATATTCGATTTCATGTTATAGATCCGATCATACTTTCTCATACATAACACAGAATATTATCTGTAGCTTTCCGGTTGAAAATTATATAAATAATTAAGGATTTGTCGAACTCACTTCCAACTTTTTCTCTTAACTTTTAATGTTAATGTTTTGTCGAATTTATAATTTTCGTAACATTTATTTCCTTAATTAACCATTAATTTGCATTAAAATGAACTTTTATGGAGCGGAAATCCCAAAAATTATTTGTGCAAATAAAGGTTTAAATGAATACATAAGAAGTGCGCTCGAAAAAATTCGTTATGTTCCAGTTCTAAACAAAAAATAATAAATTATTTCCTGTTAGTTTTTTTAGGAAATATCTGATCTTTTCCAGAATTCTTAAAATTAAAGGTTTTATTGTGTTTCGGTCTCTTTTTTCTCGAATAAATTTTTAAACTCCGTTTCATTTTATGCTGAACTTTAAATGCACTTTAAATTACTTTTTACTAGGGTCCGATTTCAATTGCACGCAGTTCCGGACAATTTGATGGATTATCCTCACATTTTCTTTGTTACCACTCCATTGTTTTGTTGCTGTAATGAGAAGAAGTGAGAACAGGCCAGAAAAAAGCGGATACACTGTATTTTTTTAGGAAAGGGTGTCTTTTCCAAATGAGTGTCTTTTCCAAAGGCACTCATTCACGTATATTTCTGTGTTAATCGAACCATTTTTATGAATGAATTGCTTCTTTTCCGCATATGCATATGGCTTCCCAAAACAAAAACTTTCTTGTTAATTTTGATTTCTTTGATACACGGTGTTTTTCTGCCATATTCCCTCTAACATCTGCCACAAAGAATTCCTGGGTAGGAAGTTGAAAAATGTCAGCCTGTTCGAACGTTTCATCGTCTATTATATACTAATCACAACTATGAAAAAATTCGCCTGAAGTACTTTCACATTATTTTTTACCTTTTTGTACTTTAATACTTCTTCAGGCTAGATTTCCTTTCAACTTTACTGATGAAGATTCAAAGCAATTAACTTTTTGTTACACTTTTCTTCCAGAGATGAGGGGATTTTCCCTCAAAATCCTTTCTATTTTGTCTGAGTGCTACAAGAAAATGTATTTTGTGACATAACTGCTTTTCTAGCAATTGTTTTATATAACCGATGCACATTGGGGTAAAAGGGGTCGAAAATGGCGCTTAATTCAGGGAAAGGTGATATCAATATTTTAATGATCACGTTTTATTTTTTTATTGATTATTAGTTAAAAAAACTTTAGAATATTAAATTTTTTTTTAGCAGAACGGTAAAGTCTGTCCGCACGTCTATATATTAGATTTAAATGGGTGGAAAATTATGCATAATTCAGGGAAGGGTGGTATCAGCACTTTAATGATCACGTTTAATTTTCCTATTTATTAGTAAATAAAAAAATGCATTTTTAGAATTATAAGATGTTTTTTGGCTGAATGGTAATGTCCGTCCGTCTATACATTTGGGTTAAATGGGACGAAAATTACACTTTATGCAGGAAAAGGTGATAAACAGTGTGCGATTTAAAAAATGAAATGGTAATAATTATGGAACTTCGGAACGGCTGCTCCGATTTGCATGATATTTCACATGGTGATAGTAGAGGTGTAGGCGAGTTTAAGTTTTGAGCTTGGACCATATAGACGAGTCCAAAAGGTCCCAAAGTTGGACACCTCGGGTATAAAATTTATTAAAAACGATCCTGATTCCTTATATCTGAACCGATTTCAAAGATTTTTATTCTGCTAGTCAATATATACAAAAAACATTGTCGTATGCCTATATTATCTCTTTTTGTTTAAGAGATATTAAGCTTCAAAAATTAAAATTTTTACTTTTTAGCCTGTCTTGGTGAAGTTTTTTTGCTACAGCGGGTCCTATTTTAACCCCATAGGTTTAAAATTTGTCTTATTTCATTAAAAACAAATAGAAAAATTTTATAAAGAAAGAATTTTGAAAAAATATTTACGGAGTGGTAACATTCTTTTTTTGTTATATAAAAATTTTCTTAAGTAACATATATAGTATTTATATTTATCTGAAAGATAACTAAACACAAAATACTTTAAAGGAAAAAATGCTTTTAAAAACCGATTTTTGCGATTTGTTTATGCTTAATTTAAAGCGCTATTCACTTTTTTAGATTTGTCTACAAAAATCCCGTAATTCTCAAAAAACATTAAAAAATTTACAAAATGTGATTTTTTACTTTTTTTGCTATATCTTTCCAACGGATAACGGGGAGTAAAAATTTCTATTGCGAAAAAAATTAAAACACTTTAGACTAGGTAAAAAGTATAACTTTTTTTTGATTCCAGAATTCGATTTGAGAAATTAAGCCGAAAATTCGAAATTAGTTGGAAAAATAGGTAAAATTTGGGAAACCCTGGTTCTTGCAAAAATCGATTTTTAAAAGCATTTTTTCCTTTAAAGTATTTTGTTATCTTTCAGATAAATATAAATACTATATATGAGTCATTCCATTTAAAACCAACACGAAAAAATCCAATTTTTGACTTTTCCTCTCCGAATTTAATGATATTTGGTACAATCATTATTCTTGTCAAGACTAAGACTAATTCAAAATTTCAGATAATTTCATCTAGTGGTTCGAGAAATATCGCGGTTTGAAAGTGCAAAATAGCTCAAAATATGTACAAAGATGCATACACAAAATTGCAAATATCTTTCGAAGTATTTATTATATAAGATTTATTGAGATGTCATATTAAAGGTATCAAAATTACCTTTAATATGATGTATAACATGACTTTTTTCTCAGCATCAAAATGGTCCATAACTCGCGATTTTTCGTTCGCGGGCAAATATCTCAAAAAGTGGTATTTTTAAAAATTAAAAAAAAATATATATGTTAATGATGAAAATGTTTTCTATAACCGTGGAAAGTGGCATTCTGGGACTCGCCATATTTTAGAAGTTATTACAACAAATGTCATAATAAATACGAAATATTTATCTCAATATCACCCATTTTTAAGGTAAAAGAGATAAAAAAGTTGTTTATATGTAAAAATATTAACATGTCAAATTTTACAATTTTTGGTTAATAGGCAACACCTAAATTTCGAGTGACCGTTTAATTCGATAACTATTTAAAAATACTCTCTGAAATGAATCAAAATTTCATGCTACACCCTACATTTAGTACCAATATTTGTATAATAAATAAAAAATGTATACCCCAAATTCAGATTTTGGTCCATCTACCCTAATATATTAAGCAAATGTGATAAAACTTATCGATTTATAAAAACTACAAATCCTGCTCTACAAAATAATAAAAACCGTTTCTAGCAGGCCAGGCCCATATTAAAACCAGGGCTTTTTTAAAAAAAGTCCATGAAAAAATGTCTACTTTGATTGCTTATAACATCACAACTAGTCATAGTAGGCTAAAAAAAATGTCAAAAATTTCTGCATTTTATTCTGAATAAAAAAGCTTATATAGTATTTTATCGGAAAATGTTAAAGAGTTATAGCGCAATAAATATATTAGTTACTTTTAAGCCTTATTTTAGGACAAAGGTCAAAGTCGACTGGCCAGTTTACGACCGATCGACCCAATTTTTTAACACATATTATTTTTATAGCCCCATCTACCAGAAACTGCCGGTGGAGCAAGCAAAATCAAAACTTTTGTAAAATCCATACATTTTATGGGTAATCTAATATACGTACATATGTTGATCGCAGCTGAATTTTTAGTTAAATTTTGTTTAAAAAATTACTAAAATGTATAATTTTTTGCTAAAATTCAAGCAGATTTTTTTTCATTTAAGCGGAAAGCGGGACATTAATTCCGGGACGGGAAACCCCGGGACGCATTCCCCCTTGCAGTTTAAAATATCCAGATTTATAACTATTTATTTTTAAATTACTGGCGCCTTTTGGCCATAGACGTCTCTCTTTAGATAAAACGTCTTTTTCTGATCTAAATTTTCAGTAAATTATCTAATGAAGTTTTTAAAGTTTCTTAGAAGTTAGCATGTCTGAAAAGTAAAACTTAAAAAACCTATTTTTTTTTTTTTTTTGTTTTTGCAACGTAGCACATAGGGGTAAAGGTATACCAAACATGGCATTAAATAAACCGCAGTATTTTAAAGTAAGTGATTGGTATCGTTGAAAAGATAATTTTCTCTAGATTTTAAATATGTTTTAATAATATAACCCACCGAATAATATTAATGCAAAAATAATGAAAATATAAATAAAGTTTTTTATATTTTCTTAATTTTGTTCTTTTGTGAATATGAAATTTTAAAATACTATTTTATTATTCAATAATTAAAAAAGAGTCTAAATACATGCTAAAAATTTTACCATTCTGAAGTTTATTCAACAAAAACGGAAATAATAAATTTGAGAAAAATTAACTTTTTCCATGCATATCACTGTGTTGCCTACCCTTTCTGATGACACTAAAATTGTAAGTAGAATCTTATAAATAAAAGTTAGTTGTATCAAATGTGAACCTAACGCTAAAATTATTATGAGGTTTATGTACTTTAAGTAAATTTCGGGAAGTACTATATATGGACACTGTGGTCTAGTGTGTACCAATTCCTTTGAAATTACATAAAGTAATTTATGGTTACCAAACATATAGTATTGCAAAATTTCATCAAAATCTTATCCTATATATGGCATATATTATCATTTTATGTCTATACCGGAAATATATTTGTATGGGAGCTAGGTGAAAATATGGACCGATCATAAAAAATTTCAGAAATAATTTTTCTTGTGTCAAAAAAACCATTCACACTAAATTTCTAAAATTTATTTTCAAAATTGTGAGGTGCAGGTCTAAAAAATTTAATGATCCATCAAACATTTGAAAATAGTTTAAAATCGAAATTCACCAAATTTTTAATTAGAACATATAAATGGACATTCTGATCTTTAAGGTGTATACAAATGCTATGGATAATTCTGGATATTTATGTTACTTTTTTGCTTTAAAAAATTTTAAAACTTAAAAAAAAAAAATAAATAATAGTAATTATAGTATTTTGTTAAATTGTCAATTTGACCTCTTGACGACTGCTTTTTTATGCAACATTTTTTACACTTATTCTTAACAAAATTTGCCATCATAAATAGTAAAAAATCTTTATTGCTGTTATAATGTAAGATAATATTTTCTCTTCAAAGTTATATAGAAATTTTATCATAAAACGCATTTTTTAATTTTGATTTATTGCCAAAGGTCTCCTTATAGCTGCCCTTATGTGCGTGGTCAAAAACTTTAAAAAGAGTAAAATCCTGTTGAAAACTTCCCGCCGCCCGCGTATTAATCCAAAAAAATTAATGGCGAATGGACCGCAAGTACTTAGAAAATACTTGGTGTTCTCTTGAATACTCATTTCCCAGGCTGTCGTATGTTTTAATTTTAGACTATGGACTAAGTAAGTGTTTTATTCCTAAAGTGTGCCAAACAAATGTTCTTGGTGTGAACCCAACTATATATGAAATTCTCGGGAAAATACAAGTTAAAAGAGGTTAAAGAGTGCTAAACATGTTTGTCAAAAGGTATCATAGAATCTAAATATATAGTAGAGAGCACAACACTTTTAGAAAGCTATTAAAACTACGGGTATTGTAATGCGAATTACTATAAGCATGACTCCAGCAAAGTCGTAGTTTGAAATGCAAGTTGCTTCGCAGGGGATCTACTAATGGAAACAAATAGAACTATTTCACCTATTATATCAAATTAATATGTGACAAGTAAATACATTTTCTGATTTGGTAAAAAGTGAATTTAAAATGTGTCTTATAAAGAAATTAAAAAATAATTTATTACTGTTAATGATTATATTTTATATAAATTTAATTAAAATAAAGTAAATAATTAGCTCATTAAAATTCAATTGAGAACTAAAAAAGTGTTAACTTCAATTAACATTTCATTTGCAGTTATTGAATATCATTTACTATAAACTAAATATTACATTCTTATAAATCGTCATACATTAATCACACGACAGGGTCTGAAAAGCAGTTTAGCAAATATAAATTCAGAATTTATTTATCATTAAACGAACAATACAAAATTTGCATACAGAGGCAATTAAAACAACAAATAAATTCATACATTTCTGGTACTGGAATATTTAACATTTTAATTGATTTTTAACAATTCAATTGAATATTCAAAATGTCTTAATGTCGCCAAAGAAATGTTTCTTAAATTGTTGGCATAATTTTCTAATGGCAGCTGACGAAAACAGTAGATGATAAAAAAAAAATGAAAAGTAATAATAATAATAATAATATTGACTTCAACGCGGCATTCTGAGTTTAATATTTTAAAAATGACTACTTATTTGTAGTTATTTTATTTTCTGAAATACAACAAATTCTCCTTTATTTATGACATTCTACTGTATGTATGTGTATTCAGAACACATGCGAACCATTTGTGCGATAAAAGTAATTAATCAATTTGTAAGTATAACTGCTAAATTGAAATGTGTATTTGAAACACTTTGAATATTTCAATAATTCCATGTTTTTTAATTGTTTAACAACGCCAAGAAAATAAAACTTAAATGAAATTGATTTAAATATAGTTAATTGTTGTTTTTCTCTAGAGGCTTCTAAGAGTAACTACAACTAAAACGTAAAAACGAATGCCAAACGCCATGCGATTTAAATTTCACGTCAGTGAAATAATATGCATTTAAATACTCGTGTCTTAAACTCCTTACGTTAAGATCTACTGACAACCAACATGACAGTTACTTCTGTTATATAAAACCGCAATAAAATCAAAGAACAACTGGCTCGCCGGAGATATTTTTTTTTTTAATACTACAGAAAAAAAATTAGTTGGAATAAATGAAATAAGATGTTTTTGTTTTATACAGAATAATATAAATTACATTTACTAACTTTGCCAGGTGCGTTTTGCTACCTCCTTTGATACAATAACGTAAAACTTTCACTGTAATAGTTCTATTTAATATTTGCCTTGTATGGGGCCTACCACACCCCTGCTCTGATAAAATAGCCTATTTGAATTTCGGGACTTATTCGATTATGCTGTTTCAAGAAAAAGATAAAAATAATGTTAAATAGGTGAAATTTGAATTTTTTAATAATTATCAAACATTTTTCGCGATAAAAATACATTTATTCCAACTTAATTATCAATAATTTCCCAAAAAAAAATATGTACTTAGTGCTATTTGTGAAGTGGTGAAAATATTATTTTTTGGAAGCACTTGCTCGCTGGGATGTGTAGTAAAATTAATGATGTTCTAGTTTTTAGGGTAAATTAAAGTCGGTCTTAATTTACAATTCTTGCTCCCAGTAATTAAATAAATATACATATTAAATTCTAAAACAAAATTAATAAAGAGCATTTATTTCCTATGTAAATGAAGTGTGAAAAGAACAACAGAAAAATAACAATAATACGAATAATAACAGCGATCGCAAAAAACAATATCATTTTTCAAAAGGAATAAAAAAATGTTAACAAAATAGCAATTAGTTGATTACAACAAAATCTTACATTCACGTTTTATCTTTAATAAAACGCCACCAACATTAAAGCCTTGAAATTTAATAAAAGTTAAATAAAACTTGACTTAAAAGCGCTGAAAATAAACGAATACATAAATTAATTAAAATACTACACTCCTAAGATGTAAAAACAATCAATATTGTTTAAGTTGTAATAATACATAGAAATAATACCTGAGTAAGAATTATTAAAATCTTTGAATTTTGTTTATAAAAATATTAAAACAATTAAAACTTTGATTTCTAAGTTTAACCATAAGTTAGCTACAAGTATTAAGAAATAATAGTTAAATGAGTTAAATTTAATAATATTTGGAATGTTAAAGAATTTGTCAAGTTTATATAAAAGTATGAATATAGCCATAAAAATGATTGTCAGTATTAATTACATACTTTTGTCAGTAAAAATACATATTAATTATAATAATTTGAATGTTGATAAACGTGTTTATAATGAGTGATTCCATGTCAAAACGGACAGCAATCGCATTTGATATCTCCGATTTCAATGAAATTTACTACAAACATTGACCATTGGAAGTGTTTCCGAAAACATGAAATTTCAGACCCATGTTTCTTTCCGGTCCGGAAAAACTTTAAAAACTTTACAAATGAATACCTATTTAACTTCTAATAACTTCTTAAATATACATTGTAGATCTCTAGTTGTAGCTGCATATTAAAGACAAAGATATTACATTCATAACGATATATACAAAGTTTTTTTCATCAAAAGTTCAAAGGTCAAAATTGGACATAAAAAAGTTCAAACTACTATATCTCAAAAACTGTTATTTTTAAAATTCTTAAAAAATATATATATTGTTGACATAACTTTTCTCCATATGGATATAAAATTTCAAGTTGGAGCTTAATTTAGTTTAGAAGTTATGGACAATAATAAAATCCAATTATTAATAACTCCTAAGCTATAGAAAATAAAATGTTAATATTAGTGAAATTTTAAAAACAAAGATATTACCTTTACTTTACTTTAGATCGAAAGTTCAAAGGTCAAAATATGACATACAAAAAATAAACCATTATATCTCCGAAAATGATATTTTTAAAATACTAAAAAAATTATATAATATTAATACAACTCTTCTTTATACTTGTGCAATATTTCATGTTGGATACTCCTTTAGTTTAGAAGTTATGTAAAAAAATATAAAATGAAGTCAACATTTTTTAAAAATATTTATTATTTTTTTTAAATATGTGCTCGTAGAAAAAATAATTTCAAAATAATTTTTGTAAATATTTTAAATTTTACATAGAAAAAATGTACTTTTTACAGTATTTTGGTTCATAACTCCTAAACTAAAAGAGGCTCCAATTTGAAATTTGGCACAATTATAAAGTACAGTTACATTATCAATATATATATTTTTTTAAGAATTTTAAAATACCGTTTTTTGAGATATTAAGCTTTAATCTTAATATTATTGATTTTGACCTTTGAACTTTCGAAGTATATAAATGTTTTACTTGTCATTTTAAAGTCAATGTGTTTTACTATTAAATGAAATAAAAATAAGAATTGTATAATGTATATTTTAGAAGTTTGATTACTTTTCGAAAAAAATCAACAGCTCTTTCCTTTTTGAAACGCCATATTTTTGGACCGGGAAGAGTCTTTACTCTGAAAGTTTTTGATTTGAGCAACATTTGCAATACGTAATATCTGTAGCGAATATCATTGAAATCGGTGATATCAAATCCGAAAATATCTGTTTTTTGTCCGTTTTGATATGGAATCACTCAATAAAAAAAAACAAATTATTTTTATAATTACATACATATAAGTGTGTAATTGTACTAATTTTAAGAGAGTAATAAAGGAATTTTCAGAATTGTGTTTTTAAATAAAATAAAAAGAACCAAATTATTCTTCATTCAAAAGAAAAAAAGAAATAAGGAAAAAAATTACTTTTATATTAAAAAACAATTATTGTATTAGTTTAAGAAAACAAAATAACCTATTATGTGCAAAATCTCTTATACATAAATAAAAAAAAAAAAATAGATTGGGAACGACAATTTTTGCCATCAATTCAATCAAACAGCCTGCAGGACTGTTTTCGTCACTTTTTGGTGTGGATAGTTGAGGACTAAGTGTTCCACATTTACATTCATGAAAGATATTTAAAATGTGAATGTAAGTTTATATCTCCTTGAAATTTTTTAACGTAATCTAATTTTTTTTAATTGCATAATTATTTACAATATTTCCAGGGATATTTTTTGGGTTAAACTTGGCTATAAAACATGAGTAACTATTCTGCTCTACCTATTACTATTTTATAATCTAAGAACTCCTCAAAGCAATTTTCTTTGGTCCTCAATGGGTTAAAAATGTGACGTGATGGAAAATTTTCATTTGACTTTCTACACTATAGCAAGCCTAAGGAATAATTATTTCGTAGAATTATTCGAGATATAAAACTTTTTTGCGATTTTGTTGACCTGTGTTTATTAACAATGTAAAATAGCCTTCAGCATATGGCGTATTTTTATTTTTATATTCTTTCAACAAACAATTAAATGGTTTGAATTTAGTACAAATTTTTAATGTATTTCTAATCAGATTTACTGTAATTTTACATATTATCACAGTTTTTTAAACACAAAATAAGTATACATACACGAAACTATAGGGTTGTTCACGATAGGCTGGTTATCAGGTTATGTGATTATATAGTAATATTAACACTACAAATAAACAGATAATCACATAATCTATAAACAAGAGTATGAGTTGGGCAAAGTTGGTTATTTTTTCTAATGAATTTTTATATTTTTAATATAACCACATAATCACATAACTTGATAACCAGACGTTGAGGTAAAATGTGTCAAAAGTGGTGCTTAATTGAATTTGAAAATATTAAAGTGGGTGCCGAATAAAAATAGACAAAATTATGAATCAATATCAATTAAAATCTTTAAGCTAATTTGTGCTGTTTTCTTATAAGGAGCTGTCAAAGTTAAGAATTTTTTTACATTTTTGAAAAATAGTAAAAAATTAAATTTTTATCAACTTTCAGTGTACTTTAAATAAAAAGTCGTTTATGGTAAAAATTTAAAATGAAACCATTAACTTCAGATATTTAAATTTACTTTTCTTCAAGTATTTGTAAATTATATTTTGTCTTAAAATTTTTGTTATTTTTTTGAAAATTGTCCTAAAATACACTAATTTTCAACTTTTATGGAATGCAACTTAAAATGTTACAGGATGTTTATTCTAAAAATATATAGCCTGATTTGAGAAAATGTATTTAAAAAAAAAAAAACTCCAGTAGATTTCATACAAAAAACAGCTTAAGTGCAAACATTTTCTTTGCTTTATCAAACATTAAACAGTGGGGAAGAATCGAAATAAATTTGTAACTTCTAATCGGCTGGTTGGATTTGCATGGATCCAATATACGCATCGGAAGCGGAACAATGGGGGTTCAAAATAGGGTACTAGTGTCATAGAAAATGTTTAACCACTAGCGAATTTTTGTTCCTTAGCCAATTTACAAGATCACCTTAAAGTTCTTGAAAAAAACTTTAGAAAACATGCTTGCATGTACTACTTATCTTATATATTATTCGAGTTTGAAATTTCAAAAATCTCAATTTTACAAGATCTTGGTTAAGATTTTTCCATATATAGCCAAATATTTTCAACCGATTTTATTATATTTTATGTAGTTGGTTAAAAAGCAAAATTATCTATCGAACAAATTTTGAGTCGTTTATTGAGTCAAAAGTTAAACGATTTTGAATTGGAAAGTTTGCAAAAATTAACAAACAGACGGACAGATGGACGTACATTATAATTCTTTCAAAAAAATCTTAAAATTCAAAAAATATAGTTTTTTCCACTTCTCGATTAATATGAAAGTATTAAAATTTTGATATCACCATTCCCTGAAGTAAGTGCCATAGACAGACATTGCCATATTGCCAAAAATTATTTTAGAATTCTAAAAATGCATTTTTTACTAATTAACAGAAAAAAATAGAATGTGATCATAAAAATTTGGATATCACCTTTTCCTGAATTCAGCGTCTTTTTCGTCCCATTTAACCTAAATATATAAACGGACGGACATTACCCTTCAGCCAAAAAACATCTTATAATTCTAAAAATGCATTTTTTATTTACTAATATACAGGAAAATTAAACGTGATCATTAAAGTGTTGATACCACCCTTCCCTGAATTATGCATAATTTTCGACCCATTTAACTCTAATGTATAGACGGACGGACAGACATTACCGTTTTGCTAAAAAAAAAGTTCTTAAAATTCTAAAACTGATTTTTTTTACTAATAATCAATAAAAAAAATAAAACGTGATCATTAAAATATTGATATTACCTTTCCCTGGATTAAAGCGCCATTGTCGTCCCCTTTTACCCCAATGTGTATCGTGAACAACCTTTATATGTTGCTAAACATTTTTTAAACACAGTAGGTAAAACTATACAGTTTTTTCCTTTAATTTGTTTACATTTTTAGTAAAATGCTTAAAAATTTGTAAAATACATAACAAGTATTTTTTACAGGTTACCTACTATAAATAGAGTAAATTTAAATGAAAATTTATTAGAGTGTATTGTATAAAAATAATTGTTTTAAAATTAGTTTATGTTTAAACATAAAAAAGTTAAAATTCTAGATAAATTGTATTCTGTATGGACCCAAAAATAATTTCATAGCCTCAAAACATATTCACATTATTCACATTACACTCTATAGATTTTCCTGTAAATTTACTCTATTTATAACTTGACTCCTACTATAAATAGGGTAAAAACAGGGTAAAAATGCTGAAGTATTTAGCAATTTTTATGTTAAAAAAATTGATACAAAACGTGTATTTGTACATAGTTGAGTATTAAAAAAAATTTTATAAACATAAGAATTTACATATTATGTGTTTAAAAATCATTGATAATTACAGTTAAAATATTTGATATTAAACAAAATATTTTTCTTTTATAGAAAGGATTTCGAACAAATGCATTTATATTTTTAAAATCTTTTATTAAAATTTGCAAAATGTTGGTACATGTATTGCAAATGTAATACACAATAAAATTTGTCTGCCATATAAACTTCAACTACTTTTTTTTTTTTTTAATTAAAATTAATTTTAACTCCTTATAGTTTCTTCTATATCTATTATGAATGCAACATTTGAACTTCTTTTTTTAATCCTTGAGAATTGTTTTAGAATATTTGAAATTCGATGTTTGTAAACATTTTGATGGTATGTTCTTCTTCTTCACATTTTTAATTCATAAAATGTCGCACATATTGAGTTATATTAATATAATATATTTGAATCTTTATTTTTTACACTTTTTGTGGGTTTTTTACTCAAATGTTTTAATAAAAAACGTTTTTATGCTTTTTATATTTTTATAAATAAAATTTTGGCAATTTATATATTAACCGTTTAAGGTTGGTATGATTACACACTTTGTGTAATTATAAATTAAAAATGTTTACTATATTAAAACGAGATAGAAAGATATAGTCGGTCAAGCCCGACCACATGATTTATCAAATTCGGAGAGGGGTCATATATTTGACCTGTAGCCAATTGTGGGTCGATACTTTTACTATGTGTTTAAATAAAATATACAAATACAGAATATTACGTTAATACTAACATTTATATGAATTTATGCGCTTTAGGGTGATTCCCGAAAGTGGGGTTATATGGGAGCTATTATAAATTATGGACCGTACGTCATACAATTTGGCAATGGGATTTATGCACGCTAGAGTGATTTTCGGAAGAGGGGTTTATATGGGAGCTATGGTCAATTGTGGACACAAGTATTTGGCACAAGTATTAGCACTTATTATCTGCACCGAATTTCATTAAATTATTCCTATATTTAAGGCATTTATAATCGTTAAACCTCAATTCCGGGAGGACATTTGTATGGCGGCTTCGTCTCTGGCCCAAAATAATTATTTATGCCAAATTTCATCAAGATATCTTTAAAATTGCGACCTGTACTTCGTTCACAAGGTTTACACGAACAGACAGCCAGCAGACAAGACGGACGGACATCGTTAAATCGATTCAGAAAGTGATTCTGAGTCGACTGATATACTTTAAGGTGGGGGTCTGAAGATTTTTTATGTGCGTTACAAACATCAGCACAAACGCATAATACCCCAACCTCCTATGGTGGTGTAGGGTATAAACATGTTTATCAACATTCAAAATGCTATATTTGGTGTGTAATTTTGCAGACAAAGTTATGTGATTGATAATCACATCGTGTTAAAATTTACGCATTTTCTGTACTGTTACATGAAAACTTACTAAATCTATAGTAGTAACTTTACATGCATTTTTTAGAGTGTAGTTCAAATTTAAAGAAATAAAACTGATTCCGACGATAAAATAAGCATTTTTATACCCACCATCAAAAAGATGGGGGGCATATTGATTTTGTCATTCCGTGTGAAACATGTCGAAGGAATCATTAAGACCCCACAAAGTATATATTTTCTGCGTCCTGGTTAGTTTCTGAGTCAATCTAGCTATGTCCGTCCGCCTGTCCGTCTGCCTGTCTGTTGAAAGCAGGATAGGGCTCAAACAAGACAACGTAGAGGGACGAAATTTGGCACAAATATTTATCTTACATAATGTTTGCTTGATATTGGAAATGGGCAAAATTAATTAATAAACAAAAAAGTTATGGGCTAAAAACTAGAAACACAGGGTGTCCGTTGTAGCTTAATTTCATACTTTTCTGCTGATATCTCTTAAACAAAAGCATCTACGACAACGAAATTTTGCATAAATAGTTTAAGGGTCGATATAAACTTGGAAACCAAAAATGGGCGTGGTCCGCCCACTTTAACGCCCATGTACCATATAAGGTGAAACTTCAACGAAATTGTGTTCAAATAGTTCAAGGACCAATGTAAACTCGGAAACAAAAAAGGGCGTAGGCCGCCCACTTTACCGCCCACCTCCCATATAACATAAAATTAGTAAGAGTTGATGGTGGGTATATAGATTTCTTGTTAATATCTTCAAAAATTACATCAATATTGACAAAAGTCAAAAGAACGTAACATTAACTTCATAAGCGAAACTGGTAAAATTTGTTCCATTTAAGAAAAATTTTATTTGAAAGGTGTTTTTATGATTTATCTATTTTTGAATTAATTAAGTGAATTAAGTGAACGTTTGAAAAATTTTACTTAATGGCTTAATTTTCAAGCAAAAAAATAAAAATTGTTTTTTTTTTTTTTTTGTTCTTCATTTCATTTTCCTAAAATTACTTTCTAAATTTAGTCATTTTTCGTAGCCGAAAAAAATCATCTCTTAACTGGCTAAGGGACTAATACCTTTCAACAACATGTTTACTAACGATTTCTCTAGAAAATTTTAAAAAGGTCATCTACATATGTTGGAATATTACTCCAATTAAAAACGACTGAATTAACTTGGGAAAATTATGTTGGTGGCCTGCCCTCGATCTTTAGAAGCACCCAACCACTTTTTTATATGACTGATGACGATGTGGTTCTGCTTTTTGTGCAGAATTTCTATGACTTTTGTTCAAAAAAGTTGTCAAGATTCGTAGAAATCTGTCACCATTGTGTTGAACGAAAAATCATGGATCCATTATCGAGACTGTCTTCAGGACATAGTATATAACTGTTACAACATCTGTTGTTAGGTATTAAGTTTTTATTTTCTCTTTTCTAGTATGAAGAATTTTTAATCAAGTGTAAGCGTCAAAATTAAATAAAAAAAAAAATACATTTTGCTTAAAACCAGCAAAAAGTTAAGTAAAAAACTAATGGTAAGCTATTTAACTTCAAAAATGTAAGTAAAGATAAAAATGAATGCAATTACGGACAAAAAGGAATATAGGATGCATCTCATTACACAATATTCGGTACATTTCTTTTACCATTTATGATTTTTGTCCGGCTACGAGATGTGTTTTCTTTAAAAACAGGCGTTCCCGCCCGCCCAAGAGAACGTCCGCCTAGCGGAGATTTATTTATTCTGAAAACGACACCTAAAACACGGGACCTAAACTGTGGAACTTTTACTGTAATGTAATTTTCTCTCAGTCTACAACTTCACATTATTCAAGGCACATTGATTATAATGTTTTTATGGAGTTTGATAATTATATATATTCAATTTATACACCCTATAGTCAATGTGTCTTGATATTAATTAACTAATTTCAATATTGATTTTCCCTACATCCAAAAAATTAATTGCGTGACATCATTTTAGCTTTTATGACGCAGAAATTCATTTAAAGTTGTCGTTTTTATTTCAAAAAACATTAAAAAATATCGTGCTGAAAATTATGATTACTACTTGAAAACCCTTGAGAGTTTCAATTAATTTTAAACGTTTTGGTCATAAATGTGAACTAATCATAAATTAAATTAGCATTAATATTCTTCAGCCGTCCATGCCTGATATTAAAGGTCAAAGGTAAAAAATGTATCCTTTTCAGCCAACACAAAAAAGTAATAAAAAAATCAATTTAACCTTATGAAGAAAATGAAGTGTTTGAGATAATTTAATAACATAGATTTACAAGGTTTCTGTCTTAAGCAACCAAAAGTTGTTTCCAAAGTAATTTGGATGAATTCGAATCTTTGCCCATGATTTCAAAATTGGTTTTTGTTTTCGAGATATTAACATAAATATTTATTAACTACATTATTATTAATTAATTAATAAAAAGTAATAAATCGGAATTAAAGATCTGTCAAATTGAATCGTTCGTATTGTTTTACATTTTAGAGTACAATAGTATGAACTCATTATGGCCTCATTCCGAAATTCTTGATATTATACGTTTCAAAATTTCAAGTTTGAATTTAAATTGGGATTAATAAAAAAGTGATTATTTCTCAAACATTGTCCTTATAAAATCCTTTAACATACAAATAAATTACACTGCTCGAAAATGGGACTAATTTTTTTTACAATATGGGTTAAACTAAATCTACTACGCTGAATTTAATGGTGTTAACCATTTTTAAAAATTATCGCTCATTTTTGAGATATTTCAATTTGAATGGCTAAACGAGGGTTTAGTTTTTTTTTCATAAATTTTATAATAATTTAGTCGCTAAATTTAATCAAAATAAATAATTAAGAATCTATTGAAGTGTAGGGTCATGTATTTTATTAAAAAGTATATTTTAGAGTCGAACTAACAAAAAATATAACTACATTTTTATAAGTAAGCTAAGTAGTGTTACCACCAAGCGACTTTTTAAACAAAAAAAAATAAACACATTAAAAATCGGTCTGAAATTAATTTAACTTATTATTTAAGAAAATATTCGATCGACTTATTGTTTAATTTATATAAATATGTATGTCATTTTTTATTATTTTCCATTACTTGTGCTGCTTCCACCATGTAGTTTAAACGCGAATATCGCGAATTCGAGCGCTAACTTCGAAAAATGACTGCCACCATTAAATTCAGCGTACTCGAATTAGCTTTACCATTGGGGTACACAGCTTTTTAAATTTTGATATTAGTACAGTGTTATTAATAGAAAGAAAAAAATGATATTTTGTCAATTTGACATCAAATGCTATTTACAAATCGGGCTAAATTTAGAAATATAGTGAAGTCATTTGATTTGAAATAATTTTAACTTTGAAATACATAAGACAAAGAAATTAATTCTTGTTATCTAACTAACTACTTAACACTGATTGAAATAACACAGAGTTACAAAATGAAACAAAATTTCTGTGGCACGGAGTTTCTCAGTCAATTCGGATACACGGTATTCATAAGTACTAAGCCTCTAATCCACTTTTTATGAATTGACTCCAGTTTTAATGCGGTCAACCGTTATAAAAATATTAGGCCCATTTTCTTAAATAAAATTAAATTTTATACAAAATTTAAAAAAGAAAATTAAAAAAATCATATAAATTCGAAGATGTAAAAATTTCAATTTATTATTCCTTAACCATAAAGATAAATTTATTGCAAATAAAACAAGACTAATTTCAATAAAATCAATTGATTAATCTGAATTTTATTCACAAATTATCAAAAATACTCATTAACAAGTTACATAGAAAAAATAAAATAAAATCATAAACTATTTTTTTTTTTTTTTTTTTCATTTTTCTATGTAACTTGTTGATGAGTATTTTCAGAAATATGTGAGTAAAATCCAGATTTATATATTGATTTTATTGAAATATGTTTTATTTTATTTAAAACAAAATTTTCTTTATGATTAAATAATAAAAATTTCCAGTTTTGACATATAAAAATTTTTATGATTATTTGAAAATAATTTTTTTTTTTTTTTTACAATTTTGTATAAAATTTCAATTTTTTTCAGAAAATGATCTGTTGATAGTATTAAAAAGTAATGTAAGAAAGACTAAAAGATAATTTGAATTCTAATTTTTTGATATTTTTCGGAATAAAATATATGGTGCAACCACCGTAATTTTACAAGTCGCAATTTATCGCCAGAACTAGAGTCAATTTAAAAAAAGTGTATTAGAGACTTAGTACTAATTAATATCGTGTATCCGAATTGATTAAGAAACCCCATGCCGCAGAATCAGTGTTAAGTTAGTAGTTATATTTATTGATTACTGCTTTTTGATGAGCTGAATACGGAGAAAATGTATTTAAAACTCAACTCCAGTCCCTACCTCGTTATACAAAGAAATAAATATTTTTTCAAAGAAATTTTAAAAAATTAAAAAAAATAGAACTTTTTAGAAAATCATTGCAACAACATATCGGTATCTTTTTGCAAAAATCTAAAAAATCATACTTATTTATTATCTTTTTATTTGCTGTAACTTAAGACCATTTTAGCCAGTTTCACATACCAATTTTGGTCACATTTCATATGAAAAATAACCCAATTTGATTGAGTTTCTCGTCATTTTTAGGTTATAGTTCTTTTTTGATAACCCCCTTTTGATTGATTTTTCATATTTATTTTTATTTTATTTTTTTTTTTTTAATTTTTATAATTTGCATGATTAGCTAAAGTAAAAAGTCGTCCTAGCAAAGCCGTAATTCGAAATACATCTGCGTCCGGCCAAAGGCTGGATGTTTAGAAAACCGTCTTTATCTATACCAGAATTCTACCCAGGTCAAAGTTAAAATTATTTTCTTTCCTAATATGGCTGATTTTGTCCAGAAATTTGTATCATTCATACCAGAAAGTGTCATAATGGACATGAATGAGGGATATTTTTCGTTTTTTTTTTTCACTTTTTTTAGCAAAATGTCCATTTTAATTTTTGGACAATTTTTCATTTCATGGTTGGTCAATTTTGCTTTGGGTAATTTTTTCGACAGCCGGTGTATTCATCAAATCAAATAAATCGATGAATTCATCACTAAAGTTTCTTTCCCTTAAGAATTAAATTTGTCAAATATGACAGATATTGCATGTAAAAACTGGGTGTGGCATTCAAATTGTATTTTCGACCATAGTTTTCTTCAAAAAATACTTAATTCATTCCCTTTTTCCTTAAAAATAAATTTTAAAATTTTCTTTGTGCTAGTAACACTGGTCAACAAAAAAATCCTCCCCCATAGACGAATAGTTGGACTTGATGTATTTTGATGTGTTAAACACGAATCTGGTTTCAGTTCTTTTTCATCAGGTCTGGATTTTTTTTTTTTATTGGCATGTCTAATATTTCACCCATCAGTGATGTCAGATGGAGGGAATTTTCCCTTTTTGAGGGAATTTTTAAAGCAAATTTTAGCCGAAGGGAAAAAGGGAGGGAATTTTAGTTTTTGTCAAAATAAAGGGAATTTTTTAATATGTATAAATTTATCTTAAAAAGCGACAAACATTTAAAATAAATAAGCAAAAAATGCAATAACATCATACACACTCATTTAATAATAGAAATCTTAATTTGCCGGATGGATATTTTCAGTGTTCTTAATCTTTGTTTAAAATATTTGTGTATATTTTTATTGAATTACAAACAAAAATTACATTTATGTAAATTTCAATGCATTTTTTTACTAAAAATTTGTAGTTTTTGTTAAGAAATAGCGATTTTAAAGAGGAGGGAAAAATAGAGGGACAATTTTTTCTAAAAAAAAGGGAAAAAAGGGAATTTTTCAACTAAACAGAGGGATTTTTCTTAAATTTTATCTGGCATCACTGTCACCCATAGTATATTTCCTCATAACTCAAGAACGGTATGTACGATTGATCAAAGTGATACACCAAAAGATGCGGACTAAAAATATCTTCAAATAAGTGTCCGAAAAAATCATTTTCATGCAAAATTTTAGATTTTTTTGTTACTAAAATTTCTTTTAATAAATGAAAACATCAAAAATGTTACAGTTTATTATCTTAAAGCTGGTAGTGCTGCGAATAAAATAAGGCATGTATCCTCAAAATTGATGCAGAAATCTAAATTTTATTCACAGTTAAGTAAAAATACCCATGTTACATACAATTGAGTAGAAATAAAGTGTTGGGCAAAAAAAAAAAAACTTTTTATTTTTTCTTGAAACAAAAATAGGTGGACTAGGTGGATTTTGTCGAGTTAAACAAGAATCTGTATTAAATTTTTTTTCTATCGGGTACTGATTTTTTTATGTACATGACTAATATCATCACCTTATTCAGCGGTCACACTATAAAATTCGAGAATGGTTTGTCAAACTTAGGCTATAACTCAAGAACCCTTTACACGATTTTGATAAGTGATACATCAAAAGATGCATACGAAATTTGTCTTCAAGGTACGTTCACAATATTTTTTATTCTCTAAAGAATTTCAGAGTTATGGATCAAAATTTTCACCACTTTTCAAAATAAAAAATAAATGTTCGGTACTAATTACCGAATAACTACGGAAATATTAACTGGACCAAAAATTATATAAATTCAGCTCAAAGACAATTTAGGTCGCTATATATTTAAGTTGAATTTATCTTAATTGGACAAACTGTTCTCGAGTTATACAAGTGTGACTGCCTAAAGGTGTTGTCATAGTAGTAATGCCCATAAAAAGAAATCAATGCGTGATAGAAAAAAAGTAAAAGCTGATTCTTATTTAGCACGTTGAATTCCACCTAATCCACCTATTTTTTTTTATTTAAGAAGAAAAAAAACATTTTTTTCTTTTTTTTTGCCCACTAGTGTATTTCCACTTAGCTATAGGTATGCATGGGTATCCAAACTTAACTGTGAATCCAATCAAGATTTGTGCATCAATTTTTATGATACGTAGCTTTATTACTCGTAGTTTTGCCAGCTTTGAGATAAAGATGATAAACTTAAATATTTTTGATGTTTTCACTTTAAAAAAAAAGTTTTAGTAAAAAAAAAAATAAATCTTGAATTTTGCATTAAAAAAAAATTTTCCGACACTTTTTTCGAAATATAGAGCGATTTAAAGCTAATTTTATTCCGCATATCGTGGTATATCATTTATATAAATCGTGCATACCTTTCTAAAGTAATAGTGAAATATACTCGACTAATCGGTATATTTAGGGCACAATATTAGACCTGATGGAAAAAAAACGGAAAGCAGATTTGACTTTAGCACGCGGAAATCCATCTAATCCACATATTTTTATTTATTTTTTTTTTTTTTTTGAAGGAGCATGAAAAAAATTTTTGTCGACCAGTGTAACACAATTCACATAAAATTTGACATTCCCAAGGATTAAAAAATATCGTATATTTACAATTTAATCTGTATAGTATATTTTAGCCCACTTTTATTTTATTGTAATAATTGTTTACTACTGTCACCATAACACCGAAATCCGAACTAACTTTGAAAAACCGACTGGAGGTTTTTTTGATATCAAATGTTAAATAATCCTTGTTCAACATAAAGACAAATAATATATTTTCTATATTTATGAATTGCAATAAAATTTTAAATTATGTTCTAAAATTAACCGGAGTTACAAGACCATACAATATCCGTTACATTGAAAACAAAGGAGAGTATCCAGTGGGAATCGAACCCGCCAACCCCATATTGAAAGATTAATGCACTTAGGAAGATAGAAAATTCAGAATTTATTCGGTCTTAAAATTTATTGGTGCCTTGTTAAGAAAGAATTTGAAAGATTCGTTGCAATTCAAAAAAATTAACAATTTGTTAAAAATTACACTACTTCAAAAATATAAACTTAAAAAAAGTAAAAAATATTAATTATTATGTTTAGTGTCAAATGTAGTTTACAGCCATATTTACGATACTTATGATTATCAAATTTGATTCTATGTTGGCAACTGTGCACAAACTGTTGTTAAAGCTCATCTTATTATATCTTTATAATTTTGTATGTCTCGACTCAATTAATTCCAAAATAATTTTAATTTAGTTTTCTTTCGACCTTTTAATTCCTTTAAATGTGTACTAAGTTGTAAGTCATTTTTATAAGAACATTAAATTTATATTATTAGTCTTTAAACAAAAAATGCTTTAAGTTTTATGTTAAATTAAGTAAAAGGTTTTCGCAACCCTCCTAATATTTGTACGAACCGCTTATGCGCCGCGGACGTTCATTTGAGAATCTATGATCTAATTTGTTCGCATATAACTTTCTAATCATTTAAATAAGTAGTTTTATTAAATTACTTATCCATCAATAAGCGAATACCCTTACTAAACTATTGACTCACCAAAACATAAAAAGGTGTAAACTAGAAGAGATAACAATATAAATCCCACCAAAATACATTCATTTTTGGGGGATAATGTTTTGAAATTCAATAAAGATGATTTAATGTTATCGAAGTCGTAATTAATAAAAAATTAAGGAAAAAATTCCTAAGAAGACATAGTGGAACTAATCCAGGTGTGTAGAAACTCATTTAGTTAAATACCTTAAAGACACCTTCCTTATATCTTCATACTCAGCCACTTTATACAGATGAGAAACTTTACAATGCGGGTGACTTAATTTATTTTTCTAAATCAACAATAACATCTCAACTAATTATGGAAAATAGAAACTAAGCACAATTTTATTCCTGAATTAATGAGTTTCGTTTAGAGGATAACAACCTTTTTTTTCCTTTTTATAATCTTAAAAAAAAAACGCACAGGAACAGAAAAAAAGGGTCAACAACTACAGAGAATAGAATAAAAAAAAGGTAACATACAAGAACTGGAAAACCAGGCTAATTAAGTCATTAAGGTGGTAGAGCGATTAATCATGCATACATTAAACAAAGAGGAATAATAAAAAAAAAGAACAGAACAGAAAAAAACTTCATTCTGCCTGTTTGTAAAACTATGAACAAATCCATTGTCCTTCAAGTGTCCCAATGATAAATATGTATAAAGAATGAGAAGTAAAAATGACCACAAGAGCCTCAACATCAACCTGCTTGCTGCGTATTTTTAGACAGTAGAATTTTTTGTGTATTAAAAACAAAAGGCCCAGTAGTCAAGTCAGTTGTCTATAAAAGAAGTTTTTGTTACGTTCAATGTTCGGTCGGCAAAATGTTAAAGGTCACTTTAACTAAATAACAACAGCAGTTTTTTTTTTTTTTTTTTTTTTTTGTACTTGTTATTCTCGTTCCATTCTTAGAATCTTTTGTTATACAAAACAATAACATAAAAAGACACATTTAAAACTTAAAGGCATCCTTGATACTATAGCAGCTCTTTGTAAATCATGGCTTGTGTGCCCACTTTAAATTTAGCAGGTGCCTTAACGTGCAGGCCTGCTCAATTAAAACTACACAAAATTAAAGGAATTTCTATTTAATTCAATTCTAAAATCCAATTGTCACCGGTTCAAATGAAACTAATTTCAAACAACTGAATTATGTTACATTTTTTATTTTAAATTTAGTTGTTTTTATGATTTTTCTTTCCTTTTAAACTAAAAATATTAGTTCAAACCAGCTTTCAATTGTACATCTTATGTTTACCGTTTATTCTTTAACTGGTTGTCATAGAGCATCTTTAAATTTACAATATATTTTTATAGTATTTAAGGTTACTCCCCATTAAACCATTTGGCAAAAGACATAAAAATATTACACATTGTGGTGCGTATCGTCAAAAAATAGTAGCTTAGAAATAATTTGTATATATTATAAAATGATGTGGTCGAATTAGATTATGTTAATAATTTTGTGCATTTCAATTATTATTAACTGAAAATAATTATTATAGTCATTAAACTTACTCCTATTTCTTTTTCTCTATATTAATTTGGATAATCGGTTGTTGTAAACCCATAACTCATTGAATCTTAAGTTTCCGTTTGCTAACTTTTTAGTCAATTTAATTATATTAGGTTTTAAAGGATTTCACGACCCATTGTAATATCAAATAGATACATATATTCTTTACCTGACACCTTCGTATTTAGGGTTTAATTTATGCGCAACCACATCAAAAAAACAATCTGCAAAGTAGAAAAACATAGGAATAAAAAAATGGTTTATTTAAATGCAGTTTTGTTTTCACACCCTACTACTTACTAGTAAAAAATACTCTCTATAAAAAAAAGCATGTTTCCTCGCATTCAAAATCATGCTTCATGTCTGCTGCTGCAAATAGTTAAACACACTCTCCACAAATATTTAATGACTTGCGGCAATACATGTACCAAAACATTTCACAGTTAAGGTGCAAACCAATATTCATTCCATTTCAAGCTGACTGCTTGTTGTTTTTTATTTTATTTTTCTTCTCTAGCCAACATAACAATCCGCAATTCAACTAGGTATCTAGCTCATCTCACAACAACATTAATCAGGCAATTTAGCCATGCTTACTTAGGAATACGAGTAATATTGTAACAACAATTTGAAGCCACTACGAAATGAGCAGAACTTTAAATTGAGATTTTCTATGATTTGTAGATTCTATAATTCTTTCCTTCTTTCTCAACATCATTATCATCATCATGAACATTGGAACTTTCAAAATTGTTGTCTGCTTAGTTTGTTGTAGTTTTGTGCTTAATTTTAGAACACCTACAATGAAAGCGATAATAAGTCAAATCTACTTATTTTTTAATCTTGTATCAAATTGACCCACAGGTGCTAGAAATAGAAATAGAAAAATAAAAAACAGCAAATATAATTTTTTTTCAATAGAATTTGAAAAACAATTTTTAATGCAACAATAATGTATTTATTTGAGAAAGATTAAGCCCAAAAACTGCAAGAATATGCAGTAAAAAATGAAAGATATGAAATGAAAGAAATGTAATTTTAAAGCAAAAATAAATTTGTTCAAACAAAGTATTTTATTAATTAATGACATAAAATAAGACAAGACTAAAATGTATCTGTCAACTATGCCTTATTTTAAATTCTAATTTATAATGAAAAAACTACACGTGTTCTTACTATAAATGAAGTTGCTTATAGATTTTGTAACGAACTTTAGCAGTATTCATTGAAATTTTAAATATTTTTGGATTTCTTATTTTTTTACAGTTCCGGACAAAAAAATAGGGTCAAGCATATTTATTTGTTTTAAGTTTTCGACAAAATTTTATACAAAACAATAAAATTTTTAATGCCAAATCATTGCAAATATATTGGGTTATAAACACATAAAAAAATAATATCCGTAAACATTATTCCGAAAACGGTACATCGCCTCAAGCACAAGTATTCCTTTTTCAATGTGGACAAAAAATAGGGTCAGCAGTAATTTTTTTTTAAATTTTGAAGATTTGTTTACACTTTTTAAATCTCGATAATGATATTTAAAACAAAAAACTGAAAAAAGATAAAAATTATCGATGATCTTCAATTCCGAGAACTATTCGTATCGGAAAGGATCTACAGATTTGGCACTTTCAAAGGTTCAAGGGTTCAAAAAAACAAAAGATTAGTACCGAAATCAATCATTATAGTTCAATAATTTTATTTTCAATTAAATGGCAGAACTTTAGATCAATTAAAAAAGATTAAGTGCAAAAAAAGTTCTTCGGAAACTGAAAATCATCCAAAAATTTTACCAAGTCTGAAAGTTTTATTTCTATTAATTCGGTTCAAAATCTACTTGGAACATAAATGTTCTGGAAACATAAGAAAACAATTGGAGGAAACATTATTTCTTTGGAAGACCATTCTAGAGTTCCCTGATGCTGAGATATCGACCTGACAATTTCAAATGGTAGTAACACCCTCCGATATATTACAAACACCATTATGCTTAACTGTACAGGAGGTATTAAATGTTTTCCAATCTGTATTTTTTGGGCCCATGCGAAAGTTTTACTACCAAATTTAACATTTATATTCTTCTGTAAAATAAATCGTCACCTAAAATGCAAAACAACGTAACATCACTTTTCATAACTTTACAGGAGGCACAAAAAACTTTCTAAAATCTAAACAAATTGTCCTACATACAAGGTTTTTGGGATATTACATCTTTAAATATTGCCTAATATTTTAATAAAGAATATTTTTATTTTTATTAAATATTTTTTAAGTTATGTGATTGACGTTTTTCAAGATTTCAATTTTCTGAAGCCAAAAAAACAACATCAATAGAAATTTTAGAAAAATTGTAATTAAAAAGATTTTTAACCTAAAATATTAATAGCTATTATATTTTTAACAATTTGCAATCTGAATTCGTAAAAAAATTATTTCATTTTTTTAACAAATGTGATGTTACGTTATTTTGACTTAAGAAAATCATTGCCTTCGTTAATATACTCCTTATTTTTTGAGCTACAAGTCTGAAAATTTGTGATCACACGTATTTTGGAGTAATAAACTATATTTCATCAAAAACACAAATTTGAAAATTTTTATGTTACGTTATTTTGCATTTTCGGTGACGAAATACTCCTTTTTTTTAGAGGATAATACGCAATTTTTATACTTTTGGGTACATGAGGATACTATTTGAGGCCTTTCCTGGTCTGTATTATAATACTGGGGCTTTCCAGAGTGGTATTTGGAATAAATTGTGTTTTCGCCAATTGTCCTCTCATGTTCTTAAAAGAAATTTAAATTCCTACCGAATTTTGAAACGACTTATTGACATTAAAAGTCCAAGACTTGATAAAAAATATTAGTGATTTTCTGTTCCTAAAAAACTTTTTTAACATTAAATCATTTTTTATTGTCTATAACTGCAGCCTTTTAATTGAAAATATAATTATTTAACTATAATGATGGATTCCGGTACTTATCTTTTGTTGGGACCTTTGATTTCACCCATATTTTTAAAGTTCCAAATCTATGGATCCTTTCTAAAACGAATATTTCTCGGAATTGGAAATAATTGATAATTCTCATATTTTTTATTTTTTTTTTTTTTTATTTTTAATATCATTTTGAGATTTAAAAAAAGTAAAGTTTCATAAAAATTTTACAAAAAAATTAATAAATTTTAACAAAATTACTGCTGACCATATTTTTTTTTTTTTTTTGTCCACAAAATCCATACAAAAATAAATTATTTTTCGTTATGTTTTCCTTACAAATTTAATTATTTTCTAATTTGACCTTTGACCTCCGTATTTTAAAAGTTATCCTTGTGCAATTTTTTAGAAACTTTAGAATGAATTTCTTGACGTATGTATGTTTTACCTTATTACATAATAGTTTTTTTAGTTTGAACATCAGTTAAAAAAAAGTTGATTTTATATCTTAAAAACTGAAAAAAATGGCTTTTTGTCGAAATCAAATCGCAGGTACGGCTTAGTCATACTAGGTATTGACCTAATTTTTTTTTAATTTTATTGTCTATAGTGTTGTTTATAAATCTGCAAAGTTGTTTTCGAACTTTTTGAAATTTGTTTAACAAACCTTTTAAAAGTTTGAAGATGGAGTTTTGAAACGTTCTTAAGAAATGTAAACAATTTTTAACTGAGCATAAAAAGGTGTTTGGTTATTCTTGTGGAAATAAAAATGTATTTTTCAATAATTATGGTTCAAACTAAATGGAAAATAGCCTTTTATTTAAACATTTATCAAAATATTAAAAATTTCGTTATATAATCCTTACACAAGTGTTCTAAAACACATTAAAGGTCAGTGGAATTTGTAATAAAAATTTTTTAATAAATTTTCTCCTTTTATATATTATTTGATATATAATTATATGTAGATTACAATTTTTTAACATTTTGGTGCAAAATAAAGTATTTAATAGCAACATTTTTCAAAAAACGACAAAAAAGACATTTGTTTCCATACAAACGCACCCTACAATATTTTTGTCCGATTTTGGATTTTTTTCAATTCATTAAAGAACAAAATTAAAAATTCGCGATTAGGGGATTTGTTGGGAATATATTTAAAGGCTTAGGGATTTTTTAAAGATTTTTGGGGATTTTTATTTTATTTTAAGAAATTTTCCTTTTTAACTTAAAAACAATAAAACAAACATAATTTTTCCCTGGATATGAAGTTTTTGGTAATATAAAACTATATTTATTTCAACAAAAGTGCACTAAAGACAATTAAACGTAACTGTAATTTGTACTATAAAGTCCAAAAAATGATTTAAATCTCCGAAACAAAATGATTATTGTACGGATTGGTTATGAAGGTAATTTCTGAGTAATTGATGTTCCATTATTGTTATTGTAGAAGAGTTTAAATAATTTGATCTTCAGTCTTCAACAAGTAATTGCTTAAAAATTAAATAAAGTGTATCAAAAATAATTGAAGTAATAGAATATGACTAATTATATTTTCATACATTTGAAGAAGAAATAAAAACGTAATTTTCGGTCACAAAAAACTATGAAAATTTCCATAAAATCTTATTTTTTTAATCTCTATGAATTTTTTTTTAATACTTATTTAACTTCTAATAACTTCTTAAATATACATGATAGATCTCTAGTTGTTGCTGCATATTAAAGACAAAGATATTACGTTCATAATGATATATGCAAAGTTTTTTACATCAAAAGTTCAAAGGTCAAAGATGGAGATAAAAAAGTTCAAACAATTATATCTCAAAAGCCGGTATTTTTTAAATTCTTAAAAAATTTCATATTGTTGACATAACTCTTCCCCATATGGATATAAAATTTCAAGTTGGAGCCTTACTTAGTTTAGGAGTTATTGACAAAAATAAAATCCAATTAATAATAACTCCTAAGCTATAGAAAATAAAAAGTTAGTTTTAGCATAATTTTAAAAACAAAGACATTACCTTCAAAATTATATATAGGTACTTACCTTGGATCAGAAGTTCAAAGGTCAAAATAAGACTTACAAAAAATAAACCATTATATCTTCGAAAACGATGTTTTTAAAATGCTAAAAAAAATTATATATTATTAATACAACTCTATTTCACGCTTGTGCAAAATTTCATATTGGACACTCATTTAATTCAGAAGTTATGTAACAAAATATAAACTGAAGTCAAATTTTGTATATAAAATTTTATTTTTTTAAATATGTGCTCATAAAAAAATAATTTTAAAATAATTTTTGTAAATATTTTAAATTTTACATACAAAAAATTAGCTTTTTTCTGTACTTAGCTTCATAACTCCTAATCCAATAGAGGCTCCAACTTGAAATTTGGCACACATATAGAGATGGGTTCCATTATCAATATATGTATTTTTTAAGAATTTTAAAATACCGTTTTTAATCTAATCTTTATATTATTGATTTTGACCTTTGAACTTTCGAAGTATATAAATGTTTTACTTGTCGTTTTAAAGTTATTTTTTTTTTCTATTACATGAAATAAAAATAAGAACTGTACAATGTATATTTTAGAAGTTATGAGCAATAAAGTGTGATTACTTTTGGAAAAAATTCAACACCTTTTTGATTTTTGAAACATAAATTTTTGGACCGGGAGGATTCTTTACTCAGAAAAATTTTGATTTGAGCATCATTTGCAATACTTAATATCTGTAGCGAATTTCATTGAAATCGGAGATACCAAATCCGAAAATGTCTGTTTTTTGTCCGTTTTGATATGGAATCACTCTATTGACTATTTGTAAAAAATTTATTTCGTATTTTCAATTACAACTTTTCACTATCACTTACTACGTTTATACGCTAGATTTTTGCAAATAATCAACATAATTAATTCATATTGTTGCAAAAAGTAAAGAAATGTAAACAATGAAAGGAAAATGTTTGAAAAAATAAAAAATATTATTTTCACAATTAAAGTGCATTAAAAAATAATACATATGTTTATAACAAAAGATAAAATGTAGTTATTTATATATATATATATATATTTTTTTTTATTTTTCCAGATAGTTTCACTAATCAGTAATTGTTTTTGTGCGTATAAAAAATTTACCTTCCATAGGTTAGGTTAGGTTATAAGGGTCGCCCGCCATAGCGAGTGCACTCGGAGGCCATTAGGCCCATTGTGATGCCCTATTAGAGAAGAAAACTCCTCTCCCTTTCCATAAACAAAAAAAAAAACTAACTTTCCGTTGATCTATCCAGAAACCAACCCGTACTCCTAACAAATCCAATCAGGTTTGAAAGTGGCATGTCATTGAGACAATCCAGATCATGGAAGAGTTGTCTACCGAGGTGTCTCAGTCTACGCCCTTTCAGTGCTGGACATTCACATAACAAGTGCTGTACGGATTCCTCTTCTTCCTCATCTAAACAACTTCTACAAAAGCTATTCCCTGGGTAACCCATATGTTCCGACATGCGCCCGATCATACAGTGCCCCGTGATTATACCTACTAGAAGCCTTATCGATGATCTATCAAGAGAGAGTAATGCTCTAGTTCTACTCCGAGACCGGAGCGGCCAGAGAGTTCTTGATAGTCTACAAGTGGTGATTGAGGACCACCTGCTTTCCATCTCATTCACCGCCCATTCATCAAGAGCATTGGATACAGTAACGAAGGGAGTGAGAATGTCCTCGCAAGCGAGTGCCTCGTCCACAGACGATGCATTTACTGCGCATTCATCCGCCATTTCGTTACCTCGTATACCTGTATGGCCCGGAACCCATATCAGCTCCACCCGAAAGTGTCTTAGCTGAGTTAAGGAGCGTATACAGTCGTCAACACATCTTGATCTTACAATGGGGGAGTTCAGAGCCTTGATTGCTGCAAGGCTGTCCACATATATATCAATGTTCGAAGCGCAGAAATTAAATTCGCTTCGCTGCCACGTTAATGGCATATACTTCGGCTTGAAAGACTGTGCACGAATTGGGTAATCTGAGAGACATCGAAATGTCTAAGTCATCAGAGAATATACCGGAGCCAGTGCCAGTATCTGTCTTAGAACCATCAGTGAATACTGAGATTGCAAATTCCTTAAAGACGGAATTTGTTGCCCAATCTTCCCTAGATGGGATTCTGATATCGAATGTTCTATCAAAATTCATTCTCGGTATTAAATAGTCAGTCCCCTGTATACGAGCTGATCTGCCTATTACATTCAATATAGTGCCGTGACCAACGCGGCAATGCCTGAGTTCGCCCGACTCTTTGAGCCGTAGAGCGGACTTGGCGGAGATATTTCTAATAAAAATATCAAGGGGAGGGATGTCAAGCATAGTCTCCAGACTGGCTTGGGGAGTGGAACCCATTGAACCAGTAATTGAGAGACAAGCCAGTCTCTGCACCTTATTCAGAGTAGAGATATGTGTCTTCGTGCCTGCAGCCTTCCACCATACAAGAGCACCGTAGGTAAGAATGGGTCTAATAACCGCAGTATACATCCAATGGACGATATACGGTTTTAGACCCCATCTTTTCCCGAATGTCTTCTTGCATGTGTAGAAAGCACACAGTGCCTTCTGCATGCGACTCTCAGCATTACGTTTCCACGAGAGCGCCAAGGTATTTGGCTTCCTTCGAAAGTTCCAGAGTGATACCATCAAGACGTGGTTTCCTGAAAGCCGGAACCTTATATTTCCTAGTGAAAAGCACTAGTTCGGTCTTTGTGGGATTTACTCCCAGACCGTTGTCCCTAGCCCATGACAATAGAACATTTAGAGCTGATTCCATGAGTTCACTAATCGTGGAGAGAAATTTTCCCCTGATGAGGAGCACAACATCATCAGCGTATGCTACTGCCTTGGTGCCTCTATTTGTAAGCTCAAAAAGGACTTTATTCACAACAAGGTTCCACAAGAGTGGGGATAATACCCCTCCCTGTGGAGTGCCTCTTGTCACGACCTTCCTTGAGGTGCTCAGACCTAAGCTGGAATTGATGGCCCTGCTTTTCAGCATGTTCCCAGTCCAGTTCCTTATTCGCCGATCGACTCCCAGGTCATCCAGTGCCATAAGAATCGACGATATGTTCACATTATTGAAGGCGCCCTCTATATCCAGAAAGGAAGCCATCACGTACTCTTTCCTGTCGAGCGTTTCCTCTATCGTGCCGACCACGTCATGCAGTGCCGTTTCGACTGACCTACCCTTTAGGTAGGCATGCTGTGCCCTGCAAAAATTTGCCGGCGAGAGAATGCCCCTGACATGGACGTCAACTAGTCTTTCCAGAGTTTTCAACAAAAACGATGACAGACTAATCGGCCTATAATCCTTCGCGGTACTATGGTTTATTTTTCCCGCTTTGGGGATAAATACCACTGTAACCTCTCTCCATTCCCTAGGAATATATTCTAATTCAAGACTACCCCTAAATATTCGGATCAGCCATGGCATAATGACTGATATAGACTTCTGCAGTAGCGCTGGGAAGATCCCATCTGGGCCCGGTGATTTATAGGGTTCAAAAGACGATATCGCCCACGCTACCTTTCTGTCATCAACAATAGAAGCTACTAATTCACTAAAGTGGGTTGGTGACGCCGGGAGGTTTCCAGTTACAGATTCCTCGTTCGTATCGTCTCTGCAGCCCGGAAAGTGAGTGCTCATCAGTAGTTCCAGAGTCTCCTTACTGCTCTCGGTAAAGGTACCGTCAGGGTTCATGAGGAAACCGGGCGTGCCAGGATCCTTGGATAGTACCTTACGTAGCCTAGATGCATCCGTAGTGCTCTCCAAGTCTCCACAGAATTTTTCCCAAGATTCCCTCTTAGCCCTTCTGGTCTCTCTCTTGAAAGTGTTGAAACTGTGACGATAATTGTCCCAGTCTACTGCAACTTTCGACCTTTTCGCCCTATTAAAAAGTTTCCTGCATTCATTCCTTAACTGCCTAAGTCTTGGACACCACCATGATTGTTGAGGTTTCCCAAGACCATGCCGAGCCCTACATGAAGAATAGTAAGCGGCCCTTAGTGTGCTAGTCAAAAGACTTACGGAGTCGTCCAGGTCCTGTGTGCCGGCCAACCTTTCCGTTTGAGGCGGTTGAATGGTCCCCACAAGTTCGCTGAATTTATCCCAGTCAGTTTTCCTAGGATTCCTAAAAGGTTTTGCCCTATCCAATGTAAGTTCTATCGTGAAGAGAATCCGCATATGATCGGAGAATGAACATTCCGAAGATACTTTCCAATCGAAAATCCTAACCGAATCTGTGTTACCTGCCAAGGTTATATCAATGACCTGTTCCCTGATTCTATTGAAAAACGTTGGTCTAGTACCCTTATTACAAATACTAAGATTAGTACATAAAAGATACTGAAGTAAACACTCACCTCGGTTGTTTATGTCTGTACTCCCCCACAGAGTATGATGGGCATTGGCATCGCATCCCATGACGAGATCGTGGCCCCTTGTACTACACCAATTTACTAATGTACGTACGGCACGTGGGGGTGGGTTTTCCTCATCGTACGGTAGGTAGGCCGATGAAATTATCAGGGTTGGTAACCCTTGTCGCTCTAGCGCCGCCACCGTTAAATCACTCGTGCTGTAATTGGATATGAGAAAAAGCTTTATATCTTTTCTGACCATAATACAACTTCTAATTTTACCTTCTGTGTTGGGAGATAGGAGCATATAGTTCCGTGACCGGACGCCTCGAACTTTACCGGCTACAAGCCAGGGTTCTTGGATTAAGGCCACGTGGATAACCTCCTTCTCCATGAAACGCAGCAAATCACCCGTCGCTGCTTCGGAGTGATGCAGATTAATCTGCACCACTTTCAGGCCGCTTGGGGTCATTGCTGGTTCCTCCTGGAAGAATCAGCCGAAGCTGATTCAATCCGTATTTTACGACGCCGTTTGAGAGACGTAGAAGCCGGAGGGATTCTGAACCGATTTTGATCCAGAGATCCTTTCCTTCCCCTTTATCTCTCGCGCGTCCTCTTTCGATCGTCCAATCCTCCGTTCCAAGCCCCTTGTTCTGTCGCTTGATGAGAGTAAGTATGGCTTCATCCTCCAAGATTGGAGGAGGAACCCATACTCTCACCGTCGTTCGAAAAGGGACTTGATCCAGGGGGACGATCTCGATCTTGGCATTGGGCCAGAGTTCGCCAAGTCCTCGGATGCAGTTTTTGAGGAAGTCGAGTGCTTTCTCGTTACCACATCCGATGATCTTGACACCCTTTAACCATTTGGCGCCATCGAACGCAGTGAAGGAATCATCCTCACTGCGTCCGAGTTCGTCAACTAGTGCCCGCAAGATCTTCTCCTCCAGTAGTAGCCATCTGTCCGTAGTCATTTTGCCCTCGGGCTGGCTACGGTCTATGATGGCCACTTCTAGCTCAGGAGCTGATGACAAGCTGGTTGAGGGTTTCAACCGCTTGCCCTCAGGTACCTGCGTCTTGATCTTGCCGCTTTGAACAGTGTTTGCCAACACTACCTTTGGTAGCGGCTGCTGGGCCTCTGGTGGAGGTTTGTGCAGACCGTACTTTGGGCATAGTGTTGACAGACCCTGTCGTGCCACATCGATCATCACCTCTCTTTGAACCTGCTGCGGCTTCCTTGGAAGTGGAAGGTCGAGCAACAGATTTTTCAGAGCCGGTGATCGTGTTCGGTCCAGAGTTAGCGTGGGGCACAGGTTTGGCTGTGATCACCTTCTTACTCTGGTGTTTCTTATCGGTCATCGTCTGGGATGGCCTGACCTCCACAACAGTAGTATTAAGCATAGCTTCATACTTCTGTATGTGGTAGGTATGCTTCCGCCTCAAACGCTTTTCCCGGGTTGTCAAAGTCGAGGGATCACGAGCGTCCAGCGACCTGACGTACCGGAGAGAGCGTTTGTAGCCCGCCAACCTCTTCCGTTCGTCCTGTTCTTTGTCCTTTTGTCCATTGTCTCCCCTTGCGGGATCATGAGCCTCCTGTTGTTGTCCGTCTGCGTGGAGCCTTTCGGAGGACACCATACGAATGTCTTCCTCGTCGGTCTCATAAAGGTTCAAACTTTTGAGGCCTTCGAGGTGGTCAGAGTCTTTGTCACTGTTTGTACTGTCCAAACTGTCCTGTCTCGTCAGAAAACGTTTATTTTTGTCTACCCCAGTAGCAGAATGATCTGAAGGACCCGGGGTAATCGTCCGTTCAGTCATGGTCACAGTAGCTCCAGTGGCACTCAGACCTGTGGCCTCCACCTGAGTACTCACGTTTCCCCTGGAGATTTTAGAACCCTCGACCAGGGACATAGGGCCGTTCTCTGAAGTCATGTTCATAGATTTGGGGGGGGGGGGGGGGGTTGGCAGTTTATACCTATGCCAGAGGTGAAAGAAAGATATACTGCCGCTCCTCTGGAGACAGACGCAGACCAGGATGCCGCCCAATATGGGAAGCAGACGCGTCCTGGATTTGAAAGACCTTTCCTTACAGACGGACCTGGACCAGAGCTGGAAAAAACCAATGCCACAATCCCGGACAGACATTTAGTGCGGACAGGAACCTAGTAGCCGACCTTAGCATAGGTAACAGACGCTACTAGGTGGGGTCGTGACCACACAGAATGGTCTAGAAGGGGGTCGGTTACTCCACAGACCGCTCCTGACATGGAGGACAGACGTCGTGGAGTATGGGATGGGTGATTCTTGGTTCGCATCCTGTGGATGCTTAAGCCCCTGCACCGTGTCTGAAGACTCAAGGTGATCACCCCTCGCAGGGGTACCTTCCATAAGACCAAGCAAATAAGACCTACGTATAAACGTAGTAACTGAAAGTACAGGACATGTTTCAATTGAATCCTAACTAAGGCTTTAGTCCATATTAGTTTTTCTTCTTTATAACACATTATTATTATAGTTTACGTACATTAACGAATAAATTTTAAATTTAATTTTAACAAAGCTTTCCAAAAGTTCTTAAAATTCAATCAACAGGAAATAAAATCCGTTACTTAACAACAGACACAGTTGGATTGTAATTTGTTTTTTCAGTGGGAAATACTCTGTTGAAACCCAAACAAAATAAGGAAATACAAATTTTAATCAAAATTATTTTGTTTCATATAAATTGATATTGATAAATGATTTTTAAACAATAATTTGAGTTTTATTTGAGTAAACATTATCGGTGAATGTTATCAAAGATGGTAACTTAATGCTAACAAAATGTTTACATTTAACAATAACAACAACAAGAACAACAAAAACGACACAACATCAAAAATTAAAATTTTTCTTACTATAAAACGAAGACCTCCATAAGAAAAAATAAAGACAGACGGACAAACATTTACATAAGTTACAGAAATTTTAAACACGAGAAAAAATTCAATGTCAAAGTCATAAAAGACAATAATATTACTCCACAATCGTATCAGACGAGTACAATATGTAAAATGTACTCGTACGCCGAAGCATGTAAATGGATGGCTAAATGGTTGACTGGATCAATGTTTCGTAATATTTATCTTTAACTGCGGGAAAAATTCAAAAATTTAACAAAACAAAAGGTAAAATTTTATATTATGTCAAGTGCATCAAAGTGAAAGACTATTTTCTCTGTGAGATGAATAAATCTATAGATTGATGGCAGAGTGTATAAAGAAATGGTTGATCACTTACTTGTTTGACATATTTACATTTTTTTTTTTTAAAGGGTCTTAAAATTCTTTCACGTAAAAATTTCATAAAATCATGTAAAATAACATTTTTAATATTGATTCTTTGGATATTCTTTTGATTTTGGAAGACCACCTGTAGGTTATTTGGTTGGTGGTATTTAACATACAATATACAAAAATACTCTCATAATTATCATTAAAAAGGAGTGGTGGTGTGCCATCAATAAGATCTTTTTTAATGTTTTCTTTAAAAAAGATGCGTTACATGCATTATTATCTCAAAAGTAAACAGAAATATGTAACAATTTTAATCATTTCATCATTTATGAAAAAAAGAAAAACTTAATAAATAATTGAAAATAATAACCGTTATGTACTTGACATTAAATGTATGTATGTATGTTTGATTTGTTGTAACAATTGTTAACGGGTTTTGATTAATATCTTGACCCCACACACATGTTCCAATACACTTCAGTTTGTTTTAATTGAAATGTAATATGTTGATTTGAATTGAATGATGAAACAAAATTTACATATTTCGATTTGTTTTTAGTAATTGAGTATTACACTAAGAAAAAAAATACATACACTGAGGGTAAAAATTCGATTCAAAACCCACTACGGTTGTGGTCACATAGGTAATTTACGATTTCGGCTTTTTTATACCGTTCGATAACAAATTTAATGGAAAACATAATGCAATTTAATAATTTGATATCGAAATAGACTAAACTTGATGCTAATTAGTCATTGATTTTTGTTAGGATTTGAACATTCAGTATTAAATTTGAACACATCGTTTTCAGCAGGTATGTGGTCTTTTTTCTCTTAGTGTCTATTAATTTTCTAAAAGTTTGTGTAGAGATAGTCTGTTAATTCTAATAGAGATAGTCTGTTAATTCTAATATTGAATTTGACTAATGCCATAGTTTTTATTAAGTAATACTACTTCTTTCTAACACACCGATCTTGTCGAAAAAAAATTATATGTTTGAAATTCACATTTTGCGTTAAATCTCCAATATCACTAGAAATAAAAACTAAACGTTTTATCCAAATGTGTACCCAAAAATCTTTACAAATGCAGTATTATTATTCCATTTAGATCTTTTCTAAAAATTGTTTTACACACAAAAAAATTCATAGGTTATATTTCCTTAAAACTTGGTATAAAATTAACTGAGCAAAAGGGTAGAATGGCAGTTACAAAGTTTCTTTTGGTAATATGACAATCATTTTAGGTGATTTCTATGTTCGAAACATTACCTAAAATTTTTGGTAAAATATCTTCAATATTTTGAAAAAATATCTTTCCCCAATAAACCATAGAACGATTTGATAGCGGAAACGATATCATATTAGGTGCCGATTATAAAACATTTGGAAAAAACTTCAAATAAAAATACAAAAATTAAAAATTTTTCAACAAACAAAAACAATACAAAAACATCAATAGTTTACAGATTTTTAGTAGTAAAACCATGTTATTTAGGTATGTAATTGCAGAAATATGTATGTCCCTAAGGAATAATCATTATTGATAATATTTGCATAAAATATGTCATGTATGATTAACGTGACCAGACATCCCGCTTTTAGCGGAATTATCCCGCTTTTTAAACTTCGATCCCGCCTAAAATATTTTTCCTGCTTTTTATTAAGAAATCCGGCTTTTCTAACTCTAACAATTACTTATTAGATTTCCTTATTTACATTTTCTGTAACATTCTTACCAACATTTAAGTGTAACTAAAAATAATTTTTTTCACTGGAAAGTTGATAATTACAAATCGTTTTTGATAATTAAAAGTTTTAAATATTTTATTACACTGACCATCTTTACTGACTAATCTTAAATGTACTTTGTGTGTATTTTTTTATGACTTCGATGTAGGAAGACCTCCCAAGAGATACGCACTATCAAGCTTGTTAAAATATTTATACATTTTTTAACATATCTTCAGTTCTCTACCAGTGAATGCAAAATCTCAAGTCTGATATATTTTGACCAAAAAAGTTTATAATTTTTTTTTTTTTCAGAAATAGGTTTAAAACTTTAATTATTTTAAGAATGTTAGAATAATATATAAATACATTTTTGGAGGAAGAAATTTTGATCTTTCAGAGAGATTTTTAGATTTTAAAAACTCATTTCGTGGGAATATTTGTGTGAGGGCTATTTAAATATTTTTTTTAACCAATTTTATTTACAAAAATGTCCCATTTCAAAAAGATGTTTTGACATGAACTTTGATCTCAAGGTTACCATGGATATTGTACCTTTAATAACTATCTGGAACCATATAAACGATGTGCCTTTGTTTCGGATTGGATACTTTTTTTTAATTTTGTATAAACTAAAAGTTATAAAAATATAATATTGGCAGTCGATTCAAAAAGGTGAAAAGGTAACAGTATATCGGATTATTTTGATAACGGTTTTTATTTAGAGGTAACGGTATTTTTAGTTATTTCGGTAATGGTATTTAGCGTTATCGGTATTTTGAGCTATTTCGGTAACGGTTTTCTAGCAGTAATCGTATTTTAAATTATTTCGGTAGCTGTATTTTAGGGATAACGGTATTCAAGTTGAATGGTTTTTTTTTGCGGTAACGGCAACCAACTTCGGTTTTATTGTTAACGGGTCTAAGAATTATTTAAGAAAATCTATTGCTATCACATTTAAAAAGTACAAAGTTTTTTTGTTAATCCGAATTCAATCTTGAAATTAAACTAGGAATAAACATTTAGAGAAATACGTTAAAATTATATTTTTTAATGTTTCTGTTTGTAGGGATATATTTACTTATTTCGATGTTCCAAAATTTTTATGGGTCGTTCTCAATTTGTAACGTCTCAATTGGGTCGTGAAGAAGGTGCTTGCGAGAGAACGGCTGATCTAGATTTTTAATTGAGATATAAAAATAAAATCCCTCATTTTTTACAAAGCTTTTCAAAATCCCGCTTTTTCTATAAAATTTTGTTCAGAATCCCTCTTTTTAGTCGTTCGGGTCCCGCTTTTTGACAAAAACCCTCTGGTCACGTTATGTATGATGATTTTTATGTTTTATTTTTTTTTTTTTTTTTTTCTTTTAGGATTTTAAACTTATTTTTGCTGATTATTGTACTTCTTAATTATATTTAGAATATTTAAATGAAAATAAACATAATTTTTAGTATTAAAAGGGGTTCAGAAAAAAATTTGGCTCATGACGATTTTGCTATCGTTATTTTTGGAAATAACGATACCGAAAACGATATCATAATTTTATGGAAAAACTATATCAAAGGAAAGGTACACTTTAGTCCGTAAAAACTATCGTTTTAGATTCGAAAACGATTATCACTAGTGATATTTTTATCACCTATATAATATCGTTTCGATATTGCTATAATATCGTTTGGTTTATTGGGTAATAACAATGGATCTTAAATATACTAAAATCTATATTTCTTTGTATATAATTAAATTAAATAACAGCAAATTATTGCATTTTACATTTTTATTACAAAATACATAAAAGTATTTACATATGTATATAAATACAGGTATCAAATAGATTTAAATTAAAGTACTAAAATCTTTAGATGAAAAATTTCCGTTGTTTATTTTTAAATTTTCCAGTTTTATAAATTATCTCACATTCATCAAGACAATTATCTACATAATTACATATAATTATAAAAGAATGGCTTATTAACAATAATTAAAAAAAAAAAAATCTGTTAATATAAAACCTACCGCAAAATTTATTTAGACACCTTATTCATTCAGCAATTCATTCTGGTCCTTACAAAAAGACGATCTAAATTTTCCAAAGGAAAGATGTTCGTTATTCTTCCTTATTTTAGCAAAAAGAAAAATATGGTTTTATAAAGGTTTATTAAATTTAATTTCAGTATTTTCTGCTGACATTAAAATACGTAAACAAATCTATTCCCAAACGAGAAAAGTAAAGTCGGTCAAAACCTACCATATGATACCCTACACCATTTCGATCTACATAATTTTGTTTTTACTTATATAACCTATATACAGTGCTGTGCAAAATAATAGACTTATTTTTATTTGGTAAATATTTTCCATTATGAATGATATTTAAATTTATTTTTTATTTATTTAAGAACTGTACTAAAAGATACACCATCCACAAATGTTTTTATTTTTTTATGACTTTATTTAAATAAAAAATAAAAAAAAAATCATTTTCCTATGATTCAAAATAATAGACTTATTCAATATTTCTTAAACAAATATATCGTCAATTCCACGAAAGATTTATAAAAAATTTCAATTTTTTTACGGAGGGTCATCCGATTTTGTTTATATTTAGTACACATATAACCTATGGAGCCATTTAAATATCTCCGTTTTTATTTTTTTGAATTTTGAAAAATTCGCAAATTTATTCGCGATTTAATTTTTTCAAAAAGTGAAAAAAATGACAAAAGTGTTTTACTTTAAACATCAATATCTCAAAAAGTTGTTAACGGATTTTAATGATTTAAATTGCATATTTAAGAAGAATAAGTCCACTATAAATAGTAGTAATTTAAAAATAATATTATCGTTTAAAAATGCATTCATAATGCAAATGCAATTTTTGGATACATTTTTGAAAAATTTCTACCCTTTGGATTTTAATTTTCTTTTAATATGTTAAAAAGCAATATCTTTACTATAAAATACAAAAAGAACTGTTCTGGGACAATAAAGTCTACTATTTTAGATATTTTTTTCAAAAAATTTCCATAATTTTTTTCATACAAAAATTACAATTTTTTTATAAATTTTGATTTTTAACTTTTTTGGTTATACTTTTTTAGTAATATGTGACTTTAAATATTTATAACTCCTCAACTATACGTGGGATTTTATTGATTTAAAAACTAGTGTAAAACTTATTACAATAAATGTTGTAAATTATATTGTATAAATCAAAAATAATTTTTTTGCAAAAGATGTACTCACGAAAAGAATGCAATTTTCGGATGCATTTTTAAGAAATTTTTACCCTTTTGATTTTAAATATTTTTGCTTAATATTGAAGACAAATATGTTTATTATATAAAACATCAGCACTTAATCTGGGATAAATAGGTTTTCTACCGCAAATAACAAATTATGAATTATTGTGTTTAAAATTTATTTAAAAATATGCTCACGAAAATTAAAAAATACAAAAACTAAAAAAAAAAAATTTATGTAAAAATTTGAAGAAATATTTTGAAAATTTTTTTTAAAATAGTGAACCATTTTGTCCCAGAACGATTTATATTGCAATTTTTAGCAAACATAATAATGTTTTTTATATCGAAAGAAGAAAAAAATTGAAAAGGTAGAAATTTTCCAAAAATGCATTCAAAAATTGCATTTGCATTATGAATGCATTTTTAAACGATAATATTATTTTTAAATAACTATATTTATAGTGGACTTATTCTTCTTAAATATGCAATTTAAATCATTAAAATCCGTTAACAACTTTTTGAGATATTTATGTTTAAAGTTAGACACTTTTGTCATTTTTTTCACTTTTTGAAAAATTTAAATCGCGAATAAATTCGCAATTTTTCAAAATTCAAAAAAATAAAAACGGACATATTTAAACGGCTCCATAGCGTATGCGTATGCCAAATATTATTAAAATCGGAAGACGTGAAAAATATTTTTGGGCGTTCTTTCATGGAATGGACGATATATTTTTTTCATTAAAGACTAAAACAAATTAAATTTTCTACTAATATTGAATATTATAATAATATGCCAAGTTAATTCAATAACCTGAATGACCGCCATTATGGTTTAAAATGCACTGAACTCTTCTGGGCATTGATTCTATAAATTTTTGGCATTTTTCTATAGAAATTGCCTCCCATTTCTTTTTAACATCTTTCCAAAGTTGATTTTTATTCCGAAATGTCTTCCCATCTAGACCTCTCTTCAGTTCAACCCAAAGGTTCTCAATAGGATTTAGATCCGGTGACTGTGAAGGCCATTCTAAAACAGATACATTGTTAGCACTCAGCCAAGATTTAACAAATTTTGAGGAGTGCTTAGGATCATTGTCCTGTTGAAAAGTCCATTCTGGTGGCATATTGTTCTCCACATAGGGTAGCATAATATCCTTCAAAATATCACGGTACATTTCTTGGTTCATTATTTTTGTGATCTAATAAAGAGGGCCAACACCATGCCAACAAAATTCACCCCACGCCATTATACTTCCTCCGCCGTGTTTTACAATCTTTTTTGTATAACGATCATCTAGTTCCTTTCCATTTGGTCATCTAACATTTCTGCGACTATCTGACCCGAACAAGTTAATTTTTGTCTCGTCGTTCCATAAAATGTTCTTAAAATTATCAACTTCACTATTTTTGATTTTTGTAACAAATTTTTTTCGAGCTGCTTAGTTTTTTGAGCTTAAAAATGGTAACTTCCTGGCGATTCTACTTGGCAATCCTTTCTCTAAAAGTTTTCGTCGGACTGTTGAAGCACTAATTATCCCAGCAAAAAAAGAACTGAAAAATTCATGATTTTAACATTGTGTTGTCATTGGAAGGAAGTACTTAGTGGTGAAAAAGAGCTGCAGAAGTTCTTTTTTTAACCCATGGTTGGCATTGGTAGGATGTTCTTCTTTTATACTTCTTGTTCATTGCTTTTGAAGCACTTCTCTTAAAACTATGTTTATAATATTTTTAAATAAAAATTCTGTTTTTTCCCTATTAAATAATAACAAAAATGCATTAAAATTTGTAAAATTGGAATTTTGTTAGAAGTTATTACCACTTTTTCCCGCAAAAAATTAATTTATTTTCACTTTTTTGGAAGTAATTATTAAGAACTTCCAAAAAAGTTTAAAATATGTGCATTGTTCCACTTTTGAAGTTGTGAAAATGTTCTTTTTTATGAAGAACTTCATCGTTTTTTGCTGGGTATGTTAACTATTTCTTCAGAAACGGCTTTTGAAGATAGAAATGGCTGCTTCTTCACTAGAAGAGCTATCTGTGAATCCGTGGTAGCGGTTATTTTGCAAGGTCTACCACGTGTTTCTTTTAATGGCTTCCACTTGATCGCGTTTCTTACGAAATGATGAGACCTTCCAAGCAATTCCGCAATAAAATCAAGTTTCACTATTCTTTTTTGTTAAGGAGTGCTATGTACATTACGATCCATCATTTCGTAAAAATAATATTGTTTTATAATATTTTTTCAACAATAATATTTCATTTACCTTACATTTAATTATTTTCAACATTTCTGTTGGATTATGCATGTTTAAGTGATTTTCGGGAGAGGGGTTTTTATGGGAGCTATGGTCAATTATGGACCGATCTTAATGAAATGTGGCAAATGGATTTGTGTTTATTCAAGACTTATTTGTGCAAAATTCAAATATTTCATTAAAATATTCATATTTTTAAGGCATCTATGAGTGTTAAGACACTATTCCGGGAGGACATTTGTATGGGGGGCCGATCATGACGAAAACAATATGTATCAAATTTCATCAAAATATCTTCAAAATTGCGACCTGTACTTTGCGCACAAGCTTTACATGGACAGCCAGCCGACCAGACGGACGAACAGACATCGTTAAATCGACTCAGAAAGTAATTATGAGTCGAACGGTATACTTTAAGATGGGTGCCCGAAAATTTTTTCTCTGCGTTACAATCTATGCATAAACACATAATACCCCAACCACCTATGGTGGTGTAGGGTATAATTATTTCGAACAAGATATCCAATTCTATAAGTATTATTCCAAAGCTTTTAGGTAAAATATTAATTATAAATCACTAATTAACTTAGGCAGCAAAACTTAGTAATTTATTTTCATACAAAAAGAATTTACCTAAGTCGACTTAGAAAATATTACATCAAAAAAATTTTTTTTTTATATATGTATATAACATTAATTTGTTTTGGAAGCGAGAAAAATATAGTATATAGTAGTACTCAACAGACAAAAGTTATCCTTTTATCTAACAACAGTAGACTCCACTATATCGTCTACTATATCGAAGAAAATAAACTTTACGACGAAAATCCATTATTGATCAAATCAAACACCAAAAAAAAATATTTTTATTATATATAATATTTACCACATCAGACGTATGCGTCTACTTTACTTTACTTCTCTTGTCTCTCATTCTCTCCTCTTTTATTTTTTACATATAATGAAATAAATTCATTACGACCTCATGTAGTGTAAAAATGTCACACGAACTCATAAATCTTTTTCCGCATTTTCTTCTTTTATTTTATTTATATATAATTCTAACTTAAAAGACAAATTCCAACCAAGTCAGAGTAACAGTCAATACCTGTTTAAATCGTATGTTCGACATTGCAGAAGACAATAGTATTATAGGCTTGCATGAGTACTCATAGTTGACCACTAAATATTGGTAGAGATCAAATGCACTCTACAGCTGATCATTGTCATTAAACCAACAATGACTTTAAAAATATTGTTTCACATGTGCCGACGATTAGAAAATCAAAGAGTGGATTTAGAGTGGTAATTTGAATTTTGATTTATTTTTTATCAATTGAAAACAGATTATTTTAAAAATTTGCTTTTTTTTATGCAAAGTCAAAAATGTCTCGGTTTACAAGGCATAAGCAAATGGAATTTATTGTATATGTGTATTATCTGACTTAACTTTGTTCGATGCAGAATTAAAGACATTAATAATAATTTTTTTTTTACCTACACTAGTCACTGTAGAAGCGGTCTGTCCGAAATTATGGTGATAGAAAATTCCGCGAAACATGCATATTTAATATCTTAAGGTACGAAAGAAATATTCAATATTCAAACCTTTATTAGCTTCTAAAATTATTTGTGAAATCATACCGCAATAATCTCCTCATTACTATTTGGATGTGGTCTATTTGGTCGCACATCATTTTCCAATAACGTACACTAAGACTCAAATTTACGTATGATGTTGGCAATGAAGGATCTTTAGAATGGACCACCTACAGCGTTGTCACGGTCAACATTTTTTGGATCGTAATATAAATTCCGACATCCAATTATATTTTAAGTGTATTATTTAAGATTAGAAAAAACTCTAATTGGAACAATTGTGTACAATGCAGATCATTTTAATTTAACTTTGGCTCTAAAATTATTTCAGTAATAAGTTTGTATTCATTTAAGATAAATACAAATTTTCTAGAAACTGAAAATATGGAATATTATGTAGATCAAGGCGACTCACACCCTATGGAAAGAAAGAAAAGTGATTTTGTTATCCCCATCAAAATTAACCTTGATATGTTTTATGATGCTCCCCAAAATATTTCGGTTCTACTGCTGACCTCACGAACGGTAACAATAATCAAAAAAGTACAATAGAATTCGATTTAATATAAAAAAATTATAAATAAATTAACTGTATCTATTATTATGAGCAGCAATTTTTGGTATTTAAATCGAAAACGTATGTGAAAATTAATTTTTATACACATACTTGCCATATTTTTCATTAAAGTATCATTGCCAGATCAAATTGTTTACTAAAAGAAAAAAATTCGAAGTATTTCTGAAGAATTTTCCAAAGTTATTGTCACTTTAATATCATGCCACTAGGTGTATCTATTATTTTGAGCAGATGTGTATTAATGAATTCGCCTAATTGTTGTTATGCAACTGTTGCCACCTTCCCTAAATTCAAGTTAATACGTTACACAGCGTAACGTATTGTGACGATAATGTTCATTTTATTTAAGGAAATTTCATCCAATATCAGTGAATATTGATAGGTTGGATTTAAATATAAACATCGAGTAAATTAATTATGAAAATTTACTTCAGCAAAAAATCTGTACTTATATTTAAAAATTGCTCCAAGTTTATATGAAATACTGTATTAAATTCGCTGACTTGCTTTTTATAATAAAAAAAAATCGATTAATAAACGCAGAAGTTATATGCAAAATACTATAAAAAACTTGTGTTCGTCATAACTGAAGTTCATACTTTTCACAAAATTATAACTGTTGCGCAATCTGATTCCAATAAGAGTATATCGAAAGTAATGTCACACAGTGGCTCAAAAACGCTTTTTTTTGGAAATAATTCAGTAACTAAAGAACCGTAAGAGTTATCACAATAAAATTTCACATGGTCAGTCTGAGTACAGACCCCTAGCGGGTCAGGGGGGAAGTGGGTGGCCCTCCAAAGTTGCCCATTTCGGGTATGTATTTTTTTTTTTTTAAATCGCCAAAACTTCATTTATGATATGACAGAAAAGAAATTTTATATATAGATAGTCCTTGTAAATCTCTACAAAAAATTCGGGTCGAAATAAATTTTTACCTCATTTTTAGCCTCGCTTTTTTTTTAGTTTTTCACACTTGGCGGGCTTAATATTGCCCATAGAATTTTTTGTTCTAAGCTTTATCATTTTTTGAATGTTTTCAAGAAAAATCTTAATGTAAATGCGTGTAAAGTAAATTTGTAGGAGTTTGGGACAAAGGTCTGCCCACGAGCCCTATCCAAATTTAGTCAATTTTAAATAAAATCTACATTAATTAAGCTATCATTATAAAATTTTAGTATAATTTAAAAAAAATGTGTCCTTAAAATAAAAAAAAAATAAATAGATACCCATTTTCTTATTCCAAAATACCCAAAATTCCAGTTCGGAGAAAGCTTCCTTCAAAAATTTACTTTTTTCATTGAAATGGTCACCCTGTCGTTATAAGGGGCCTCCGTCAGAAAATACTTTTTGGGTGTATATCTTACATATAGAGCTAAAAAATTATAATAATTTTAAGTCGATCCCAGCTTTGCGATTTGAGAACATAACAAAAAAAGAAAAAGCTAAATACCAAAATTGACTAAATTTGGATAGGGCTCGTGGGCAGACCTTTGTCCCTAACTCCTCCGGATTTACTTTACTTAATGTAAATGTGTAATTTTTTTCTTGAAAACATTCAAAAAATTATAAAGCTCAGAACAAAAACTAATTTTTTCACTGAATAAATATTGCCTTTTTGGAAAAAAAAACCCAAAAAATGTAAAATTTTTTTAAAGTTCCAACTTTAGATTAATATAACTTTTTAACTGATTCATATAATTATATAATTCTTGCAGTAATATTATTTAGAATTTTGTAGGGAATCTGGCAAGTATTCTATAAAAATTCTAGGGGCAATATTAAGCCCGCCAAGTTTGAAAAACTAAAAAAAAGCGAAGCTAAAAATGAGATAAAAATTTATTTCGACCCGAATATCTCTTAAATTAAAAGAGATAATCTACATATGTAAGCGTATTTTTTGTAGAGATTTACAAGGACTATCTATAACATTTCTTTTCTATCATATCATAAATGAAGTTTTGGCGATTTAAAAAAAAAAAATGGGATACCCGAGATGGGCAACTTTGGAGGGCCACCCACTTCCCCCTGACCCGCTAGGGGTCTGTACTCCTCCAAATCTACTCGAAAACAGCTCTGACCATGTGAAATTTTATTGTGATACCTCTAACGGTTCTTTAGTTACTGAATTATTTAAAAAAAAAAACGTTTTGGAACCACTGTGTGTCACTAATAATTTTACTCGAACTGGTGAAGAATTTTATACATCAGAGTTTAAATACAGAAAAAATCATTCAAATTTATGTTGAAAATCTGATTGTTTTGGCCAAAATTTTTAAAAAAATGCTATTTTTGTTTTAAAAAAATGTACATATATTAAGCACAAAGGCGCAAAAAATCGAATAAGTAGCCGAAAAAAGTAAAAACGCAATAAAAAAAGCACAAAAAAACATTTATGCCTTCCCTGCTTATAAAACAAGATGGACTGTGGACATTTTTGTAAAACTGATTTTAAATTAAAATAGGATTTCATATTATTCGTTCTCCTACATTAATAGTATTAGAAAATTCCCTTTCCACACAAAAGATCTTATTGATAAATTAGTATGTGGATCAAATTCTCCTTACATTTAAATTAAACTCTAGAATGTATTATACAAATAGGACTGTAGCGCATGCCAGTATCTGATGTGGTTGATTTAAACGACCATAATTTCTTTGCTTGTTTTACAACATATATCTACTCTTGCCACAAGGTGTTACATAGAAATGTAAACATAAATGTCTATACTCGTACATTGTACTACATACGACATACAAACCTTGGCATCCAAGGGTTCTCCTTTAAGCAATGGTTTGTTTTTTTGTTTGTTCGTTGTTCGTTTGGTTCATTGCCGTTTTTGCCAGCCACAGCACCGCTATTAAGTTACATAATCCCATTTATGGCTAAGAATGTGTGCTTGTATCTGTTGATGTTGTAATAATTTGAAACTTTTTTTAAACAGATTTTCATATTGCGGTTTGACACTTTTGTTAAGTGTGTGTAAGTGGTATAAAATTGGTTTTTATCTTTTTGCCATAACAAAACTGTTCTATATTTAGATTAGCTAAAGGTAGGAGGAGTAAAAGGATTAAAAGGTCATTATGTTGGGGATAAAGTTTTGCGAATGGTTTGTCATAAAAGTTGACAATAAATGTTATAGAAGTTGTTAGGCACATTTTAATCAATATTTAAATATACGAAGGTAATGTTAAAAGTCCATTATGTTTGGAAAATACAATTTTTGTCTGCTAGAAATATCTACTACAAGATCAAACTAATCGCAGAAGTTATACAAATTCTATACTTTAAATGCTGTGCATTTAAAAATAAATATGGTTGATATCTTGACTCTATAATGTTTAAATGTCTTCTTTTCCAAATATTTAAATATTTAAACCACTCATAAGGATTTTTTTAAACAATTCAATACAATCTCTTGTTTTTTATTGACAAACAACATCAAACTAAAATTTGAATATCTTTAGCGGTTTCTTTTCAAAAACGACAATGACCCATTTATAACCCATGTATACATTTTAAACAGAATTAATAATCATTACAAATTTTACGAGCCATTATTCTATTTTACTCAGTCTTTAAAATTCCGTATCGTTAAGTTAAAATAAATATTATTTAAAATAAAAAAAAATAAAAGAAATTAAATAATCATGTTCTAAACTTACAACTTTATAAGTAAAACTATGAAATTAACTAAATAATGATCAGTTTTACGATCCTATTTACTCTCGATCGTAAAACAAAACATTTTTTCGTTGTTAAATATTCTCTCTTTATCGATCTAATCGCTTCATACTCATCGTAGAGCATTTCTGTTTCAAAGTTTATGGTTGCAACTTTATATGAAAACGAACAAGTACCAATCATGTCATGTCCGTGTCATTGCCAGTGACATTTACATACAAATGACTACAAACAACAAAAGGTTAAATTTGGGGTCAACTCAAATTACTTTCAACGTTTATACTTTTATTGCTCCTGCATGTTTTAAACATCATGTCAAATGAAATCATTACGGTCATTAAAAGTTTAACATTAACAAAACTTTGTTTTTTTTTTTGTTTTTTATTTTTTACTTAAAATATACATATTTTGATTTTTATTCTTGTTTGTATGTTTGTTTTTATTATTTTTTTAATTTCAAGATTCAATGAATCAATTTTAAACAAAGTGTATCAAAGTGTCAAATTACACAATGCATACACCAAATTCATTATTCTCAGAAATTGTAGGTATTCAAATAAATGACTTATTTCGAAAATATTATTATACGCGTATTACGTTGGTGTTTCACACCAACAATTTTATTATTGAGCCACATTTTTAGGACTGAGGACTGTTGCCACAAAAGGAGCACCAAACGAAAGATAAAAAAACAAAAGCGAACACCCAAAAATCTTTCATTGATACAATTTTAAGCTGAAAACAGACAATAAAATCAAAGAGTGAAACAATACGTTTGTTTTTATAACGTATTCTTAATAAAATTCTTTAAACCTTTTTCAAATGTGGGTACAGAAATTATAAAGATCACACACATACATACAGAATGCACTGGATTGAGTTTTGAGGATCCCATAGAGGAATCATATACTATAATCTCTTGTTTAGAATCTTAAATGGTTGAAACTAAATCGTCTTTGCTATGCGCCAGAATGCTATGAAACAAAAATCCAAAATAAAATAAATAAAATCAACTGGGAAAATGTTAGGAGACAAGCACAAATATTGTAATGATTTCTGTTATCAAAGTTATCAAATCTTCTATAATTCTCTGTTGTTCTCCTTGGAAAAGGATTAAGTTAAAAATATCACACCAACTGGACACAGAAGCAAAAAAAGAACTTTTGTTTTTAAAATAACGTTAGAAGTGTGAAAATACTAAAGTTTAACATATTGAAATTTTATAAGCTAAAAGTGCGTATTGATACAGTGGGCGAGAATTCTCTAAAACGTTTCACTAAATTCTTAGAAAACATACAATATGTTTTTCTATTTAACTAAAGTCTTTTGTAAATAAGGTGAAAGCGATTGGAATGTGAGATGCTAGGAAGCTAGATTTTCTACTGTAAGTATTTGATTACAATTAATGCTTTCAGAACTATACTATTTATAATTATACTTACTATACAATGTTTATTTTAATGTTTCAATAGTGTTTCTGTAAATGAATAAATTTGGTAGGTAGCTTCGTTGAATTAACAGTTCACATTCGTGGGCAACAAATGAAGTATTAGATTACTCACTTTTTGAAAAAAATTTCATACAAATATTTATATGGGTCTTGTATAGTACGTATAATAGTTTAGAAATCCTACACAGAGGCAAACAATAAAAATTTCGGTTTCCAGAATCACATTCTGCGACGATTTAAAGATGTCCGTCCGTCTGGTCGGCTGGCAGTACATGTACATAAACCTTGTAATCAAACTACAGGTCGTGATTTTGAAAATAAATTAATAAAATTTGATACACACATCCTATGGTCCAAGAACGAAACTTATTGAAATTGGTGATGATCGGTCCATTATTTCACTTAGTCACCATACAAATGTCATCTTGGAATGAATAAATCAATATTTTATTTAAGTATTATTTAAGTATAAATCTGTTTGCAAATTTTATGAAGATCGATCCATAATTTACCATAAATCCCATATAAACACAAATGTTGGTATTATGTTGATATTTTAAACAAATAAGTTTTATATACATAGGTAGAAACCACATGATCACGCAGTGGTCGAATTCACTGACCCAGCGGCATTTAACTCAAAATTTAAATGTTTTAAATAAATATTTTATGGTGTAAAGTAAATTACCCATGAAATGTAGGGTCTTTTAAGACCCTTTTCAGGACAAAGGTCAAAGTCGACTGGCCGGTTTACGACTGATGGACCTACATAATTTTTCACATTTATTAATTTTTTAGCCCCATCTACCAGAAACTGCCGGTGGAGAAAGCAATATCAAAAATTTTGTATTCATGGGTAGTCTACTGTACACTGTACAGCTTATCAATCAATACCTACTTCAAATAGTAAATTTTTAATTTTGTTTTATTTTCAATATTTGCACAACCAAAAATGGTAAAAAATATCATATGTTGGGTTTTTAGAATTTTTAACGAAAGTGATTATTATTTTTAAAAACTGAAGTTTTTTTTAGAAAAATGAATGTATCTGGCCTATGTTTATCTAGTTAAATAAAAATTTACGGCCTGTCCCACGATGTAGAACAAAAAATTCTTTCGACAAAATGTATGGAAAACAATAACAATATTTTGAATTAATATTTTTGCTTTCCATATACATAAATTGTCGAAACGAATTTTCCGTTCAACATCTTGGGACAGGCCGTTATTATAGGAAGTAACATTGATGATATCATATTTAAAATATTATAATGCATAGTTTCATGTACTGCACCTTTGGGGACTCGATCGGATTCCTTACAATTATTATTTCATTTATTAATTTGGTTTATTGCTGTTATGAAATGTCTAAAATGGCTTGCTAGTTCTTGCCCATTTATTTGTTAATGCACTTTTTATTATACACAATGATTTTTCCCAAACGTAAACATTGCGAATAAAGTACAGGTTGTTATTTTAGAGATACATATCTTGATGAAATTTGTCACCAATAATTATGTTGGTACAAGGAAAAAGCCTATTCTCATAGCCCTCATACAAATATCCTCCCGGAATAGGGGTTTACCGCTCATAAATGTCTATAATATAAAAATATTTTAATTCAATTTGGCAAAAAAAAGTTCTATATAATTTTGAATATGTGTGCCAGGCCTACATCCTGGAATCGCCCTAAAGAGCGTAATCCCACACAAATGTAGTATGAACATAAAATTGTATGAATACGTATGTTTTATAGAAATATACAATACATTACACTCAATACAAGTACCAATGTACAGTTGGCCACAGGTCCCATATAAATACCATAATGTATGATCGGATGGACCGACTGTATTTTCTTACTTGTTTTTTTTTTTAATTTTTAAAGAAAGTTTTGTTTTATTATATATTTATTAACCGAAATAAGTGTCCCTTAAAAAAAAATCCAATACGATTGGGAAATTGACAGCTATAATTGAAATTTACTTTAATATGATATATATTTTATGTTTTTTATACCCTACACCACCATAGGTGGTTGGGGTATTATGCGTTTGTGCTGATTTTTGTAACGCATAGAAAACTTTATCCAACACCCACCGACTCAGAATCACTTTTTAAATCGATCTAACGATGTCCGTCCGGCTGGCTGAACGGCTGACTGTCCATGTAAACTTTGTGCACAAAGTACAGGTTGCAATTTTGAAGATAATTCAATGAAATTTGGCACGTGGGACTTTTATAATACACGGATGAAGCCTATTGAAATTGGCCATTATTTCACCTAGCCCCCATACAAATGTCCCCCCGGAATTGAAATTCAACACTCAGAAATGCCTTAAAACTAAGAATATTATAATGAAATTTGGTGCAAAGAAGTTTTATACAAGTATCAATCTTTATACCAAATTTTATGAAGATCGGTCTACGATTAACCATAGCTCCCATATAAACCCCTGTACCGAAAATCACTTTAACGTGCATAAATCCCATACTAATGTTAGTATAAAGTTAATATTCGACACAAATAAGTTTTATATAAGTAGAAACAATATTGCCAAATTTTATTGGAATCGGTCGATAATTTACCATAGCTCCCATATAAAATCACTTCCGAGAATCGGCTTAAAGTGCATAAAATCAAGTAGGTGTTAGTATCAACGCATTATTCTGTATTTGTATATTTTATTTTACATTTAATATAAGTCCCCTTCCCGAAATTTTAAGCTCATACATAATGGTGTAGGGTATCATTTGGTCGGTCTTGACCGCCTATACCTTTTTCTCTCGTTTTTTTTGTTTTTTTCAAACTGTCTAATATTGTTTAAAACTAACGGAAGAGAAGTCTGAATTAATTCTAGTCAGTTTTACTAAAAGCTATAAGTATATGAACTAATTTTCACTAATACTTTCGGAATTGGATACACAACTGATCACCTGACATAAAATTAAATTAAATCGTTCCTACATTTCATTTTAATACTACACAGAAAAAATTATTACCGTCTTTTTTTCAATTAACTCAGTTGTTTAATTTTGCATCAAAATTTAATAAATATGTTCAAGAAAAAATAAAATAAAAAATAAATTTTGGTATGATTTTTTTCCTATACACATTTTTAATTCATTCAATCATCTACTTGATTGATTTAATTAATTTATTAATTGGGAATTTTTTTCTGTTTTGTATTTTTTATAGTTTTTAGTAATTGATATAATCATTTTGGTGAGAGGTGCAAATTTAAACAAGTTTATAATTGAATGAATTATTTTCATATATATTTGTTAATTGGTGACTTTTTTCTGTGTATACAATTATGTGAACTTTTACTCATAATAGTGGAAGGCCAATGTACCAATTCTGTATTGGACCATCTGAATGCTTTGTTGATCGTATATTTTGAATTTTATCCATTTCTAAGTATCTAGACTAGTTTTTATGTTATTCCTCTTTAACATCAACTTTGGATTGATACTGTTCACCTAAATGATCAAATCAAATGCTTTACACCAACATTTTTAGGTTGAAAATATTTTTTATATTAATATTAATACTTACCTATTTAAATTTAGTTTTAATATTGACCGAAAATTAAAAAAAGCATTATTTTTGGAATTTTAAGATTTTTTTTCTGTCTGTCTTTCGTCCATCTCTTTGTTAATTTTTGCAAATTTTTCAATTCAAAATCGTTTATTTTTGGTACTAATAAAGATTAAGACTTCAAATTTTCTTTATTCGATATATAATTTTATTCTTTAAATTAAAATAATAAATAGTACATGCTGGCTTGTACTGTGTTCTTTTTTCAACAAAAAATGTTTTTCAATCCCTTAATTAGAAATATGCTTATTATTATAGTAATTAATGACATTGTCATTGGGGAGTTTAGATGTATCTCAAACTTAATATTTATTAACCCTGAGTATATAAAACTAATTTTTAATTAAATTCGTTTCCGGTACATAAGACTGTAAAATGTCCTTCGTTCGTTGACTAATCTAATTCCCATTAAAGAAAAATCCTAATACAAATAAATCTTAATGTTCTCCCTCCTGCCGAGAAAATTGAAGGTCGAATTTTCAAAATTAGCAAAACCAGATTTACCATAATAAATTCACTGTGGTCCAGACTGTCGGTGGCTGCTGCGCAAATAAATAAAGACAGTGTGTGGCACTTTAGCAAGAGATAGCCACTTATCTCTGTTGTTTTTTTTTTTTTTCTCAATTTAAGCCAAGTGTTTGAATACTTGTAACTCGTTATAACGAGTCTGTCTTTCATATCGGTAAATAAAACAAACAAAAATCAATAATAAGTTTAAATGTTAAACTCTTTAATCATGTGCTTAACATTAGATGTACATATATTGGAAGTATGAACTTGTATGAAAACAACGCATAACAATTTACAAAAATGCTTTAGGCATTTTAGTTTGTACTGTTTCTTACTGGTATCATTGACTAAAATTTAATATCTTAACGAACATTAACCACATCAAAAGATTTTTTTAAGAGTATTCAAATTTTCAACCCTTTTTTCCCAACTGGTTAGTGTTTTGAGGTTGTGGCGCTAAACATACTCAAATTTGAAACCTTTAAAAGAACGTGAACATGCAGCGGACAAAAGTTTGTGGTGCATACTGAAGATGCGTGTGTGCATGTGTAACAGAGATCCGACCAAAAAGATTATATTGAAGTTAATCATTTTGAAAATGTTTTGACTTTTATTGACTTTGACATTATTTTGAATAAGAAAACAAAAAAAAAATACCACACAACTTATCCAATCAACTGATCAAGCAAGTATGGGTCATGCGAGTAACTATGTAATATTAGTTGAGAGCGAAAGTTATTTCTGCATTCACAGTTAATACTAATGTTTTGTGGGGTTTGTTTATTCAAATTTATTATTTAATTAATTTTTGTTTTAATTACTTCATTGTCACAAAGTTCAGAGAGAGACTATATAGCACTACATCTAAAATTTTAACTATTTTATTTTTAATCAATGTAATAAGATACATATTTATTTCTAATTTGTAATTGCACTATATTAGCAGAATATTATAAACTAATTTTTTCAATGTAATAATGTATGTTAATACGTAAACCAGAAATGTCTCTTTCTCTCAACCCATATTAAAACCAAAAGCAAATTCACTAAACGTGCGTTGACTTTACACTTTGTATCATATTTTGTAATTTAAGTTAAATATTAGAATATTTTTCTAATCATTTTAACATTAATTGATTCTACAAAACATAAAAAAACATGATTTTCTTATTCAGATTCTTTTAAATTCTTTTATAATTTTTTATTAATTGTTATTGTCCACAATGATAACTTATCTTTTCCACGATATTACCTTAATTGTTATTTGATATTCTCTTTTTGTTCTTAAAGAAACCAAAACAAAAGAAAGAAAAAAACTCAATTTCTCCCATAAACTCACTCTACTTAAAAACTTTGTAATATGCTTCCATCTGGTATGGAAATGGATGGATGGATGGATGGATGGATGGATGGATACTTATATCATTATGATACTCGTATTCATATCAATGAAAATCTAAATATAGGTGCTGCATTTATATTTATGTCATTGGTAAAATTAATCATTGCTTTCCTCCTTTCTCTGCCTCTGGACTCTTTTGATATAAATATTTTGTATCTCTTTCCCATTACCATTCTCTATCGCGTGTTCATGTGACTATCATCGAGTTTTATTAATGTTTTAAAGATTTTTAGGGATTAAGAAGAAAAAGCTCATTAGAATCATTTAGATTAGTTGGTTGTTTGCTTCTGATACGAGAGCTGAGTATCAATAGACAAATTACAGTTGGGAAAATTATGAGAACTAAAAGTGACCTCATTGTGATTTATGTTTGTCACATTTACGATTTATTTGAAAAATATGCATGATGTGCACACGTATGTATGTGTGTACATGAAAAACATTTTAGATTTCGTTTTAGTTTTTCTAAAATTTTAATTAACCATAACCACATGATATGAAAGAATTTCGAAATTTTTCATACAAAATGCTCAAAGGTAATTTTTTAAATTGTGAAAATTTTAATAAATTTCTTTAAGTGGTTGCTTTCACTCCAGAAACTATAACACATATATTACGTAAATATTTGAATAATATAAAGTGTAACCGTAACAAGTATTTTTTATCGAGTGGATTAAGAATTTACATTTAGAACAAAAATTTTAAGTACATTAATATCATCAACATGATATCAGTGTTTTCTTATAAAGTATTGTACTACAATTAAAAATCACTCATTATACCGTATGAGCGGTTATGCCGTATGTTGTAGGGGTTATGTGTTTGTGCTGATATTTGTAACGTACAGAAAAAATTATCGGACTACCACCTTAAAATATACCGTTGGACCCAGAATCACTTTCTGAGTCGATTTAGCGATATCCGTCCGCCCGTCTGTAGGCTGTCTGGCTGTCAGTCTATGTAAACATTGTGAACAAAGTACAGGTCGCAGTTTTGAAGATATCTTGATGAAATTTGGCACGAATAGTTATTTTGGCACCAGGACGAAGCCTAGCTCCCATACAAATGTCGTCCTGGAATAGAGGTTTAGTGGTCATAAATGCCTTGTATATAGCAGAATTTTAATTAAATTCGATACAAAGAAATTTTGTATAAAGCCCTCGTTCGGAAATTACATTAACATTCATAAATCCCATACAAATGTTAGTATCAAGTTAGTATTCGACACAAATAAGTTTTATAACATATAAATCCACTTCCGGGAATCGTCCTAAAGTGCATAAAATCATATAAATGTTAGCATCAACGCATTATTCTGTATTTGGGTAATTCAAAAAAATTCGACCCAAAATTACAGCTTTAAAAATTATCTTCGATAAAATTTGGTATGTACATTAACTAGTCATCGTGCATTTTATGCCGTATAAATCAGTTCCATATCGCTTACGGTTCAAATTTTGTGGAACCCAAAATTGACAAAGTTCACTGTTTAAAAGTTCAATGTTTAATAACTTTTATGTGCTTCATCTGATTTAAACATAAATGGTGTCAATGGAAAATACTAATATTCCTCTTTATCATAGAGTCATACAAGTTACACATCTTTCTGGTGCAAGGACCTTCCCGAATTTTTATGCTCAAACACAATGGTGTAGGATATCATATGGAAGGTCTAGACCGAATATATTTTTCTTACTCGTTTTAAAAATGAAAACTTCCCATTTGTAATGAGCAGAGCAAGTTTTTAAAGCTTTTCGCTTGGAAAGTAAGCATTTGCATATTTCAAAAGAATTTCACAAAAATGCTTATTTTTTAAATCTTTGCATATAATGGATAGTTAGTTTTCTTAACAAAAAAAAAAAAATTTAGATTTTTTGGAGTTCAATCAATGATTTCTAAAAATTTTTTTGTGAGTACACGTCAAATATAAGGTTTATTCGTTTTAAATTCTAGCAAAACTAGTAAAAAAAATAAATTTAAAAATAATGCTCAAAAATAAACTTTTACTTGAAAAAGTAAGAAAACGGAAAATAGTAAAATAAATTTTAGTGTCAATAAAAAATATTTTTGTTAAATGGAAACTTGGAAACAACTCAAAAGTACTGGCATATGTTCCTTTGCAGATAATTTTTTTCACATATTTTCTTATAGAATTTCATCTATCTAATGACATGTATGATTTTTAGCCTTGTTGAATACATCAATAGTTCATGTTCGCCCATGTAAACTACAGGAAGATTTGGAAGATAACTTAATTTAATTTGGTACACAGAACTTATAAAATCCAAGGACGAAGCCTATTGTTCAAAAAGTGTCCATTATTTCACATAGCTTCCAAATGACAAACGTCTGCCTAGAATTGAGTTTGACCCCTATAAATCTCATAAATGTTGTAAAATATAACACAAATAAAATATTTTGTAACCTTAAACCACCACATAAAATTTTTTAACATTGGACTTTAATTGACCATAAGCTTCATTCATACCTTCCCTAAATTACTTAAACATGATAAATATGTCAAAAATGTCAATATGTACACGAATTCGCACATTTTATTTAAATACATGTCGATGTACCAAATTTTAAAAGGATCAGTCCATACTTGACCGCGGTCTTTTCGCAGACCCCTTAAATGTGCATAAATTAGTATCACAATACAATTTTGTTCACGTAAGCTTTATAAAATAATTAATCGTAAATCCAAAATTTGCAATACTTTATTCAAAATTGACCGCTGGTTTCAACAAAAAACGTTTAAAAAATAAAACATATTTTCCAATTGTTCTGTTTTAAAATAAAATTCAATAGAAATTTGAAAATAAAAATTTCTTACTACTTTTGCTCGTACAAAATATTCAAGTAAAATATAGCAAAAGAGAAAAATATTTTCTCTTGAAATATTTACTACTTTTACTATTTTTATGTGCACAGAAACGCTTTTCGAGTAAAATACTTGCAAAAATAGTAAAACTAGTAAAAATAGTATGCAAACGAACAGACCTATGATATTTAAAATTAAAATAGTTATATTTTTATAAAAATCGAAATTTATCAGAGATTGAAAGTTAAAAAATGCATATTTGTGCATATTTTTTATATATTAATATATAAGAATGCATAAATTCGTTGGCTTTTTAAATTTTTTCTTTTTTGTACATATTTAAACTTGCCCTGACAATGAGTATTTTAAGAAAACTCAAATGTCGGTTGGATGGATTTTATTAACTTTCCAAAATATAAGGAGTGCGATCGAAAAAATGCGATAGAGATTTGATAGTTGTTTTAGTCACTTTTTTAGAACAGTCTGCCTATCTGCTTTTAAAATTTTGGGACACCACTTTTGTTCTTTTCGATTTCCATTTCACAAAAGCTCAATATCTCTTCACTTTTCTTAACTCCGGACAATTTAGAGTATTAACCTCTCTTGGTACAAAAACTATGCTATTGTTTTGGTACCACTCCAGAGCTTTCTTATGTAGTGACATGATGCCAACTCGGGCCAAAAATTTGTGGACACATTGTGCTCTCTTATGAAAGGAAGAAGCATTTTTTGCAAATATTCTTTGATGTATATTTCGATATTTATATTGCCGATTGTAACAAATTACTTTCTTGTTTTGCTGCAACTGCATAAGGCTTGTCATACCTGAAATTTGGTCTGCTTTTGGGTGCTTAACTTATCTTTAACATTGCCTCGAGCATTAGCAACATAAAAATTTTGACACAGAAGCTGCGAAAATTCTGCCAGCACATACGTTTCGTCGTCCATTATACAACATGAGTATTTTTGTATGTAATTTATTTTAATTTCTGTGCCCTATTCTCGGCTTCTAACTTTTCTGCTTTTCTACCAGATGTGTTTGAAGATCTTTTCAATATGCTTTCAAATTGTTTGGCTTTCCCAATACCATGTGGACCTTTTTTCTTCCCGAACCATGTTTCCTTTTAATGGTCGAATTCTCCTGATACGGTTTAATCGTAACCTTGAAAACAGTTTGACAGCAGACCTTTAAATCTTTGGCCAATATTTGTAGGACCAATTTGGATTTTTTAAAAATTGTTTAATAATTTATAACAAGTATATCTCTTTCGTCACTCATTTTGATCAAACTAACGACAAATCAACATGTTTGTCATTAAAAATAATAACTGACATATATTTCAAAGATAACTAGATCAAAAAAAAATTTTTAATATTTCATTAGAAAAAAGTTATGAAAATCGCACTCCTTATTCGAATTAAGGAAGGTAGGTAATTAATTCAAATTATTGAAATTTAAATAAATAAATCCTTATATATAAGTGTAAATGTGTTTGTTTGTGTATCAATAACGTCTAAACCGATTAGCTTAAAATTTTAACAGCATCATTTTGCGTGTCTCTTAATTCAAATATCATATTTTATTTTTCGATCGGAGTATGTGGAGGTAACCCCGATACAAAACAAATACTCATTATGGTATATCTAAGAAACTACTATGGTGAGATCCCTCAAACTTCGTGTGAACATTTATCTTATCATATCATAAAAAATGTATGAGTAATTTTTTTTAGATATTAAATTTCGAATAGGGCGTATAGGTCCAGGGTTACTTAGTAGCCCACATATAAAAAACTATTAGTTATCGCATCAAATGGGAAAAGCTAGTAAGTAAATAAATAAATTTACCTTAGGGAAATTTTAAAAAACCAGTTCATGTGAATCATCACTGTGTAGAATAAATATTTGAGCAGATTGTAAATTCGCATAATTTACAATGTTTTTAGATTTTGTATTAATATCTTTTATATAAGAAACTATCTATGTACATCAAGCTTTATGCCCACTTTATATATACTTCCACATTTCGTATTAAACTAAACTTTATCGATTTGTTAACAATAAATTCTCATTGTTTAATTCCTAGAACTTCCTTATGGGCCAAATATTTGCATATTAAATGTATAAAATATTTAAATGTATAAATAAAAATGTGTATCACATTCCTTTCCAAATTCATTTAACAAATGGTTAGTTATTATATTTGTAGTACTTAGAAAAGAGTATTATATGGATTTGAACAGGCAGTTAACAACAACAAATTTGTTCTGATTTCATTAATACCTTTGTATATAAATATGGAAAGAACACAAACACTATTGTAGTGGTTGTCTGACTGTCTATCTATCTAAGTACACAAACTACGCATTTGTTAGTACGAATTGAATTCCAACTATATGTATTAGTAGTAAATAATAAAAGGGCATTAGGTTGGCAATTGAAGATTTTATTGTTAACCAATTTCCACAATGTAACTTTACCAATCAGTTAAATGAAAATTGGTTTAGAATGCTGGTCGTTAAACTAGTTAACTATTACACAAAGGTGTTTACGAGGAGTGTTAAAATGTGATAATCATAAAAATCTAAATAAATATTAGATTTACATATAATTACTTAAAAGCAAAGAAATTTATTTTCCATACAGTCTTAAAAATTTATTTGTTTCACAAAGTGAATTTTAAACGTTGAGATTAAATTAGTTTTATCAATTTTCATAAACAATATAATAAAAACTCCTAAAACACTAAATATAGGATACAAATATTAAATAAATTTAGTTAAACAAAACCTCGACCCTCGTATTTATAGTATTTTTAAAAAGTATGTCTATCCCAATTGCACTGCACATCTCCTTAGTTTTGTCTACATTTTAATATTCAGTTAGTACGACTATAAAAATGTTGTAAATTTAAATATAAACTGTGTAGTCATATGTATTTAGATTACAACTACTACTGTGTCTATTCGATCGATACACTTTTAGTTAACGAAGTGATTTCCATAATGTGTCTGTCCATCGTATATAAGCTGGAAACGTTTACTAAAGATGTCAAGTGCCACATTATTCATGGATTCTAATGATGATTTAGTCTGGCCAGATTACCCTTTAGCTAGGGATTTGTGTTTTGATTTCGAAATTCAAAATGTAAAATATAATTGCATTGATATTATAATTCTTTGCTTTTATTTCGATTATTTATAGTATATTTATAGTATATGTATGTAAATAAGTAAGTGTGTATATACGTATGTATATTATTTTCTTATTTAAAGATACATTTTATAGAATTTTTGTGCGATTTTCACTTTTATGAAAAGGTTGCACTTTATGTTTGATGAAGATTGTCAGCATTTAGACGGGCATCAATTAATGGCAAATTGCTTTGACACTTTACTAAATGAAGAGTATCATGCATATGTAGGTGATATGGTTGGTGATTTATGTAAATAGTAGACGACACAAACAAACGTATTGTTTTCTTAGCGCCAATTTAATTTAAATTTTATAAAATTTTTACTTTAAATGTCAGGGTTAGAAACTTTTAATGTCCCCTTTTCAATACCAGAAAAATATAAATAAATTTTTTCTTAAATAAATTTACATTTTGTTGTTAGATTGTAAATAATAATATTTAAAATTAATTTTGAAATAGAATTTGTTACCTCAACTAGAATATGTCTTCCTCACAATATTCTGACTTTATAACTTAAAATAAAAAGAATAATGCGAACACTTTAAATAGTTTTTCAAACTCTGCTTAAGAATATTTAATATAACTTAAAAAATATATATGTATGTATATCGAACAGGCGACAGCAAAAATTGGCAATATGACAATTTTATTTACTTTTTAATTGAAAAGTAAAATCAATTAGAATTGGCTAAGAAATATCATACTGAAATTCCTTATTTCGAAAAACAAATAAATAATTATAAAAACTCATAAAAAAGTTTTACTCAATAATAACAAACAAAACAACAAGAAAATATAAAACCAAAATGCAAACAAAAAAATCAATAAATGAACTTTTGACTTCCGTTTGTTAAAATATAAAAGCATGTTTGCGCAAAAATCTTTGGCAAACCCCTTTCCAATAAGAAACCAAACTACAAAAGACACGACTTCACTTAATTGAAACATCTTAATTATGCTGGTTTATACCATGGTTTACTTCTTCATTTTTTTTTTTCTTTTAAATCACTAATAATACCATGCCATCAGTACCACAACCACCATTGACCGGTATCACCTGGATAACGCAAAACAAATGAAATTAATTACCCCAAAAAAAAAATAAATAAGAGAAGTTGGGAAAAAAGAACCAGAGCACAGCAAAGAAAGAATTCATAAAAATAGCTTCAAGCTATTTGCAGAATTATGAAAACGAATATGTTTTAAACTTTTATTTTATGAAATTAAACAGCATTAAAAAGGCATGTGCCTGTGCAAAATCGAAAACGGAAAAAAATAAACGATCATAACATATCCAACTAAAAGTTCCATGATATTTAAGAAATGCTAAGGGGGGCGTAGGCAATATTGGTTTTATTACAAAGCCAAACAATAAATATTTTTCCTATAGTTTACAAAGAAATTATCATAACAGACTATACTCAAAAATTTCAGATAGTGAGTTTGTATTTAATATGGGATCCAACTAGGGTTTGGGGTTTCCCGTGATATTTTGTTTCCCGGGAAACGGGAATGAAAAATTCGATTTCCCGGGAAACTTAAAATATAAGACAAAAGCAATGATTTTTTTGTAAAGAATATTATTTTTCCTATTCAATACTATAACACAACATTACAAATCACATTTATGATTAATTAACAGAAAATAAAACAATATTGAAGTATGACTTCCAATTTAAAATTTAAAAAAAAAAGTTTAAATATTTCATTCAAATAAAATAAGTGTCTATTGTATCCAAAGATTTAATTCTTTAATTCACTTTTAAAAATCGAATTAAATTTATTATCCCAGTCATTTCTTTGAAGCATTCATAACAATTCAATTCATATACTTAAATTCTTTGATTTCGCAATAATTAATTCCTTAAAGAATTCACTACCAATTATACAATTCAAGCTAAAAAAATATTTTGAATCATTAAAATTTTCTTCTATTTAAATATTTTACGAATTAGCTTTAGAAAATATTTTTTAATTCATTTTGTAATATATTAGCTTTGTTCCCGTATTCTATATTAAGAGCACGCTGGATCCCTATTTTACCGAAAAGCGTTCCCGTACTCGAAAATTGGGAAATGAGAGAGATTTTGAGAGAATAATGTTCTTCTTCTTGTACAAAACAGCCCAGACTATTTCTTTGTATAGAATTAGTAAATTGTCAAATAAACAACAAATAAAAACTTTGTATGAAAATAAATAAATAATATTTTGTTTTTGTTACTAAGAAGAAAGTTTAAATTAAAAAAATTATGAACGTTGATAGGTATATGGTAAAAAATAACATTCATATATGAATTTTTAAATAATTTGATGTTTTCTTTCTGTCTAAACAAATTTTTTTGTGTTCCCGTACTTTTGTACATTTTTGAGAGAAACAACAGACTTTTCTCATTTTACCCAAAATGTACGGCAAAAACTAAATGATTGCATGAAAGAAAAAAGTATTTAAAAAATATAAATATTTCCATTCAATTTGCAGAAGATTTGATTTAACAAAAATGCCTTCAATGATTTCTTTATAAAATGATTCAGTAGAACTATGCTTTTTAGAATAGCGTTATGGAATAAAAAACTATTATTTCTAATATTAAATTAAAAACTGTATACTTCAGATTTTTTACTTAAATAGTTTTTCATGCTAAAAATTTAAAAAAAGATAAACCCTAATCTGTGGCATAAATTTCATTATAAATAGTTTTTCTTATCGTTTTAATTCGTTCTAAAACACAAATCTATAAACTTTTAAAGTGTTCGGAAATTTGATAAAAATTAGTTTTCATTTAACATTTGAAATATTTTGAAAAATAAAATATCTTCGTAGTTTAATATATTTACACGTTTCAAATTTTTTGAAAAGTAGAATTGTAATAAATTTTGGAAAAGTAGCGGTATTTATTTCTGATGTTAAAAAAAGTTCTTATCCATTTTTACATTTTTAATTCTTATACATATTTCAAAATTATTTACACAGTTCAAAAATTGATTATTTTTTATTTTTATTATTGCCAAATATAGTCCAAAATCGTCCCTTTAAGATTGTATAAAATCATGTGATACAAACTGGACTTTAATGTGTTGAAAAAATCTAAAGATATTGGCAAAAAATATGAAAAAACCTTTCAGAGCCAAGATTTAAATGAAGTGTTAAAATGGTACATCATCATTAAAATGTTTAAAAGATTATAGCAATATGTAGTTAAAAATTCTTGTAATTGAAATATGAATTGACAAAGTAAAACGTTTTTGTTTTTCCTAATGAAAAGTAGTCAAATAGGAATTTTCATTAGTGCACCGATGAAATGTTTTTGAATAACAAAAAATATCACTTGTATCGAATTTCATGTATGTATATTTTGTATTAACATCTAAAAATGCCTTTAGTAAGTAGTTTGTTTACATTAATGTAAAATTTTCACTGAGGCTATACTAACAGTAACACTTTTTGCTATAGGATTATAAAATTATGTGAATATTAAATTTCCCGTTTTCCCGGGAAATTTGGAATTCTCGATAAAAAATTTTCGGGAATTCCCGGACCCCAAACCCTAGACCCAACAGATTACAGTTAAAGTCCAAATAGACAACTTTCCGAAATCCTCACATAGTGAAGTTAATTTTTAGAAAGCTTCGACTTTGAACATTTGTAAAGACACGCAAAAATAAAAAAATAAATAAAAGTTTGTATAATTTTGAATACAAAGGAAACAGTTAATATACATACATACTTATCTGTATCCTGATTTGGAAATGGAAAATTAGATTTCTGATTTAATGTTGTTTACTGACAAAATTAATCAATTAATTTTGAATAAGAATGTAGATTTGAGTAGCTTCAAATTCTAATATATACACTGAAAAAGGTAATTTTAATGAATAACGTTCATTAAATGAAATTCATTAAATTTTTAAAAGAATTTATTAATTTAATGTACGAATTCATTGCTTCAATGAAAACATTCATTAAAATTCAATTAAAAAACTTACGCTATTAGGAACATTACATTGAAACCAGTCATTAAATTTATTTCTTTTGATTTGATTTAATGTATTAGTTCATTGATTTAAAAATATAGTATACATAAAAATATTAATTCAATGTATTAGTATATTGAATTCATTTATTCAATGTACTAACACATTGATTTAATTAAGAAGAATCATTACAGAATGAACAAAAACATTGAATCAATGAAATATTTCATTAAATTATGTTAAAATAAATTATTTCTAACGGGATATAAAGTAAAACGAAAACAAGAAAACAAAATCAACTATGTTTTTATCTCTTAACAAGAAATGATGCGTTTTAAACAAAATACAAAAATTCAGTGTGGTGTTAAAAACTAAAATAATTAAAAAGTAAATAAACTATAAAGCATGGACGAATTCGAATTATTAAAATGCATAAATATAAATTTATTCACTCAGAAGAAGTCAAGAAGCATAATTGAATTACTCAAAAGCAGGAATTTGGAGACTTGCCTTCTTAACATGTTTAATAATGTTAATGGTTTTAAACAGTTTTTAATTATTAAAATATTACATTTAACTTATATTTGTGCAGATAAAACAACTAAGACGCAGAGGAATATGTTATTAGCTTTAAATACCAGGGTTTCAAAAAGTGTCGTAAATTCAAAAACCAGGAGGATTCTATTCGTAAGTATTCATATATACTAATATAAAATATTTTAATTTAATTCTTAATAAAAATATATTACAGACTGATAAAGATTTGGACGCTACATCGTAATGGTATTCTTTGTAACAATATGGAACACTTTATGAAAATAAGGAATAACAATATTCTTTACTTACAAATTTCAGTTGTAAAGCATTATTTTCTTTGGCGGAAAACAAAATCAAAAAAGGATGTTTTTGTTTTTAATTTTAATAATTCCCAGTCTGATTTTTAAAATTTGAAATATTGTAAGAAACTTTTTAAAACTTTTATATGTATTTGTAAAATATTAACACGATACTAACATTTTTTTATAAACTGATCTTCGTAAAATTTATTTAAACTTATAAAAAACTTATTTCTGCCAAATTTCGTTAAAACATTCCAATTTTTAAGGAATTTTTGAATGTTAAAATTCTATTATGGAGGATTAAATTCAATAGGCTTTGTCTTTGTGTAAAAATAATGATATATAGCAAATTTTATCAAATTGTCTCCAAAATTGCGATCTGTATTTTGCGCACAAACTTTACATGGACAGCTGATCAGACGGACGATAAATCGACTCAGAAAATGATCCTGAGTCGATTGTTATTTCTTTTCTTATGCACAAACACATAATGTACCAATCACCTATGATGGTGTAATGTATACAAAATTTAAAAAACCCAATCCAAAACTCAAATTTTATAAATATATAAAGAAAACAAAAACACTATTAAAAGCAACACACAGTAGAAAAAAAAATCCTTTATATTATAAAGGAAATTTTACAAATTAAGTAATACACACACATTTTATAAAAATGATAACCTTGTAAAATCAAAACTCAAATAAAAGCTCATGAATTAAGTCTTATTACAAAAACAACGCATTGTGCACATTTATATTTTCTTGTTGTTCTTTGTTTATTGCTGCTACTTTTTCTGCTACCTATTGACTACTTTCTCTGGTAGTTTACTGCTACCTCTTCTTTAAGTATTAACTATACATTGAAGGCAGCAGTAAAAATAAAAAATATTGTAAGGGAAGTACATAGTTATAAAAATTAGACTACAATGGAGTGTTTTTAAAACTATTGCTTCATTTTAACTACGTGTTTTTAAAGCTTATTTTTTTTTTCTGCAAGTAGCAGTAGTTAAAGAAAGTGTTAGACTACAAAAAATTATAATTGCTTTGGCTACCCACTACTGACAATTTTCAGTAGCTGTAGTTTTAACCAATCAAAAAACTTGATAGCAGTTGGAGTTTTTCAAACGCTGGTCAGCAACAGCATCAGCTGAAATTGTTACTTAAATCCATAACAAACAGCAGTGCATTCTAAATAATCAGCTGATTGTGGCAGCACACACTGCTGCTGACTACGCGTTAATATAATTTGGGGTTAAAAGAGGAATGAGAATTTTTTTAAATCTTTTTAGTTCTCTTGTCTGATAGTTAACTTTGCACCAGTATTGATTTTATAATAAAATTTTTAAAATTCGTTCAGATGACTAGTAACCTTTAATTTTTTTTAATAAAAACATTCCAATTTATTTATAAACTATTTTTTCGTTCAGGATAATGCGTAAATAATGCCTAAATGGATATTCCATACCATCATTGAAATATATAGAGGACAACAGTAAGTATTTTATAAAATAAATGACAAAGCAAACAAGTTCACGTCACATCTGTAACATGTATTTTGTTTATTTTTATTTTTTTAGCGAAATGTAATATAAACACTGTATTATTTTTTGGCATCTATTTTTGCTTATAATTAACTCAATATAATACAATTTAATCATTTAATTTGAAATAAAATAAAAAACAAAAATACAGAACAAGCCTATAATTATAATACATTTCCAATGTATATTTTCATTGGGACAAAATATGAGTTCATTGAAATCAATGTACTGTTCAATGGAATTATTAATTTTATATAATGAACGTGTTCATTGATTCAAAATTTAATCAATGAACTTTTAAATTGAATTTTAATATTAATTTATACCAATACATTGTTTCAATGAACCTGTACATAGGGTCAAATTTAGTGCACAAATTCATTGAAACAATTAACTTTTTCATTGTATTTATGTACTTTTTTGGTTCAGTATAATACTTGAAAAAGTATGATCGCACATTTAGAGTTAATAGTAATACGGAAATGTATTATTTAGGTAATAGATCACGAGTCTACTTGACCACTTGGGTTTGAGAAACTTGTAAAATAATCTTAATGTTTTCAGTTAGAACATTTCCTTTTTGTCTGATTTCAATGTCTGCAACAAGGTACTACACATAATCAACATCTTACCAGTGTTACCAGGGCTACTTTCAAAAAAAAGTTACTTTGCTTTGTATCAGAAAAGTTACAATTTTGGATAAAAGTTACATTTTGTTTTTTTTTTTTTTAAATATATGGTAAATAAATGTTAACATTATCAATTCAATATTTTAGAGAAAAGAATGCAAAAATACGTACATATATATTAAATGTTTTTGAATGTTCTTTTAACGTTATTTTTCTTTTGAGTTCAACCAGTTACAAAAAGTGCAATTTCCTCACTACACGAATTTTAAAATGGAAGTACCTACATACTAAAATTCCTATATCAATGTACAATAGCATCAGATCGAAACACAAATACAATTTTAGGACTACTAATGTTTTGTTATCGAGGAGCAGTGCTGACGATATTTGTCGCAAATAAATTTTTTTTATTATAAAATACACTTTCTTTAATCTTTAAAATCGTTTTGGCTGAAACAAAGGATTTATGTAGTTATTTTTAATCTGAAAGGTTCCACCCATATATTGTTCCTGAACTGAAACCGTTCACTAACCCTGAGAACCTGTCTCGTAACTAGTTTTGAACCGGTTCTCTTTCCTCTAGGAATATTATAAAATCAATACTGGTGCAAAGTTAACTATCAGACAAGTGAACTAAAAAGATTTAAAAAAGTTCTCATTCTTCTTTTAACCCCAAATTATGTTAACGCGTAGTCAGCAGCAGTGTGTGCTGCCACAATCAGCTGATTATTTAGAATGCACTGCTGTTTGTTATGGATTTAAGTAACAATTTCAGCTGATGCTGTTGCTGACCAGCGTTTGAAAAACTCCAACTGCTATCAAGTTTTTTGGATTGGTTAAAACTACAGCTACTGAAAATTGTCAGTAGTGGGTAGCCAAAGCAATTATAATTTTTTGTAGTCTAACACTTTCTTTAACTACTGCTACTTGCAGAAAAAAAAAATAAGCTTTAAAAACACGTAGTTAAAATGAAGCAATAGTTTTAAAAACACTCCATTGTAGTCTAATTTTTATAACTATGTACTTCCCTTACAATATTTTTTATTTTTACTGCTGCCTTCAATGTATAGTTAATACTTAAAGAAGAGGTAGCAGTAAACTACCAGAGAAAGTAGTCAATAGGTAGCAGAAAAGTAGCAGCAATAAACAAAGAACAACAAGAAAATATAAATGTGCACAATGCGTTGTTTTTGTAATAAGACTTAATTCATGAGCTTTTATTTGAGTTTTGATTTTACAAGGTTATCATTTTTATAAAATGTGTGTGTATTACTTAATTTGTAAAATTTCCTTTATAATATAAAGGAATTTTTTTTCTACTGTGTGTTGCTTTTAATAGTGTTTTTGTTTTCTTTATATATTTATAAAATTTGAGTTTTGGATTGGGTTTTTTAAATTTTGTATACACTACACCATCATAGGTGATTGGAACATTATGTGTTTGTGCATAAGAAAAGTAATAACAATCGACTCAGGATCATTTTCTGAGTCGATTTATCGTCCGTCTGATCAGCTGTCCATGTAAAGTTTGTGCGCAAAATACAGATCGCAATTTTGGAGACAATTTGATAAAATTTGCTATATATCATTATTTTTACACAAAGACAAAGCCTATTGAATTTAATCCTCCATAATAGAATTTTAACATTCAAAAATTCCTTAAAAATTGGAATGTTTTAACGAAATTTGGCAGAAATAAGTTTTTTATAAGTTTAAATAAATTTTACGAAGATCAGTTTATAAAAAAATCTTAGTATCGTGTTAATATTTTACAAATACATATAAAAGTTATAAAAAGTTTCTTACAATATTTCAAATTTTAAAAATCAGACTGGGAATTATTAAAATTAAAAACAAAAACATCCTTTTTTGATTTTGTTTTCCGCCAAAGAAAATAATGCTTTACAACTGAAATTTGTAAGTAAAGAATATTGTTTATGATATACTTATTGGCAACCTATATGACAACTCTAAAATATTTGTAAAATGGGGGGCAATGTGCAAACGTTTATAAAAGTAGAGAAGAAATAAATAATATATTTTTTACATTACTTTTAATTTTGATATTTTAAGCTACTTAATTTTTTTATTAAACTACTTCAACTGCTACCTCTGCTGCTCCCTCTGTTTTCTATTTACTACTTTTAAAACTAAACAAAGAATGTAGCAGTTTTCTTTTATGAATATAGATAAAACTATAAATACTTATATGTGAAGGTAGCAGCAGTAATAAAATTGTGAAAACTTCAGTACTTTCAGAATTTAAGTTTTTGACTACAACTAAAAATACTGCTGCCAAAAAGTGAAGGTAGCTGTAGTTTAAGCAAATGAACGACTACAAGTTTTAAACATTTCTTAAACTCGAATTTTAGTTATATTTTGCTGCTACGACTACTTGGAGTCTAGTTTTTCAAACGCTGTTGCTGACTACGCGTTAATGTAATTTATGGATGGCATTTAACATACATAACAGGAATAAAGTTAGCACAATTGTACTTTTTGTTGTTACAATTCGAACCTGAAAAGTACAATGTTGCTCCAACGACAAATTTAGTGCAATTCAAATCCCTCGTTTTTAGTTTTTAATAGATTTGTTATGAACAATTTAAAACCAAATTTAAAGTTTAATAATGTCAAAAGGCAAAGCATTAGCACTATAATTATTTTTATTGATCATTTAGTCTCAGTTTTATATTTTTTTTTATACGCCATAAATTATAACATGGAGTTGTATGAAGTTTTACAAACTTCTTAATATTGAGCAAACACTTTAATAATAATTTCATAATAATAATAATAATAATAATAATAATAATAATAATAATAATAATAATTTCATTCGACAGTAAAAACATATTATTATGGGCAAGAAAAATGAAAATGTTATAGCTTTCTCCATCCGAACTGATGTGCTCTTGGAAAACATTTAGAAAGTTTGTAATTTTATATATGAAATACATGCATGTATAAAAATTTACGAAAAATATAACAAATGTAACCAAAATGCAACACTGCATCTTATCGAATACATGTAATTACTAGTAATCATTTTGGCGGAAATTACCGGAAAGAAAAACTACTAGTTTTATATTACTTTGACATAATTTCTCTGAATAAATTACCGGTTCCCAAATAACTTCCTAGAACTGTTTAGAACTGTTTATGTAGCTCTATGAACAGAAAAAATTATTGCCTTATATTTTTTAAATAACACAGTTGTTTCATTTTACATAAAAATTTAATTAATATATTCAGACAAAAAATAAAATAAAAGATATATTAAAAATATTAAAAAATTCAAGTAGGATTTTTATTTTATTTGAATTTTTAATTCATCCGAACAAGACATTCCATATCTCAAAAATTTAAGGCTACAAATAACTTTTTTACAAATATAAATAAATTAGTTTTACATATTTTGCTCTAAATGTAGTCCAAAATTACAAGGACAATAATAAACAACAATTTCCCCTAATTTTTTTGTTATTATACAAACAAAAAATAAAATAAATTGATTATATCGCAAAAATATATTTGTCCCACGGTACCAAAAATTGCCTTTGATGTAACTATGTTTAGCCTTTATTAATAATACGAACAAAGAATTTAAACATTTTAGACTTTTTAAATGCTTAAATTAGTATCCCATGTTTGGTCTTATAATTATTTCGTTCGAAGTCAAAGTCCCATTATTTTTACACAGGAGTAATTTTATTTTTACACAAGAGTATTTTTATGAGATTCTTTCAATTATTTCGGTAATTGCTTTGAATTAGAATTATAAAAATAAGTTACGGATATCGAATATTATTTACTCACGTGTTGTTCTCTTGTTTCAAAATTGTTTACATGCATTTAAAAGTGTTTGTAAGTTTCTCATAGAAATTCACCGGGATTTTTAAAATGTTACTGATGTGCTACTTTAAAACAATATTTTGTACGATGTTTGTACATTTCTAATATTTGAGGTGGTTTCATTAATTTTAATCTGCAGAAATAAAATGTTTTGCAAACAAGTAATATTTTCCAATTTTTTGAGATAATAGGTGTGTTTGCGTACTTTCCAGCAAGATTTATCCAGCAACTTTCTTTTGAGAGAGTAAAAATCAATTTATTCTCAAATTGAAAAATACGCGAACAACATTTTGCAAACATTTGCCGGTTTTTGTTTCTAAACAACGAAAAGTAATGTCCCCTCATTAAATTAAAAAAAAAAAAAAAAACTAATTAGTGTATAAAAATAAAAATATAGTAATTTTGTTATTTTTTGTTAACAAAATAAAAGTAAAATGTTATTAATAATAAATATTATTTGTTAATAGCATTACATTAAAAGTTGATTCATTAAAATATAATTTTTAACCAAAACAATAAAAAAAGCTGAAAATTCTTAACTGAAAACTAGGGTGATCGACGCGGTCTTCCATCCGGTTTTAAAACCGGTTTTTTCAGTCAATGTGCTGTCGGTTTTTTCAAAATGTTCATTTTTCGAATGTTGAATAGACCGGTTTTTTTAAATACAAAAAACCGGTTTTAAAAATAGCATTTTATTTCAGAAAACATGTACTAAATAGTGATATTTGAGTCGAAATTAGGAATAATTTTTTAAATATTCATAAAGACTGATTTCTTATGTTTTAAAAATATAGTTTAAGTCTAAATTGGAATTTATTCTGTAATATTAAACAAATAAATAAGTAACAATTATCTTGCATGAATTTTTTTAATCTATTGTAATATCTGTAATATTTTTACACCCAATTTAATATTTTATGATCCAATATTTCCTTTATTTTTTAAAGGTGTTGTGTTTAAAAAGTTTCACCTGCAGAATCGTTTCAATTGAGACAGGCTTCCATATTAAGCCATGGATTCTGTTTATGCTAACTAAAATTAAGATGATTTTTTTTTCAACAATTTTGAAACATAATTATCTTCTAGTCATCTAGATATATAATTTGCTTAGCATTTTTCAGAGCTTTCTGAAGCTCCCAACGACGTAGAAAATTAAAATTTGTCTTAATTATAAAACTTTTCGTCCAACAAATCCTAATGGAGCCATATTTTGAAATTTTTATCAGGGAGCAGATATAAGTGGATTTATGTGTCTTTTTCTACGAATTTTCTCTCTCTTCCCAGAGCTTTCTAAAGCTCCCAGAAGACATAAAAAATTAAAATTCGGCTTACTTATAACCCTATTCGTCCTACAAATCCTAACGGAGCCAGATTTTGGAATCTCTATCAGGGAGCGAAAATACGTGGATCTATATATATGGATTTATATATATATCTTTCCTAAGCATTGTTTCCTCTCCAGAGCTTTCTGAAGCTCCCAGACGTCGTAAGAAACTAAAAATCGACTTACTTATAAAACTATTTGTTCTACAAATTCTAACATAGCCAGATGTTTCTATCAGGGACCGAAAAGTCTGTTTTGGTATTAAGAACTTTTGAGTTGCTATACTTATTGTTTGCTCTCCAAATCATATCAAAAACTGATTCTGTATTTCGGCCAGGGAGCGCATTTACGACGACTTCTTTTATTTTGAAAGGTTTACGAATTTTAAACTTTAATCAATATTATCCCAATAAATTCTAACGGCTTCAAATAATTGAGAGGAAGGTGTCTAAATGTTGTTCATATTTTTTTATTTTAATTTTCGTATTTGTTTGCGCATATTTTCATTATTATATTATTTTTGCTGACATTGTCAGGCTTTTACGCTTGTATTTAATAAATTTTAACTTGATTATAAGAATTATTGATTTTTTTAAAGAAATGTAGTCTTTTGATATAAATATTAACTTCTGCAAAAAACCGGTTAACCGGTTTTTTCTGAATTTCAAAAAATGCAACCGGTTTTTTTAAAATACCAACTATTCGAACTATTCGAAAACCGGTTTCTCAAAAAAGTCGAATAATCGATCACCCTACTGAAAACACTAACATAGCATCTCTTAAAATTATTTTAAACAGAAAACAAAAACTTTTATAAATAAATTTTTATCTAAATTTTTAACGTAAATCTAAACAAATATGAATTGTAAGTATTTGTGTAATATTTTATTACATTTATTTTTTTTTACTTTTCGTAGAATTTGAGTTTTTATATTTTGATTTTCTTTGCTTACATTTGTAAACAAATGATCATATGTTTTTTTCAACATATGTTTTGCTGATGGAAGAAAAACAGCCAGCAGCTTTTATCAATTTCCCCTTAAATGAACTGTCAAATTTTGTCTCTCTCTTGTTCTCAATTGCAAGATTTTTAAAGTAAACGAACGCGATTTAGCAACTTCCAGCAACATTTTGTGACAATTATCACAAAATATCAGGTACGCGAACGCAGCAAATGTTGTATTCATTGACATTACATATCTTTAAAATGTAAACAAATCAATGACTATTTATTACAAAATATATTTAAAATCTTCAATCATATTAGAGTGTCCTATGAAAAACAGACTCCTGAAACGATGCGTTCTGATGAGACTTTAGTTTTATACCGTGATTGAAAATCGCGGTTCTAGCACATTTGGTATAAAAAATTTTTTTCGAGCTTTGAGCTCGTTATAAAAAATATTCATACAATACATACATCGTGTGTACAAATTTCAATACTTTTAACAAAAAGCATTCTGCTTTTTATATAAAAAATTAAATCTATAAAGACTTTTTGGAAGTAAAATTTGTGCAAAAAATATTGTATATATATTTTTTATTTCCATAACACATTTTATCTGTGTTCATTCTATATTAATAAAATAAATGATGTGTATCTTCTTTATATATAGTGTATTTTACCAAAATAATATACTGCAGTTCTCGTTGGATTTGAAAATTTTTAAATTTAACCTTCAAGGTATTTTTATGCCCTGTTCTATACAATCAAGAAGAGAATATCCGCTTATTTCTTCATTTTAAATGAAAAAGATGGCACAAATATTTGTCTTATATAAGGTTTATTTGGTATTGAAAATGGGCAAAATCGGTTAATAGACAAAAAAGTTATGGGCTAAAAACTAGAAACACAGGGTGTCCGCTTTATACTTTTCTGCTGATATTTCTTCAACAAAAGCATGTACGACAATGAAATTTTGTACATATAGTTCGAGGATCGATATAAACTCGGAAACTAAAAATGGGCGTGGTCCGCCCACTTTACCGCCCACCTCCCATATAAGGTGAAATTATGTTCAAATAGTGGTCCGCCCACTTTACCGCCCCCTCCCATATAACGTAAAATTTGAAAAAGTTGATGGTGGGTATATAGATTCGGCCGGGCCGAATATAATATTCGCGCTTGTTTAATACTTGTTTGTGTTTTAAACTTAAGTAGTCTGATTTAATATCTGAATTTTTGGCGGGTTGGTGTACTACAGCTTTTTTTTAATTCCAAATTACTAGCATAATTTTTCGAGTGTTTAAAAACAAGAAGTTACCAAAAATACAATTTGAATGAAACAATTGTTGTTAAGAAAAAGTGGTACAAAAAACACACACTTACAAATAAAATCACAAGCAAAAACCTACAAGTCCAAAACCAAAGATTGAAATCCAAAAACAACAAAAAAAACTTCAATGGAACTAAAATAATAATAAAACATGTATATTACATGATTCAACACAGCTGGACACTTCAAAAAAACAAACGAAATACCAGTCTTCAAAATAAAATAAAAAACAAATTATTCATAAGAATAATTCAATCATAATTATGAATATTATCTTTAGATTTTAATCTATTTTTATTAGTTGTACTCAATTGTATTGATTACAAATCAAAAACTATACAAAATTATTGAAAAGTTATAGCCACAAAATTACCAAGAAATATAACTACTTCTTTATTTTTTCTCTGGCTACAAACTATGTATTCACAAGTTTTTTTTTTTTTCATAGATGACGTTTTAAAACGTTGGAAGTTTTGGACCCCATGTTGTAGTTATTTGAAAATCTGTAGGTGCTCATATTCACACATACTCGCCGTACGAGTATTCGATATTTTTTCTATTATTCAAATATTTAATGACTGTTTGAAATAGTGCGGGTAAATCTCTCGAACTCGTACACAGCCAGTCTCCACCACCGCCATCACAGACTGCAACACTACCAACCTGTAAATATTTTGTAAAATTTATTTCAAGTACGTGACTATTCTGTCCGCCAAGCGGCTCTTCACTAATTCTTTTTCTATTGTCTTTTTTTTTTTATTTATTTTGGAGAATAAAGATGATGATGTTGGTTGGTTGTCCGGTCAGTTTGACTTAACAAGTGAAATTCCAATCAAAATCAATTCAATACGAATGTTGTTTGTTGCCACCAAAATCAGACAATTCTATTGATTTTTATAATATTTTGACATTTTTATTATGTTTCTTATTAATTATTGAAATGTGTTGGTGTTGGTGTTGGTGTCGTCTCTTGGTAATACGAGGAGGCCTTTATATTCCATTGTTTCATTTTTCGCCCGACTTCGTTGTCTAACATGTCGCTTTTATAACAATATGTGGTGATTAATGCTTTATAAATCAAATTTTGATTTAATAATTATTAGGAAATTAAAACAATTAAATTTATTTTATACAAAAATGTATTTCAGAGAATATTTATCTTAATACGAGTAATTTGAAAATTTTATAGGGATTTAAGTTCAAGAATAAATTAAAGATCTTATAAAACATATCATTAAGTAAACGTTTTACCTTTCCCGTAATCCTTACTGATGTCATATACATACAATATTTGGTACATTGGAGTAATTACTGGACTAATTTTTGTTCTGTACCACAAACAAAAGTTTATTATTATTATATTATTATTTTCCAATAATTCCCATAAACATTGTTATTCAACTAACATTCTTTCGACAATTAACTCCATAAATTTAATTTTTATTTTTAATTTTAAGTAATCTACGTAGCATATGGAATATCCGAAGAAAGTTTTTTAATCACTATAAAATTTAATCTTAAACCAGAAAAAAGTTTATTGCTTCTTCTCTAAATAGGTTTCAAAATTTTAAGCTAAAATTTCTGTAAAATATTCTACTTTTTTCAATATTTTACAGTATAAGGAGTGAGATCGAAAAATTCTTAACATACATAATATTCAATAACTTGGAAACGGTTGATCTTAGAGTTTTCATTATTTTTTTAATCATTTGATAATTTAGCACATATCACAGAAATATATAATCTTTATTGTTCTAATCACTAATTATAAAATTGTGGACCATTTTTGAAAACCCTTTCTTTGGAGATTTGATAGTTGCTTCAGTCACTTTTTTGGAACAGTGTGCTCATCTTCTGTTAAAATCTTCGGTATTTTGGGACACCTTTTTTGTGCTCTTGAATTCACTTTTCACAAGAGCTCAATATCTCTCCATTGGTCTAAGCTATGGACAGTTTTGAAAATTGACCTCTCTTGGTACTAAAACTATGTTATTGATTTGGTACCACTCCAGAGCTTTCTTACCGTAGTGACATGGTACCAAATGGGTCCAAAAATATGTGGACACGTTGTGCTTTCTTAAGAAAAGAAGAAGTCTTTTTTGCAAATATTCCTTTATGCATATTTCGGTATTTATAGATCCGAATGTATCAAATGACTTTCCTGTTTTGCCGCAACTGCAAAAAGCTTGTCATACCATGAATTTTGTAAGAAATTTTTGCTGCTTTTGGGTCTGAAACTTATCTCAAACATTGCTTCGAACATTAGCAATAAAAATGTTTGAGACACAAGCTGCGAAGATTCTGCCAGCACCTACGTTTCTTCGTCAATTATAAAGCTTGAGTAGTTTTGTATGAAATTTGGTTTTAAATTCCGAGTCCTATTTTTGGCTTGTAATTTTTTTTGCAGAATTCCAGTTTGGAATTTTTTGAACTTTATATGTTATCAATTTCCATTAGCTTTACATTTTCGCGCCAAATAGTCAAAGCACTGAGAAAACTGAGCTGATTTTCTACCAGATGTGTTTGAAGTTCCTTTCAATATGCCTTCAATTTTCTGGCCTTCCCAATATCATGTGGTCCTTTTTTCTTACCGAAATAGGTTTCACATCAATAGTCAACTTCTCCTGATACTGTTTAATAACATTAGAAACGGTTTTACGGACGACATTTAATTCTGTGGCCAATTATTTGTAAGACCTATTTGGATTTTTTGAAATTTTTTAATAACTTGTAGAACGTAAATCTTTTTCGTCACTTATTTTGATGAAAATAAGGACAAATTAACATGGTTGTTATTAAAAATAATAACTGAAGTATTTTTCCATGATAACTAGATCAAAAAAAATTTTGAATATTGATTCCGAAAAAAGTTATGAGGCAAATTGTGTGTTAAGAATTTTTCGATCTCACTCCTTATTATTTACAAAAAAGTTTATAGGATTATGTTTATTTATTTGGTTGTATTTAAAATAAAACCTAATATATTTTACTTATAAAAGGAATAAAAATTATGAAATTTTTTATAATTTTTCCAATAAATACCAGAATTTTATGCCATGATGTAGTAAAAAGGACTTTTGGACTTAAATTTTTCCTTTTAAGAATTTCGACTTTGATGTATTAAAAGTAAAAAACTGTCTCTTTAAAAATTTACATATGTATTTGTATATATATATTTTTTAATCATGTTCCGTTTCGAATAATATGAGATATCCCTTTTTAATATCAGTTAAAATCATAAAAAGTTAAACATTTTTTTTTAAATTTATCAACAAATTGTTAAGACAAAGTGTTTTATTTTATTATTTATTTGGAGCATACTTTTGGGGGCAAAAATATATGGAAAGTTTACGTTAGTTACAGAGGTCATCAAAAGAGCATACAACATTATTTTTCGAATAATTCTAAGAAATGTTTAATCCTTATTCTAAATATAGTGTAAAAACCAACCTTCAACCTGAAATATTTTTTTAACTTTTGATTTTTTTAAATAAATTTTGATACAATTATGTTAACAACACTTGATGGAGTAACACAACAAAAATTCAAGACCTGAAACGGTTCCATTTTGTGATAAGACATAAAAAAAAAAAAAACATCAGTGAATTAAATGCAATAAAAAAATTTTAAATATATGCATACTTTGTTTTTTACACGATATTCTAAAGGAAGGTTTAAACAGATACTTAGTTAGTCTATGGATACTTATGTAAGGAGTACGATCGAAAAAATCTTAGCACACGTTTTGCTTCATAACTCTTTTCGGAAGCAATATTTAACATTTTTTTTATCTAGTTATCTTTGAAAAATATGTCAGTTATTATTTTTAATGATAACCATGTTGATTTGTTGTGAGTTTGATCAAAATGAGTGACGAAAAAAAGGTACAAGCTACAAATCATTAAAAAAATTTCAAAAAATTCAAATTGGTCCTAAAAATAATGGGCCAAAGCATTAAATGTCCGCTGTCAAACTGTTTCCAATGTTATTAAACAGTATCAGAAGAATTTGATCATTGATAGGAAACCTGGTTCGAGAAGAAAAACAGGTCCACATGATATTGGGAAGGCCAGAAAATTAAAAGCATATTGAAAAGAACTTCGAACACATCTGGTAGAAAAGAAGCCCGGTTAGCTCAGTGCTCTGACTATTTGGTGCGAAAAGTTAAAGCTAATGCGGAGTTGCAGCAAAACAAGAAAGTAATTTGTTACAATCGGCAGTATAAATATCGAAATATACATCAAAGAATATTTGCAAAAAAGGCTTCTTCCTTTGATAAGAGAGCACAATGCGTCCACACATTTTTGGCCTGATTTGGCATCATGTCACTACGGTAAGCAAGCTCTGGAGTGGTACCAAAACAATAACATAGTTTTTGTACCAAGAGAGGTCAATTCTCCAAATTGTCCAGAGCTAAGACCAGTGGAGAGATATTGGGCTCTTGTGAATATTGAATTAAAGAGCACAAAAAAGGTGTCCCAAAATATCGAAGATTTTAAAAGACTGAAACAACTATCAAATCTCTAATGGAGGAGTTACAAAAAAAGGACCACGAGTTCATAATAGGGATCGCTATTTCCCGGACTTTTTGATTTCCCGGGAAAGCGGGAACAAATTTTCGACTTCCCGGGATTTCCGGGATCCCGGACTAAAAACTATAATTATTATTCTCATTAGCTGATCAATTGATACCCAAATAGGACACGAATCTTTGCATTAACAGATTTGAAACAAGATTGTAAATGTAGCGAATAATTAAGTACTGAAAATCGTAAAAGAGTTTTGTAGGTATCAACACAATACACAGAAAAAAATATTTCAAATAATTTTTTAATAAAATTATTAATTAACTTTATATTTTAATTTAATTATATGATTTATTAATATAATTAATTTTCTGATTGGTTTTCAGTTTTGTTTTTCAATAAATTGACAGCTATTAATAAAATATAAAGAAAAATTAAATATTTGTTATAAAAGTACAGAAATAAAATAAATTTAAGTAAATTTTCAAAAATGTTCAGCTCATTGCATCTATTTAAGGAAAAGAAGTAATAATAATATCAATTATTCTAGTTATTAATATTATCATTTTGATGATTGGAGCAAATTCAATTAAAAATTAATTAATATTACAAATTTCGTAATTGAAGTCCATTTTTACTTTTTTCTGTGTATTAAGCAAAAAAATAATAATAATTAATTTTATTTAAAAGATTTGAACCAAAAAACAATATATTTATGAAATTTACTAAAAAAAAAAAATATTTACACAGGCAATGATATCATTCTTAACTTTTAGCTAGTTTCGTAAATCATAAAATTTTAATTTATTAAAAGTCCACTAAAAATAATTTATTAATTCTGAAAGTGGCTGATGATCACTTTTTCGGAAACCCTTAGGTGTGATTCAAACGTGAGTTCAAACGCTATTAAATTATTTGTAGCTTAAATATCAATTAATTTTTAATTGATTTTGCTCCAATCATCAAAATGGTAATATTAATAACTAAAATAATTGATATTATTCTTACTTCTATTCCTTAAATAGATGCAATGAGCTGAAAATTTTTGAAAATTTGTTTTAATTTATTTTTCTTTATAATTTATAAACAGCTGTCGTTTTATTAAAAAACAACACTGTAAGCCAATTAGAAAATTAATTATATTAATAAATCATATCCAATAGAAATAGATTACCTCTCAATTATTTTATATAATAAAAAACTTATTCTCGCTAATTAGAATTTTCAATTTATTAAAGAAATCAATTATTCTGCATTTGTGTTTTTTAAATTGAATTTTTCGTACTAGTCACAATATCGCCACTTTTTGGACCTGGGGTGTAAATAGACTTCCTCCTAGGACATCCCCATGTTAATGTGACCAGTCACCTAATTGGTAAAGTGACCAGTTAAAAAGATTGTCAGGTGACTAACTCAATTTCACCAGTAAAAGGATTCCTATGAATTGACTTTTTCGTACTAGTCACTATATCGCCACCTTTTGGTTCTTTGATGCCAATACACTTCTTCCTAAGACATCACCATGTTAAAGTGACTAGTCAGGTGGTTAGTAAAGTGACTAGTAAAAATGTTTGTCAGGTGACTAACTCAATGTAACTAGTAAAAGGAACGACTTCCAAAGGGTGACTAAAGTGGAAGCAATAGCCACCTCACGCTTACAAAGGGTCAATAAATTAACATGCTCATTAAAACAACAAATAGTGCAATGTATATAAGAATTAGGGTGATCGATTATTCGACTTTTTTGAGAAACCGGTTTTCGAATAGTTGGTATTTTAAAAAAACCGGTTGCACTTTTTTAAATTCAGAAAAAACCGGTTAACCGTTTTTTTTGCAGAAGTTAATATTTATATCAAAAGACTACATTTCTTTAAAAAAATCAATTCTTATAATTAGTTAAAATTTATTAAATACAAGCGTAAAAGCCTAACAATGTCAGGAAAAATAATATAATAATGAAAATATGCACAAACAAATCCGAAAATTAAAAGAAAAAAATATGAACAACATTTAGACACCTTCCTCTCCCTAATCGAAGTCAATTATTTAAAGCCGTTCAAATTTATTGGAATTATATTGATTAAAGTTTTAAATTCGTAAACCTTTCAAAATAAAAAAATCGTCGTAAATACAGAATCAGTTTTTTGTAGGATTTGGAGAGCAAACAATAAGTATAGCAACTCAAAAGTTCTTAATACCAAAACAGACTTTTCGGTCCCTGATAGAAACATCTGGCTATGTTAAAATTTGTAGAACAAATAGTTTTATAAGTAAGTCGATTTTTAGTTTCTTACGTCGTCTGGGAGCTTCAGAAAGCTCTGGAGAGGAAACAATGCTTAGGAAAGATATATATAAATCTACATATATAGATCCACGTATTTTCGCTCCCTGATAGAGATTCCAAAATCTGGCTCCGTTAGGATTTTTGATAAAATTTTCAAAATATGGCTCCATTAGGATTTGTTGGACGAAAAGTTTTATAATTAAGCCAAATTTTAATTTTCTACGTCGTTTGGGAGCTTCAGAAAGCTCTGAAAAATGCTAAGCAAATTATATATCTAGATGACTAGAAGATAATTATGTTTCAAAATTGTAGAAAAAATCATCAAAATTTTAGTTAGCATAAACAGAAACCATGGCTTAATATGGAAGCCTGTCTCAATTGAAACGATTCTGCAGGTGAAACTTTTTTAACACAACACCTTTAAAAAATTAAGGAAATATTGGATCAAAAAAATTAAATTGGGTCATACAGGATAATTATTAATTATTTATTTGTTTAATATTACAGAATAAATTCCAATTTAGACTTAAACTATATTTTAAAAACATAAGAAATCAGTCTTTATGAATATTTAAAAAATTATTCCTAAATTTTCAAATATCACTATCACTATTTAGTACATGTCGAAAAATGAACAGTACATTGACTGAAAAAACCGGTTTTAAAACCGGTTGGAAAACCGCGTCGATCACCCTATTAAGAATGCTCTGTAGCTGAGTGGTTAGCGCGTATGACTATAAAACACAACGATGTGAGTTAGAGTCGGGGGTGCCGCCATAAACAAAAATGTAAAAATATAAAAATGAATTAAATGGATTAATATAAAATAATATGAAAAGAAAATGAAAATGAAAAGAATTATTAAATAAAATATAAATAAAAATAAAAAAAAGAAAAAAAATTAAATTAAATTACAAAAAAAGAAAAGAAATAAAAAAATATACGCAAAAAATCATTAATTTTTTTTACATTCTGAAAATAACTAATTTAAAGATTGACTTTTTCGTACTAGTCACTATATCGCCACCTTTTAGTCCTTTGGTGGCAATACATCTCTTCCTAGGACATCCCCATGTTAAAGTAACTAGTCAGGTGATTAGTAAAGTGACTAGTGGTGCCCTAATGTCGTCAGTCAAGTAACTGGTTTCGGACAGTCACCATTGACTGCAGGGTAGTTGTGTAGAAAAATCTTATCGCAACAGTCTCATAATATTTCTTATAATACTAATATTTTAGTCTACACGTGAGATAATTCTCTCAGAAAGCGGATTTGAAACTCTCTGTTACATATTATGATATACAAAAATCATGTGTAGACCCTGTATAATATTTGTAATATTATTTAATATATAATATTATATAATTTGTAATATTATTTTTTATTTTTGAAAAATACATATTAAAAATTTTTATTTTAAATAATTCATAGAATTTTATATTGTAATTTAAAAGATTCTGATTTAAATAATTAAGGTATTTTATTATATTTCTGTGTTATTTTGATATAAGATAATTTTCATATTATTTAATCATTAAATTTGACTATTTTTGGAGATATTGTTAACATTAAATTAATTGAAAATTTCCATAGAAATTGTTGTATTTTTTAAACACAAATTAAAAACCTGAGTTAAGTTGTTTTCTCAAAAGTCCATGCCACAAATTCACATAGAAACTTACTTTATCAAGAGTACTTTCAAAGCCCCAAAGAACAAAAATTAAAATAGGTTTATTTGAAAAATCTAATATTAGAAAACTAATGAACGACGAAATCTTTAACAAAAAAAAATATGTAAAACAAGCCGCCAACGGAGAGATAAATATTACAAATTGGATATCGAATATGTTTTAAACAAAGAATTTTATAAAAATAAAGGACCAAGGTACGGAAAAATTCGGATTACGAATTTAATTTTCAGTTTTTATTCTCTCTTTTTAATATAATTCGTAAATTTAAAAACAAAATTCACTTTTTGGATTAAATTAGTATTCTTTACTTTTTTAATTTGAGTTAGAAAACAATCTAAAAAAATTTTTTTTTTAAATTTGTATTTATGCAAAAATACAAACATTTTCTATTGCGGAAGTGGCTAAGAAGAGTCTTCCATCGCCAAGACTATTGCCAAAGTATCATTAAAATCTTCCGTCGGGAAGAACTGTTCCTCGTGGAAGTGTCTTCCAGACGACTCGAAGAAGACACTTCTGGAAGTGTCGAAGAAGACTCTTCTGGACGCCACCCTGAAGATGATCAGAGAAGTCTCGTATTAGTCTCTTCTAGAAGATTATTTTTCATTTTTTTATTTCTGTATTTATAATTAAAATTATTATTATTTTTTTTATATATTTCATAATTATCTTTATTTTACAATTATTTATACATATAAAACTACAAAATAAATAATTCTTTATTGTGTTATTTTCTTTTCATAAAAAAAACCGACAATCTTCTCAACACACGTCCAGAAGATTATAGCGCAATAGTAATGAATTTTGTTTTTGTTAAATTCGAATTATCATCTTATTATCTTCTAGAAGTGACAAAGTATACTTTTGGACTTTTTTACCTACCCTGTAAAAGACGACACAATCTATGCGTACCTTGTTGATTAAAATTTGTTTTGTGAAATGTTAAAAAATTATGACTTCAATTTACTGCTGAAAATAGAATTTGGCAATTTTTTATAACTTTTTATCTTAATCCTCCATAACACTGACGCCGTTCGCTAAAAGTAATTTTATACAAAATAAACTTAAATCTCAACAGCTGAGCGTATTAAAAAATGATATGATGATAACTTTAATTAAATTTTTTTGATATTTTATTGAAATCACCCAAGGTGTTTGCGAGATATACTTTATTTAAAGATGCAACCTTGTTGATTTTACAAATAGCGATTTGTCGCGATAATCAAAGTCTATTAAAAAAAAGTAATTTATAGGATTAGTACTTCATAATAACATGAATTCGTATTGGTTCAGAAACCCCTGCCGCAGAATCAGTGTTTCTCTGTGTTATATAACATAAATGCTCCTCAAAAAAGCATATTTTGAAGAGAAACTGAAATGTTTGTGGTAATTGAAATTTCTATACCTGTAGTATCTGCAACATATTTTTCATTATATTTTTTAAGTATTGATTAGAGATAAAATCTACTTTTTATTAGAGATAAAATCTACAATTTTGTCCAATTTTAAAAAATAAATCTTGTTCTACTTACAACAAAAATGTTAATTTTTTGACGCTTAAAAAATGTCTTAAATATGTATCCGATGGAGACGTAAATTTACACGGTTGAGTTCAAAAATTATATAATACTTTTTTTTGCAAAAGAAAATAAAAATTTTGAAAAATATGAAAATTAATTGCAGTAATATGAAAGAATAACGAAATATATGTACCTTTTCCATTAAATATGCAGATATGCACTAACAAAACGATGGAATTTTTTTGTAAAATGTGTGATTGAGATAGATAACTAAATAAGGTAATTTTTAAATGTTCCGGAGAAAATCAACGCCCTAATTATTACATTTTGTGCAATAACTGCAACATAATATTACCATCACCATTTACAAATCTGTTTTTATGTAAAGTTGTCTTAAATACATAATTACGTTCATTAATAAATTAAAGCAAATATCAAACATTATAAACAAATATATATGAATTGAAATATAAATTACAATTTTTTTTTTTTTTTTTATTATAACATAAAAATTAAACAACAACTGAATAAATAAGAAAACAAAATTTAGTTGATAGCGAAAGAACACAAATAATTTGAAACAAAATCCAATAAGAATATTAAAACGTCCAATAACCCGTTTATCTATTTGAATTTAAATCTATTCGTACTCGAAAATACTACTATATTTTACAACTCTGAATATGATAAGAATAAATATAAATATGGCATCTCTAAAATGACGTAAGTTCATTTGTCACACTTAATTTGCTTTTGTCATCTTTGTTGTTTTTATCTTCAGTTTCTTCTTCGAAATGGCGACGAACGTTTGCAATAAGTTATTTGTAACGAAAAATTTTGTGAATTTAACTAAAAACCTAAGACCAGTGCAAAGAAATTATAGTAATTTTCGTTTTACAGCAGAAAATCGACAAAATTATGTGAAATATTTGTTAATAGTTGGTGGCGGTGTAACCGCATTTGTCTGTGCAAATTTAGTTAAAACAAAAACGAATAGTGTACAAGCATTTAATATAAAGCGCATAAAGGTAATTAAATCCATTTGTTTATAATAAAGTTCCCATTTAGAATGTGTTGGAAAGTATACATATAATTTAAGAACAAATAATTCCTAAAGAAAAACTAGCTCTGGTTTATGTTTTTGTGGAAAAGTCAATATATTATTATAGCATATTGCCTGGATAAGTGGAATTTCTTTTTATCTATTTTTAGCAAAATTTTGACATTTAGCTTACGTTATTTGCATTATTTATTTACGTTATAAACTTGAAAAAAAGAGAATCCGTGAATTGTTATGTTTTCAACAGCTGTTTTTGTTTACATTTTATTCAAGAGTTGCCAAGATATCAAATATTAAATGTTTTTCTTTTATCAAAATATATTCATAAATTTTAAATTTAAATTAAAATTACACACCAGACACTTTCTAATTAACAAAAAAAAAAAAATTTCAAATAAATAAAGTTTATGAACATATAAATTTCATTCATAATTTTTGATTTTTTCTTTTTAAACTGACAATTTTTACAAATTTTTTTTTTTCAACAATTTTCTATGTACTAAAAATTTAGTATGTTTTTATTGTGTTAAATAATTAAACAACTCGAATCGAGATGTTTTCTGGCTTTGAAATATATGAAAAAACAAGTCAATTTCTTTGTGTTTTTTAAGAAAACGACTCGTTTTTTAAAAATCGGGGCTTGTTTGTCAAGCCACCTGTACATGTGACTAGAAGAATGATTTTTTTAAGAAATAAACATCATTTAAATCCAAGCAATTACAAATTTTAAATACAAGCGACGGATAATGACAAAAAGGTCATACAAAATGCAGTAAATTTGAATGCAGAGGGTATACGAAATTAAGTAAGAAAATTTACGTTGAATATTAAGAATGATAAGTAAAGAGGATTTTTCTAAT